>OU343220.1:244062084-244416953 GCA_910596185.1 Chrysanthemum makinoi | reverse complement strand
GATCAAAGTACTGTTCGCTGGGACCCACGATGGAGAATGAATTGGTTGTTTCAATTGGGTGATCAATTTTTTATTCGAATTTGTGTTCATGGGATGGTGCTTAGACAAGGCTATTTTTAGACTCTCATGGGAAAATCATTATTATAATGTAATATGGGATTAGATGTGATGCATTATATGGGAGTTAGGGTGGTCATGGACAGTGGATCATGATGTGGGGCTCGATTTGGAATAAATTGTTGATGATTTTCATTGACCCCACGTTCTCAACAGTAATACATTTTGTAATCACGTGATGCTTTTTATGAGTTTTTGTTTTGGGTTTAAGTTTGCTAGCGCACTCTTTAATATTAAAGTACTGTTGGAATTTTTATTTTTTAGAAAGTACTGCAAATTTTTCAAAGTACTGTTGCTCTTGCTGTTGCAAAGTACTGCTGATTGATTTTTCAAAGTACTGCTGCAACGTACTGCTTGTTATGAAAGTACTGCAGTTTATGCGAAAGTACTGTTGATTGGATTAAAGTAATGCTCCTTTCCAAAGTACTGCTCAAGGTACTGATTCTTTCTCATATGGTTTTCGATTTAAGGGGAAGTCGAGTGTGATAATGGTTATGGATTTTTGGATGACACACACACAGAATGGTTATTTGGTTCCCACACACAGGAAGAAGTTTATGTTCTTAAAAGGATTTAAAAAAAGGCTCGTTTTGGAGATTTATTGAAGAATGGATTACGAAGAGGATTATTTATCACTTATTTGAAGGTGAAGTGGAATTACTTGGTTTGTGTTCTTATCATCTAGCTTGATGAATCTAGCAATGTGTGATTTTTCTTATGATGCTCTATGCACACATTGGCTATCACTTAAAGGAGTTACATTGTAGTGCTCAGTGTCTCATACTAGTTGAGGATTCTTGTCAAGGGATTGCGGTCTACTTATATTTGGTGATTCGTATAAGTATGGAGTTCCGTGGATTGTAAAAGATTTAAGACACAAGTTTGGGAAATTCTACTTCTTCATCAAATTCGTTATATTTGGTTTTCTTCACAAGTAATCATTACATAAAGCCTACAGATTTTGAAGAATCATTGATGTACATGCATCACTCAAGGGGAAGTGTTTGATTTTTACTATTGTTGATCATTATTATTACTCCTAGTTGAAGTTTTCTACTGTTTTGGATCCATTTTTCTTATGATGCGTAATGGTGGGCGATTTGAAGCATTGGAAGTCTTAGATTGGAAGTATGATATTGGTTCGTGGTGGTCAAGATCATTATTTGCATACCTTCCCTATTTGGATAATAACAAAAAGGGGAAGAGATGTTTGAGTGGCATTGCATGGATTAAGGGGAAGACAAGAATGTTTCATTCATGGTGAGATTTAATTATCTCAACTTCTGCTACTTCGTCTAGGGAAGTTCGTACAAGAATCGTGTTTGTTTTGTCATCATCAAATAGGGGAAGATTGTTGGGTCTATTATAGATTTGATGATACAAAACAAGAAGAATGAAACATGAAGGACTTAAAGTGACAAGAAGGGAAACTACAAAAGATGGAGGATTTGGAAGATTCTAGAAGATATGCTTAAAAGAATATTTAGTTTCCTAATTATATTATGATTCCTCTTGTAAACCCTAGATGTCTCAAGTATATAAAGAGACATAGGGTCATTAGTTTTAGTAAGTACGTACAAGATGTAGACGTCTAAAGGTGTGTGTGTGTGGGAACCTAGGCGTAGGGATTGGGAAAACGCCTAGGGTTTGGTTTAGTTAGTTAGTGTTAGATCAAGTCTTTGATCTTTATTATAGTTAGTTAGTTAGTTTATGATAATGAAAAACCTTGTTCATAATAATGTTGATTCTATGATTGAATATTCCGCCTTTATTATTATGTGTTCCTAGATATAATATTAGACCTCGTCTAAGAGCTTACAACGATCTTCACACAAACTTATGGAATCTCACGTAATACTTATAGACACTCTCATCTGGTTTCATCTTGAAGTGCTCAAATTCATCATAGAGTTGTGATTCTCTGTCTTCCATGGTTAATTCAGAGCCTGAGAGAAGCATCTTGACATTATCCCATACAGCCTTTGCTTCAGTGTTGTGATTGATAAGCTTATAGATGTCTTTTGGAAGACCTTGCAGTATGATGTTAGAAGCTCGATATCACGCATCGAATCTCTTTATCTCCTTATCATTGAGCTCATCATACGTCTTTGGTCTGTCTATTCCATAGATCATCGTTCCATCTTCAGTTGTATCAATTATGTCCCTAGTAGTCTCAACTTGATACGGTCCTTCATCAATCGATTTGAGAATGTTGACCCCATTTTCCTTTCCAAGACAGTACAATCGATTCTTTGAGCCCAAGAGTCGTAGTCATTCTGTCAAGCATAGGTGGACGAGTATCGACCCGGGCTTGAACATCCTCGGAAACAGTGGAGATGATAGTAGGAACGATGTTTGCCATGATTACAAGTTCTACGGGATTTTACAATTCTTTGATTAAACCGGGAAATTGATTCATTCACGGGATTTTACTAAACCAAAAGAACAATCGTTAGAATGTATCACGAAGAAGTGACAAGTCTAAGATTAGACAAGTAGTAAAACACACAACTCGCTTAGTTATCAACTCGCAAAACACCCAACTCGCTCAAAGAGACAACTCGCTTAAGGAATCAACTCGCTAAATAGCCAAGTCGCATTAGCATCAACTCGCAACACTGTCAACACGCTTAATTAATCAAGTCGCTAAATCGCCAACTCGCTTTGGTATCAACTCGCAACACAATCAACTCGCTTGAACACCAAGTCGCTTAAATTAACTCGCTAGCTTTACAACTCGCTTAGTAGCTAAGTCGCTTTAGATTTCAAGTCGCTTAAAGAAACAAGCTTAGAACCCAAGTCGCATAAAAATCAACTCGCTAAATAGCCAAGTCGCATGTACCAACTCGCATCCAATAACAAAGCAACTCGCTTTGAAGAAAAAAATATCCGAGACTCAACTCGCTTCGTACAAACTTCTAAAATAACCACTTTATCAATCAAAAACAACCAAACCACAATGATTTAAGCCTTCCAATTCAAAACATAAACACATATGATGATCCTAAACACAAAAGTACAAGCAAAATTCAAACTTTAACACTAGAATTAGTCCAAATGAATAAAACTCTCCTAAACCTTTAATACCCCAAAAACCTTATGAAATCCACCAAAACAAAAAGCATGAAAGATGAGTGATCAAACCATGTCTCTTGATACCAATTGTTAGATATAGGATTTCACAAACACACTAAACCATAATCAAGTGGGGCGTTAACAATGTTTAGAGAGAGAAAGTTCTATTGAGAGAAAGGAAGAGAGTTGGAAACTAAGTGAAACAATGAAAAATGGTATTGAAGCTCCAACCCTCTACCTTGGGAGGTAGAGGGTATTTATAGTTTCTTACAAACAAACGCCACCTACGGGCTGTGGATCAGGCATACAGTGGGTAAAGACCCGTCCGTCCTCCACGGTGTTACATAACTAAATACTACTAAACATAAAATAACTACGACTACGAGCTTTCTAACGATTACATATACTTGAGGTGACCGACTCTTTAATACCTGGAATTTCTAATTCCTAACAACCTCGACTTGAGAACTTTTTCTTCACTTCTAGGCAAATGATGTAATATGCATGAATTGGATTAACTTCCCCCAATTCATGCTGCATATCTTTAGCAGCTTATTCGTACACTTATTTTTGGTGAAGTTTCTGAATTAGCTTCCCCCCAAACTGACAACCGTCTTCAGCATATTCGACACTTTGATGTAGTAGACATGTCTTCTAACTTTTGAAGTTTTCAGTGCGCAGGGAAATTTGTAGATGAACAGTAAACCACACCAAGCAAATTTGACTAGTCACGTAATCACAGTTGTACACAATGCGGAAAATCTATTCGGGGGTAACATGCAAGAAATAAACAAGATCTTCTCACGTGTGTAGATGCTTCACACCAAACAAACCACGAAAGATGAAATAATACAACTTCCCCCTGATTGTTATGGTTTATCGGAATAATAATCACCTGTGAATATGCAAATACTCAATAAAATGACCTTGTGCGAGGCATCAAAATGTGGTTAAAACATCATATGTAGGTAACTTCACACAAAATAACCCCGTGAAAGTTGAGATGATAACACCGAAGTAAGATAGTAGAACCACATATCATCTCATTTCTTCCCCCTATTACAGAAACTCATGAAGGGAAAGAGTTTTCATAAAGAAGGCAAATACAACACTGAACATCCACACATATGTAGGTAACTTCACACAAAATAACCCCGTGAAAGTTGAGATGATAACACCGAAGTAAGATAGTAGAACCACATATCATCTCATTTCTTCCCCCTATTACAGAAACTCATGAAGGGAAAGAGTTTTCATAAAGAAGGCAAATACAACACTGAACATCCACACCCTCTTCCCCCCGCTATTTTTGATGAATCGGAAACATACACCACGTATGTTGATGATGAAATTAGAGACATCGTAACCCTGTATGTCCAATTAATCAAACAAGTGTGAAGTACCATAAATTTCTCGTGAGAATCAACTGCTGATAAAACTTCTCTACTCGTTAATACTACTCTCAGCTAACTCTTTATCCTAACAGCTCTTTGTAGTGACTACTGATGGAGAAAACCCAATATGACGAACTTGAGACTAAAGTAAAATGACCCGAACTTGTGACTTTAACTTGCACTAATGTCTGACTAAGAACCAATACAGAGAATTTCAATAAAGGTAGAATCATATACCCATCCAACCATCCTTAATTGTATATGAACTTCTCTCGAATTATCCACAACTTTTTGTGACACTTGAGCACTGCGACGTAAATCCTTTAAAGTGATAGCTATACGCTGTGAGCACAACAACGTAACTCCTTACATCAGGTATAAATAGAGAACTCAAGTCTTTGTCATTCGTAATTGTTAAAAGCTCGAACAAGGATCTTGAAGAATCATGCATCCAACCAACCCTGATATCTTCGGATACTAAGTACACACATCCGTGATATCCCACTTCCTCCTCAAATAAGTAATAACGAATCAACTCCGTAGTCACATCTTACGGTTAAATGCTCAAATCTAGCCTTTTGACGATTTTAACGAATCTTGATAATGGTGACTTCCCAATCTTGTCAAAAAAATTTATCCTCGTGAAAAGTTGTTATAACCAAAATACCCCTCTTTTTGCCAACTAACAATCTAAAAATTAATACAATGTATTAACAAATACATTTGCATAATCAATGTTTTAAGCACAATTCATATTATTCAAGATATTCCGTTATTAAAAATTCCAGCCCATGTTTATTATTTTTGGATCCAAAAGCCCAAACCAATAATAAAATGTTGCAGCCCATGTTGGGATCCAGTCCAGCAATTTATAAACGATCCAATAATCCAAACGTTACAATATTAATCAATCTGACTCCATCAGTTTACTCATTCCATAAACATAAACACATTTGTGATAAGAAAAGCGCCTACCACACACACACTATCATCACAAAACTCATCTCTTCACAATCTCAGATTGTATCACTAACTGATCTAATCTCATCTCATCACCATAATCCTATTAACATATCCTTTTAAAACGAACCTCACAAACACAAACTCAACCATTCCCAACCTATATCTTCATTCGTTGCTCAATCGGATCAAGAAAAACACTTAAGGAGGCTACAAGATCTGAAAGAAGATCTCGGGTAGGTGATAATATTTTTTTTTTCGTTTTGTGATTCATTTGAACAAACCAAGAGAAAATGGAATAACAAACTTGTTATTTCTCCTATCTTTTTAATTTCGGATAGAAAAAAGAATCAATGCATCAATATAGATTGATGATGAGCGTGTGTTTATAATCCATATGGATTAATTAAGAATACAAAACTGAGATCTACTTTACTTTTTATTTCATACCATCTAGTTTCTTTGATCTGTGATGATATCATTTTCGTGTATTTGTTCTTAGAATGGACTTTTGGAAAACACAAAAATAAATTTGAGATCGTTTCTTTTATATTTTTGTTTATGTTTCGAGTGTTGATCTACGATGACTGTTTATGAGAGTTGATTGAGTGATTGGTGAGGGTCCATTGTAGTGCCTAGATTAGGATTAGTTTAGTGTTGGTTTTGGATGTGGTTTGGTATGGCAGTTGATGTCTTTGATTACTTTTAAGTCGCATCTGAATTTTCCTTTTGGTTCTTGACTAATGATGTTTAACTGAAGTCAGCATAGAGTAGTTGGTATCTGGTTTATGGTCAACTGTCATGGTCTCTTCATCACTGTTTCATCTTACTTTCTTTTTCTTGTTTTTGGTCACAAATTCGATAAAAGTTCGATGAGACAAAGGACCAACTTTGATGGATCCAAGTTTGATGGATCACAAATTTGATGGATCCAATTTCAATGAACTTTTATCGAACTTCTTTCCAAGAAGTTCGATGGAAACTGCGATGAAAAAAGGGTTTTATCGAATTTACTTTCCAATAAGTTCGATAAATGAGGGTTTTGTCGAATTTACTTTCCAAGTAATTTTGATAAATGAGGGTTTTGATTTTTCGAGGAGTTTTCCGATGATATTTTCCGAGCAGTGTATTGTAACCCATTAAAACTGCTTAACGTTCGTCCCTTTTGACCTTTTTGTCCACCATTTAAAGACAACAAACCTGACTTACAATTTGGACCACAAATACTTACACGGGTTTGATACAAACAAAGTCATAAAAAATGATATACGTTGACAATTACAGACCTGAAAGACCACATAAGTGGTAGCAGTTTTACATAATAAGGACACAAAAGGACAAGCTTTTGACCATATATGACTATCATGTAATAATTGTTAAAACAACAAAAAATTATAGAAACATCAGTGAGCATATGTAATAATAGTTAAAAAATGATAATTTTTTGACAAGATTCGACCATAAAAATCAACCAATTTAATAACTTGGCTCTGATACCACTTGTAGGTTTCCAAATATGTAAACTAACATAAGTATTCTAGTGACAGAAATTCTCTGAGAGAGAAAGAGATGGGAGGATTCATCATAAACATAATAATAGAAGTTTGTATTATCAAATGAACCAACCAAGGCACTAGTGTGCCATCACATAGTATTTATAATGTTAAGAATAGGGCAATGCCCCATGTAGGCTTTTCTAGAAACATTCCTAAGGCCCATGGGCTTACTACATAGACCTTAAGTTACTTACATACATATAACCCCATAATTAAGACAACCTATTACATAAACTAATGACTGACACTTTATAATGATTACACGTAATCCCAAAAATATATGTATTTTCTTTGTATTTATATGTAACGATGATTTTAACCTGTGTTGTCACGGAGCGTCTGCATATGATATTATTGAACGCACCAGAAAGGGTTTGCAATTAGTGATTCTTACTATAATGCAGTAGCTAATGTTCATATGCCAATGTCACGACATCGTCTGTCAGATAAACCATAATTCCATAGGACAAGTGCCTCTATGCTAGTCAATCAATAAAAATTAGAAGTTTAACAAATAATTAGGTTTCAATAAAATGGTTGATGTCTAAAAGGATATCAATTCAAGAAATTAGATGCAAACACAAATGTTTACGTATAGTAAGTAAATCGGTTTAGAGATGGGATGGGAATGGTTGTTGTTGTTTAGTTTCCCGTGTCGAACGGTAAGGAACCGATGAGAGTGATATAGATCAAGAAGCATAGGTAACACTTAAACAAGAACCATACTTTATTGTTGTGAGACAATATTTGGCCCAAGTATGTGAAAACTTATGTGATGTTTGTGTGTTGCTTTCCTTTTATAGATAGGCTTGTGAGGTTTAGAGATAAACCCTTTGGGAGTGATCAACGGCTGCCAAGGTGCCAAGTGTCAATCTTCCAAGAGCAGACAAGGAGGATATATGTCATGATTCCTTAGGATTGTACAGGAGAGTGCTCTGCTCTCATGTGTGTTCCCCACTGAGCCATGTCAGACTCGTATGTCTTAACCGTTAGTGACAGTTATAACAGTTGTCCCCTTGCGCACGTGTTATGTTGCCTGAAGGGAGTTGTTCGGCGTGGGCTTATATTATTCTAGTTAGTGTTGACTTCGCAAACTATTTTGGGCTTGATCCGAGCATGTGGTTAATGGACCTTAGACCATTAATAATGATATGCTATCAAGTCCCCTCAGTCTAGTACTAGATACACTATGATGTGATGATGGAATTTATTGTACATGAGTCTCCTCGATCCGTGCTAGTGCTACCCCTAGGTCCTTTGTTTCCAGGCTGATGTTCTCATTTGTCTTTTATGATGATAACTAGATGCAAGTTTTTTTACCTCGATTAGGGTTGTAAGCTAAATTGGAGAATGTATGTATTCGATGTTTTCATGGGGAAGTGTAGGAATATCCTGCTTCAAATTTATTTGTTATCCTTGAGATTTGACGCATCTTTATTGCCTTTGAGACTATAGACGCGTCATCCTGAAATTTTCTTGAGCAGTGTGTATAACGCATCCCTTCGACTATACATGATATATGTGTTGACATCAGCGCCTTATAGGGTGTTTTCCATGCGCTTCATTAAATATGTTATAACCCAGTGGGCGTTTGCCAAGTGTCACTCGGTGATTCATTTTATTTGCCCTATAAATAGGGCTAGAAATATGGGGACGTTACCACTAGCAACAATTAAAGCCTGTTTTCCTACCATTTTTTCACATCATTCCCAAACCCTAAAAACTTATCTTAAGAAGGTTTTTTCATAGGCTTTTCATTTCTTTCTTTACGAAGGGCATTTTGTCTTTCTTCGGTTTTTGTGGTGTTAGATGAAGCACAGTCATTTCAATGGCGAAGACATTTGGGGTATGGGATATTTTACATGTGTATGAGGGTTGGATATGGGGTTATTTGCTCATCTTCTATCCTTGTCCAACATTGCTATCTCCTGGATCTATGTTGATCCCGGTAAAGTCTTGCAAGTGATTTTTGGGATATAAGGCGTGAAGGGTCTTGCATCAGACTTACTATCTCACTTTAAGTCCTATCAGGGTGATTTGGTCGTCTTGATGAGAAACTTAAATGTTAAACCGTATACTCAAGGTGGGCTTGGCCAATTTAGGGTGAAACTTAAATGTTTAACATTTAAATCCTTGGCGGGGTGTATCGATCGCCATGGATGGATTTTCCATCAATGACCCATTGTTTCACGCGTGCATTTGCGTGACCCTGGTAGTGGCTAATGCTCGATTAAAGGTGGGCAAAAATACTCACATAATAATGATGGAGGGTCTAAGGGAAGGGACTAGTTGCTCTCGGTGGACGTCCATACTCCTACTACGAAAAGCGTGTTTGCCTCATTTTTGTGTTTGCCGCCTGGGCTGTGTTGTGACCTGTTAGCCTTAATAGTTTTTATTAGAAGTGATGGTCATTCACATTTAGGAACTTTGTAACGTGTGTTAGATATCGTGATAGAATAGTCAACGGGCTCGTGGGCTGGGCTAAGCTAAATGGCTAATAGTTATGTTAAGCTAGCCTTCTATTACATGTAATCCAATCCAAGTCCACGAAGCCCAAGCCAAGCCCATGGAAAGCCTTTAGGGCAACATGTGTCTTGTACTATAAATACCCCTCAAGTATGTCATTTGAGGGGTGTGCTTGAGTGTGTGTGTGTGTGTTTTCCTTGAAGCAATATACATCTTATTGTTTTCATCATTCTTCTCTCTACCTCTCTAAATATACACGAATACACATCTTAAGTCACCATATCTTATCTTAATCTTTCTCTTTATTTACGCATAACAGTTTGGGTTTAACGTGGTATTCTTGTGTTCATAACGTGGGTATTTGATAAGGTTGGTATATATATGGTCATAACAATTGGTATCAATCGCCTAACAATGGTTTAGGAGTGTTTGTGTTTGTTTTGAAGGGTTACGCGTATAAGGCTCTCGTTATACGTTTTTGTCACGCTTAAAACTTTAATTTTTACACTTAAAAATTCAAGATTCTTGTGGTTTAAGGTTTATTTGGTGCTAAAGTTTCAGTTTTTTGCAAAAAGTTCGTAGCTTTACGTGTTTTTCTTCATTTTTAAGCTCGTATTTGGTTATTGGTCATTTCTACTCATAACTTTTCTAAGCACTTTGGGTGAAAAAGGTCACCATTTTTGGGTTATTCGAGTGTTTTTAAGGATATCTGTGCAAGCGAAATCATTTGAATCATTGGAAATTTCTTACGGTAGAAGTCAAAAGTCAAAACCCTAATTTTCTACTCGTAACTTTTCTAAGCACTTTGGGTGAAAAAGGTTAACATTTTTGTGTTATTCGAGTGTTTTTAAGGATATCTGTGCAAGCGAATTTGTTTGAATCGTTGGAAATTTTTTACGAGTAAGTCAAAACCCTAGTTCTACTCGTAAGAAAGTCAACTACTCATAAGTTTTCTACTCGTAACTTTTTGGTGAAGAATCTTCGAGCTATAACGGTTACTCAGTGCTTCCCTCACTTGGATAAGTGTGTGGAACACTTCGACTTGTGGATATCTCTTACGCTGTGACAGTGTAAAGGATTTTTGGTTCTTAACCATAGTTTACGCATAAGCTAAAAGCTTACGAGTAACTCTACGCATAACTTCAAAATTACGCGTAAGGTTTACGAGTAACTTTTTGTCTACGCATAAGCCTAAGGTTACGCGTAAGATACTTTCTACGCATAAGGTTTCTACGCATAAGGTTTCTACGCCTAAGGTTCCTACGCTTAAGGTTTCTACGCATAAGGAATCCTACGCCTAAGCTTCCTACGCATAAGATCCTAAGCCTAAACCACATCCTACTCGTAACTACATCCTACTCGTAACCATATCCTACTCGTAACCATTTCCTACTCGTAACTTCTTTGGTCTACGCCTAAGCTCTTTCTACGCCTAAGGTTAAAAAAAAAATTTTGGTGGGAAAACTTGAGTAAAATTTAAATTTTTGAGGAGACTAAACGTTCAATTTTTACGCGAGATTCAAATTTTGGTTTAACTGTGAAAATTTTGGTCAAAAATTCAAATTTTTGAGCCTAAATTTAAATTTTTCGGGTCAAATTTGGCGTCAAAATTGTCTTAACTCAAAATTTTCATACGACCTTAGAATTGATTTTTAAAGTGAATTTCAAATTTTGGGCGAAAATTTTAAGAACCGAGTTTACGAGTACGACTTTCGGAAACACCTCAACTGAGCTTAATCTTCATCAACCACAACTCCTTTATCGTTGAATCGATCCTACATCAACTTTATCAGAAAATACCTTCATCAATGGCTACTCAACAAGACATTCATGCAGCCGGTGCTGAAAACCGACCTCCTATGTTGGCAAAAGGTGGTTATCTTCAATGGACAAGTCGTATGCTTCGTTACATCAAGACCAAACCTAATGGAAAACTCATGATTAAATCCATTCAGGATGGACCCTTCAAGCCTCGACAAGTTCATGTACCGGGAAATGCAGATGCAACACCTCCCATCCCACCATCCTCTCATCTTCAAACTGAATCAGAATACACTGAAGAGGATCAGAAACAAGTCGATGCGGATGACATGGCAATTCATATTGTCCAACTGGGTTTACCAATAGACATCTTTGCTGCGGTAGACGGTTGTGAAACTGCTTTCGATATGTGGGAACGTGTTAGACGGCTATGTTATGGAACAGAAATTGGTAAACAAGACATGGAGAAAAAGCTGCTAACTGAATGGGAGAAGTTTACATCTACACCAGGAGAATCCATTGAATCATACTATGGAAGGTTTTGCACTTTGATGAATGAGCTTATCAGAAACAAGTTGGCACCCAGAACTATCGTTCAAAACATCAAGTTCCTGAATAATCTACCAGAAGAATGGGGACGATATGTCACTATTGTCAACCAAACAAAAGACCTTCATCAGGTGAACTTTGATCAACTGAATGATTTTCTGAAACAAAACCAAGCTGAAGCAAATGAAGTCAGGCAAGAAAAATTAGCAAAGAATCATGATCCATTGGCACTTACTGCAAAGACTCAACCTCCAGTGAATACACAACAACAAGCTTCATCATCTTCCAACAACAACAACTTGCAGCAATACATTCCACAACCACAACAACAATTCTATCCAGATCCACAATACCAGGAACAAGGAATCACTGATCTAGAATCTGATCAAGAAGACCCCATGGCCCAAATAATTTCTCTCTTGGGTCAAGTAATCAAAGGTCGCTATTCCACACCTACTAACAACAACCAAAGGATATCATCAAACACTCGCAAGGCAAACTGCACAGTAGGGTGTGAATATGGGTATTAAGGACAAATGGTTGGAGTTATTGGGAATCAGCAGGGATATGCTACTGGATTTCGCATGGGTAATCATGCGGTTCGAATCGGGGAAATCAGAATGGACAGAATGTTGGGAATAGAGCAGTGGGTAATCAGAATGGGTATGTAGCATCTCCAGTCGTTGGGAATTATGGAAATGTGAATCAGGGTAATCAGATTAAGTGTTATAACTGTCAAGGAGTGGGTCACATGGCAAGAAACTGTCCCACTAAGCCGCACAAAAAGAATGGTGATTTTCTTCGGAAAGCTGCTTTGTTAGCAGATAAGCAAGAAGCGGGGTTCAGTTGAGTCTTGAGGAACATGACTTTTTCGCTATTATGGATGATTTGGAAGACCCCGAGGAACTCAATGTGAACTGCATCTACATGGCAAATCTTCAGGAGACTAAGTACGACACTGACTCTGACGCACCTCCTGTCTATGATGCCAATACAGTATCTGAGGTACCAATCATTGATCCATGCTATAACAATGTCATATGTGATGTGTTTACTCATGACGAACAGCATTCTGTGACATCCGCACCTACTTATGATACATACATGGACAATCCGTGTTGTAGCAATACTAACTCTGAAACTCCATATGTGGATCCTAGTGGAGGCTGTGTGGCACAAAATACTGAGACTGATGAGGAAACACGTGCTTATGTTGAATCATTAATCAATCAATGTGGCATTGAAGTTGAGAAAGTTAGAACGGTCAATCGCGACGTTAAGGCCGCGAATGCTAAATTGACCGCTGAGCTTGAGAGTTACAAGGAGCACGCCAAAGCTTATGAATTTCATTCAAACAAACTTTCAAAATTAGAAATTGGTTATCGAGATTCTGTTTTAAGAGAACAACAATTGCAACTCAAGTATGACACACTTGATGTGAATCTGAATTTGAAAATAAAATCTTTAAACAAGGAAATTTTTGATCTAAACAACCAACTTTCTAAACAAAAAACACTGTTTTCTGATCTTGAAAAAGAAAAGAAACAGTTGATTGCTGATTTTTCAAAACGAGAAGATTCTCTTCTTGATGAAATTCGGGATAAAAATGAAACTATCAAAAAATTGGATAATTTGCTTCTTACAATGGGTCATTCCGCTAAAACAAACAAGATGCTTTCTAATCAAGCAAATCCGATTTTTCACACTTCACATAAAATGGCTCTTGGTAACTCACCTCCTTCGTTCCTCAAGAAAGCTCAGAAAGAACGGAATGTGTTGAACAATGGACAACCTTTGCATGAACCCATAATTGTTCGTGATTCTCTTGAAACGTTCGAACTAGCTGAGGAGAGTAGATCAAAAATGAAACAAAAGAATCCAGATCTTAAACCGATTGATTATAACAAATGAAACAAAATTAATGGGATTACTTTTGTTAATCAAAAAGAACAATCAACGTTTTCCACCACACCAAGTGTTTCAAACAAAGTGTCAACACCAGTTTCAAAACCAGTTTCAAAACCAGTTGTAGTTTCCAAATCTCTTTCGAAAATCGAACAAATGTCTTCAAACAATCCTTTTAACACAAGTGATACTAGAAGCATTTTAGATGACGTTAAAACTAGAATTGGGTATCTTCAAGAGACTGTTAAAACTAAAACCAATATTACAACAAACATCTGGTTTAATAGTTTTGATAATGAACAGAAAAAGTTTTTTGAAACTCTAATTGCCCCTCAGCTGAATGCCATTAGTGCAAGGGTAATTCATGTTGAACAAGCACTTTTGAAAGAAACGAGTGACTTTGTCAAGGACCATAAATCCCTGGTAAAGCAAGCTAATGAATGTTTTGAACACATCAATGTTTTGGAAAATTTGAATGATTCTCTCTTCGAAGATGTTATGACTACCGATATCATGTCCATCATTTTACAAACATATTCTGTTGAAGATCATGAAAGACTCCAGTCTGAGACCTCCGCAATTGTTTCAAAATATGAAAATGCTCTTGAAAAACTTGAAAAGGAAAACGTGTCCTATTTTAAACAGCTTGATCGAAAAACCGAGGAATGCAAGTATGACAAACTGTCGTATGAGCGTGCCTACAAGGACATGCAAGAGCAAAATGATCTTTTGAGAGTTCAGCTGGAAAGTCTAAAAGGAAAGGCTGTGTATACTAAGTTTGCAAAACCATTGACTGAGGAGAAAACACATGTTCCCAAACCGGTTTTCAAACCAAAAATGTCTATTTCTCAGTTTCCTCCAAAAGTCAAAGAGAAAAATGATTTGTCAAAAACAGTCACTCCACAGACTTTGCCTATCAAAAAGAGAATTATCAAAGCTTTTGAAAAACCTGTTTTTGAGAAAGAAAAAGTGTTTACACATGGCAATTCTAGGAATAGTACACGGAATGTGACCAAAAATCCAGTTAAAGAATCTGTCGGTTCTAACGACATGGTCAACAATCACTATCTAGAAGAGGCTAGGAAAAAGGCACAGACCCGAAAAGACGGAATTTTAGGTACAACATCTAGGGTGATGCATTCTACAAGATTTCAAGGCACTGCTAGTAGTAGTAAACCATTACCTAGGAACACTCTACAAAAGACTAGGGATTGGCTTGCATCTAAGAGTAGTTGCGCAAATGAAAATGCTATGCCCTTAGAAAACAACACTAGGAATTCTAAGTCTTTTTCGAACAATAATCAATTTCCAAAAGACTGTAGTGACAAAGTTAAAGCTGCTGTTTTAAACAAGAATATTGAATTTGTCGTACTACATGTAAAAATGTATCTTTTGACTAATCATGATGCATGTGCCTTACAATATCTCAAGAAAGATAATTCTCGTGCAGAGGCACAATCCACTAAGACACCAAATAGAAACAAACCCGGTGACAAGATGAACATCAAAAGGAAACCTAATAGGTGGATCTCTTCAGGACGTAGTTTTTCTAAAAAGAGTCTTCCGCTGCATCTGATAAGAAAACAACTCCTAGATCTTACCTTAGGTGGAAACCCACGGAAAAGTTTTCACACAATAGGTCTTAGATGGATTCCCACAGGAAAGATTTTTGATACTTGCACCAACACGATAGTAGTGAAAATCATCATGATAAGGAAGTAGAAACCACTACAACCGTTGATAGTGATCACCCTCACCGTGAGGAATCTTGTACTTCTAACACTTTTATTTGTGAAAACTCTTCTTCTTTGGTTGCAGGTGATTCAAATATCTCGAACCCAGCTCATCGAGAGGGTTCCAACTCTGTAAACTCTTCATTCTCTCTATCTTCTATTTTTGATTTTCCATTTCTTTTATAAAACCAACAAAAGCTAAATACAAAAATAGAAAATTTTTTCAAAAAATACAAAAACAATATAAAATCAAAAAATTCAAAAATATTCTTCTACGACATGTCTCTCGTATAATCGATATTCTGTACGTTTCTAGAAATGTCATTCAACAATGATACGGGCATGTATAGATGCTTGAGCGAGAGTTCTTTAATGTTTTTCAAAAACATGTCGTTTCTCAAAATTTCTTAATGATGGCTTTCGTATACTTCAGTACGAAACCCGGACTTCAACATGATGGCTTCTGGACACATCAGTTCAGGACCCGAGCTTCAAAGAAAGGAAAGTGCTTATCAATATCAAAGGTTTTAAATATTTTTCAAGCACTATTCCTAAAAACAATGGCTTGCAGTTACTTCAGATTGCAACCCGATCTTTAAAGAAAGGAAAGTGCTACGCAAAATCGATTTTCATAAATATCGAGCACTTATCCTAAAACAAATGAAGATTATTCTTCTTGAATATCTTCAAAAGATTTTCAAAATCTTCATCATCTTGCGTACCATTGATTCGAAATTTTTTCAAAAAGATTTTTCAAAATCTCTCACATTTGGTACCAAGATAACTCCCTCTAAACCCTTAAATGATTCCAAATTTTCTGTAAGAAAAATATGCTTTCTTTAAGGGGGAGTATAAAACCAAAATTGTTCCAAAATTCATGCTAAATCAGTTTCTCTCCAAATGCTTTCTGAAAAACATATCTTTTAATCATTTTGTTTCAAAAACATCATTGATATGCTATTTTTGAGGGGGAGAAACGTGATTAAAATGTGATCAAAAAGTTTAATGATCGTTGTTGAATCTCAAAAAGAGCTCGACTCAGATGAAACCAATGAATTGACGAAGAATAATGTACCATCTTGAGAAACTTTCTATGACTTGACCAGGACGGGTAATAATTTCAAGCTAGTTCTCTAGTGATGTAAACGTGTCTCGAATCGGTCTTGTTCATTTAAAGTCGATCAATTCAAAACGTGCGAACTCTACCCTCTATGTGCAGATTTCTGTCAAAACATATAAGCACATGTGAAGGGGGAGTGTTTCTGAAAATATAAAACTCACGGAGTGTTTCAAACATGTTTTCTATCATAAACACTCTGAGAGATTTTCATGAAAAATGGTTTTATGGCAACAATAGGACAGTCATGGAGATATAAGGTGACTAAGAATAGGAAATCCGTCCTATGATCCGCCATAGCCGGAGAGATCTACCCAAGGACATCACCAATAGTTTAGTATTAGAAGTCCTTAGGTATGATTGAAAAAAGGAGTAATGTGAGAAAGGAGAAAGAAGGGGTTGAAGAATTAAAAAGAAATACAATGAAAAAGGGTGAAAAGAAATAGCCCTCCATATTCAACCTTAGGGCAGAAACCGGGTTCAATACATATGCTACTGGTTGTCACTAGATGACACTGGTATTGAAGACAAAGACGTCATGGACCCAGTGACGCACTGCACTAAACCTTCTAGCCACTCAATTCCTCTCAAAAGGGATTTGTTTCATTCTCACTGGGAACCCTACATAATCTATCGACTTTCTCTTAGAGATTGTTGATATTGAAGAAGGAGACCCTCTCCCTAGTCTCCGCTTAGGAAAATCATAATGCACTAATTGAGTCTAGAGCCACGAGATTCATCAAAAGATCTCATAGGAACACTTGACATGACATCGCTTGTTGTTCATCAATAAGGACACAAGTGATATATTATAGAGTCCTACGCAGGTCTTAGCAATCTGCCAGAACATTTATGAGAAGTTTCACATCTGTGATCTTCAGTGATTGAATGGAAACTCCTGCCAGGGTCAACATCAAGCGACCCGACAGCAGGTCGCTTCGGTAACTCCGTGGATTACGCTTAGTGAGTCTCAAACGGTCTCATGCGTGGGGTGATGCTTCGGTGTACCTCGCGACTCATCTGAGCTGTAGATGTACTTCGGTATATCATGTTATCTCACTAGTGGGACTCGGTTCAGAGCGGCCTTTGTGAGAATTAGAGATGTGTTTTCACACTATGCGGTTAACACCCTCGAAATTCAAACTTGTAAGTGCCGGAATCCGCTTATTACTAACTGTTTTTATATTTTCTTCTTATGGAAGCTCTGGAGCGGATGGATCGTGCAGACTCGCCACATGCTCATACCAAAAACACATGAAAGTTCTCATCATAATCAAAGGTTACACAAAGTTAAAGATGATTCTTCGTCAATGAATCTAAAGACTCGAGAACTACATCATTGGTAACCAAAAGACAAATAGAAGTGTGAGCATGGTGGAGAAAGACGAGGAGATACCTATCCAACAAAGTTGACAACGGCAGACAACCACATTAACTGATCACAAAGCATGAAGGAACAATGAAACAAGTCTATTCTATATGTACACGCAAAGTTCAAGCTCAAGGAAAGTAAAGATCTTATCAAGTGGAGCATCATTTGAATGACCACCCCTTAGGGGGAGATTGTTAGCCTTAATAGTTTTTATTAGAAGTGATGGTCATTCACATTTAGGAACTTTGTAACGTGTGTTAGATATCGTGATAGAATAGTCAACGGGCTCGTGGACTGGGCTAAGCTAAATGGCTAATAGTTATGTTAAGCTAGCCTTCTATTACATGTAATCCAATCCAAGTCCACGAAGCCCAAGCCAAGCCCATGGAAAGCCTTTAGGGCAACATGTGTCTTGTACTATAAATACCCCTCAAGTATGTCATTTGAGGGGTGTGCTTGAGTGTGTGTGTGTGTGTTTTCCTTGAAGCAATATACATCTTATTGTTTTCATCATTCTTCTCTCTACCTCTCTAAATATACACGAATACACATCTTAAGTCACCATATCTTATCTTAATCTTTCTCTTTATTTACGCATAACAGTTTGGGTTTAACGTGGTATTCTTGTGTTCATAACGTGGGTATTTGATAAGGTTGGTATATATATGGTCATAACATGACCCTTTCTCCTTTTTGTTAAGTTGTTGCCCAATTGTGTATGTCTTCCTACGACGGTCTTAGTTGGCTGGATGGTTGAGGGTAAAGAGTGGAGGAGGGTGAGTTGTTTGAAGCCTAGGCCTGTCGTTCGTTATTCATAAGTAGGTTGGAGTCTGGTTTTTTCAGGTCGCGTTTTAGACTACTTAGAAGTTTTGGCCATTTGTTTGTAATCCGTGATGTATTAGGATTGTTTTGTAGAGTGTACCATGCATGTAGTGTCATGGGTTTTGTAATAGGGTGGTTTACCCCGATAATGAAATTAATTGTTCATAAATTTATTATTTTGTATTTACCAAACTCGTGTAGGCCTGGGTTTTTAGTTAGGATGTTGTAACCCTGAACTCTTGGTGAAATTAGCTTTTCAAATTTACTGTATGTATGTGATTAGGCTCATGTAGGCCTGGGTTTTTAGTTGGGATGTTGTAACCCTGAACTCTTATTGAAATTAGCTTTCAAACCAATTTATTGTATGTATTGTTATTCCTATGTTTATTGATCAGTTAAACATGAAGACTATATGTTGTCGAAAGTTTGTTCAACTTTGACACGATAACAAGTACTTGTGTTTTGCAGTGCACATTATAACTAATACTATTGACTGACTATTTTCCAACAACTCGTTCGTGGCAAGTTGTGCATATGTGTACCTTGGAACAGGCTTGTGCGATGAAGTCGTATCTAAGGCGTTGTTAGGTATATTCCCTGCTTTGTGACTCATAGGCACATTTTGTTCATGAGCATGTTCATAAAGGCCAATTTACGTTTGAGTAAATGTTTGCTTGTATGAATAGTCAGTTAAATGTAACACTTTGTAAGAAAAGTGTTGGATTTGTCATTGCATATTTATAGAAATAATACATATGAGCTATCATGTTTGTTAGAAGCCTTGATGAAAAGATAAATAATGAAAAATCCACCTAAGTGTAACATTTCAGTCAGGCTGTATGCTTGCCATTAGAGGGGAGTATGATCCCCCTTAGGTGGTGTGTTGGATCGATATACTCTAACCAAACTAACTTATGTAGCTTGTAAGGGCTTAGAAACTTTGGATAAATCTTAAGTTACTAAAAATGAAACACTGAATTAACTCTATTAAGTATGCGGAATTTACTTTAATAAAGCTAAGAAGAATTAACTTTAACTTCAACGATTTTATTAATACTTAAAACCTGCTTGTTATACAGATTCTCTAACAACCCTAACAACTCTAATACTGCGTATGAATTCGTACTCTTAAACTCTAAAACATATATCTCTAATGCCAATCTAGGGGTCCTTTTATAGGCATAAGGATTACCCTAGTCAGTTTACAAATCTAATTCGTGTACGACAAGTAATCTAAACTAAGAATATTCTAGAATAACAAAGCTTTCCATAAACGATGTAACAGTTCTTTTAGCTTTGCAGTACTTTGATGTTGAGTAGTACTTTGACTTTCTTCTTTAGCAGTACTTTGACTCTTCAACACTTTGACTTCTTCAGTACTTTGTATTTCTCCAGTACTTTATATCCCAACAATCCTCCCCTAACTTGAATTCTACTTGCTTGATTTCTCCAGTACTGTATTTCTCAAGTTCCTTTGTATCCGTATCTTTAACATCTTTGTCTTCCAGGAAAGATTATGTCTTTATCTTCAAATTTTATCTTTGTACTCACTGTGCTTGTATTATCATCATCAAAGTAGTCTTTAGAAATATTTCTTTACAGCAACAATAACAATCTTCATCTTTTCAGTTACTCAGCAACATATGGCAAATTGTACATCAGTTCATAAAGTTTCAGTCTATTCTCATCACTTCCAGGTGTGTAAACTCCTGTGAGAGGTGAATCATTGAATTTTTAATGGATTTTGATGTCTCTTTACCAAAGCCATTAACTCTGGAGTAGCCAATGTTTAGGTGTGTAAGACCATGGTACATTGATAACCATATGATTTTTAACAAATCATCAGCTATCAACGGATTTGTTATGTCTTTACCAAAAGCCGTACCCTTTTGGACTAGTTAGTTCTTACAACCATGGTGAACTAATTACCATATAAATGGTTTTTCCACAGCCTTTACCACAAGCCATTTTTCTTGTGGGCTAGCCAACTCTTCACAATATCAGATATGGTGAGTTGATTACCATACAACTTATTAGCAAGTTGTCAACTATTTAACGGATTTGAGATATCTTTACCAGAGCCGTTTGCTCATGGATTAGTCAATCCTTTTGTTAAACATGGTGGATTGATAACCTTTTGTTATAACCATCTCAAAAACCATTAGTTTGTTGTTAACTTTTGTTTCAAATTATTTCACTTAACAAAAGTTTACTTATTTTTTATTAAAAATTGTTTACTGGTTTTGTGCTGCAAGCAATACTTTGGTTAAAGTACTGTTTGATCAGCAGTACTTTGAATAAAGTCTTGATTTTTCAAAAATTTTACAATTAAGAATCATACCGATATTTATGCATCATCATCAGCTATAGTTGTCCATCTGATAAACAATTCGATGACCATAAGAGCAGTTTCATTATCCTCTTCAACCTCCATACCATGATCTAGCATTATTCTCATAAGATGTGATGTAAGCGGATATCTTCTTTCTGCTAACATATGAATCATGGTTCCATCTTCTAGCTCCAAAACATGCACTCTAGATTCTTCAAAGAATCTCCGGTAGTAATCTCCCGGACTTCTTGGTTTTGCCAAATTTCATCAGTGCTTGTTTCTTCAGTTTCCCAGATAGTTGTGAGGTCTCCAAGCAAGACTAAACCAACTCCTTCTGATGGAATGTGTTCAAAATATTCTTGCACCAGTTGGTATAAATGCCACAAATCCTCTCTGTTGATGATATGCAATATGTCCCATAGCAAATTAAACACTCTGAAACTCTCATCTTCTCTATGGAACATCATATAATCTCCATCCTTTGATTCTACGACTTCAAATGTAGATATCTTTGACTTTTTCTTTTCTGCAACATCTTTAGACTTAGGATGCTCAAAATCTACAACTCTTAAGTAATTTCTCAGCTCATCAACTGTATCTGATCTCAATTCTACCTTCTCGATGGTCATTTATCTTCAGTTGTTCTTTTTCTCTTTAAGCTTCTTTTTCTAGCATCCTCCTTCAGCTTATCATCATCTTTAAAAGAAATAATACTATCAACTTGATTTTGATAAGCTTCTCTAACCAATTCATACAACTTTTTCATCTCTAAATACTTCAGCTTCTGTAATCCAGTATATCCTTGACCCTTCAAATAAGCCATCATGGCATTTATTTCCTTAGCAATACCTGGTCTTCTTGGTAGAACATAAACATGTTGCTTTTCTGGTATAGCAGGTTCAGGTTCCTTCACTGGTAGAGCAACCTCAGCATCATATTCAGCTTGAAACTTCTTAGCAGCTTCTTCATTCTTAGCCACTTCAATAGCTTTTAGTTCTGCCAAGGTAAGCTTCTTCTTCTTCTTCTTCTTCTTCTTTGTTTCTACCAGTTTGCATTTGCCTTTGTCCTTTGGATCTAAATCAGGTTGAGAAGCTTGAGGTTGTTCTTCAGCAACTCCTGGAATACTAACAGCCCTTGGTCTTGATAGATTTTGCAATATTTGAGCAACATTCTCATCATCACTTGCAGTGTGCTCTACTTTGGGTGTATCAGCTTCCTCTTCTTGTAGGACTGTTGAAGGACCAGCTTCTTCTTCAAAATTAAGAGTCCTTGGTGTAATCAGCTCTTGTCTATGTGTTCTTTGAAGAGCAGTACCTTGATTACCAGCACCTTGATCATCAATACTTTCTACACTAGTACTTTGAACTCCAGTTCCTTCAGGCTCAGTACTTTCAATATTTACTTGTGCTTCAGTACTTTGAGGTTCATCTTCTTTATCTGCATGAAACTGAGCATCTTCTTTCAAATTATCTTGCTCCAGATTCCTCCCCAATTGGAATGAAGACTGCTGTTGAACCTTTTTGCCTTTGGAAGTCTTCTTAAACTTCTTCCCTTCCCTCATAACCTGTGATGTTGAACCAAAGGCCATACAAAAGTCTTTAATCTTCTAAACTTGGTCTTCAACTTCACTAGTTGTGCAGCCTGAGCTTTAGTAGCTTTCTTCAATCTGACCAATTCCCTTGTCAAAACATAATTATCCAGAACCAATCCCTCAGGAAGTATATCGCCCGCATCTCCTCCAGATCATGGTGGGTTGATTTCGGGTTCTGACTCAGCATGTGCAGTAGCTTGTTGAGATGGTGTAGGTGAAGCTGCAGTACCGTCTTGTGCAGCAGTACCTTGTGAAGAAGCAGTATGTTGAGAAGCAGTACCTTGAGTTGATGTAGTACCTTCTCTTTCTTCACTTGCAACAGCCTTATCTCTAACAGCTTGAACAATCTCCATCATAGAAGTAGTCAAAGGAGTGTTCCTTCCAGAGAACCTATCACTCTTCCTAGCCATGAAGGTGAATATCTTTGCAGGTTGTACCACAACAGGTAATAAGCTCGAAGGTTTTGGTACATCATTTAGTTGTTTATTCAAGAAAACTTGAATAAATCTTGGGTACATTAACCAGGGTGATCCATTAGAAATGTGAGATAACATACCATCTAGAATGAGTCTTGAAAAGTTGAAGAGACGATTTGTAGCCAATCCCACTAAAGCAGATTCTATATTAGATCCAAATTGCTACCATGAAGTACTCTTAGAACTGATACAATGAAGTAATACATGTACCAAGTACTTCCAATTTAGATGAAACAAAGGTTTCTTGAATGTTGTTTTAGTTAAGGACTCTTCATACCCAATATCTCTTAAAGTATCCCAAAGAAGCTGTTTGTCAAAACGTATAGCTCTTTCTTCATCATCCAATAATAAATCTTCACGAATTGAAGCTTCACTAACTTTCACCATCTTTCCAGCAACCTTAGCCTGTATATATGACTCATCATCTTCCATGTGAGTTATAGCAGTTGCCCAAAACTTTTGAATCCATGGCTCAATAACATCCGGTTCTACCAAAAGTGCATAATTGATTGTTGATCCAGTAAGGAAATCAATTATGTCATGGAATGCGACATTAGCTTCAGTCTTATCTAAATTGGCCACCATGTTGTGTTTAGTAACTATGTTTTGATTCGCCATTGATTAATGTTTACAAAAGAAAGTGGTTCGATGAATAGTAAATGTGAAAGAGAGAGAAATATGGAAAAGATTGATAAGTATAAAGATGAGAGGGAAAATCGGAGGGTAGTTGATAACACTACACGTGTCGTTCGGGGTCAAAGGAACTTCCTTTTCGTCGAGCAAGTTTTTCAACACCCTAGGCAGTGAACCTAATCGTTGTAGTGTAGTATTAGGGTGAGCCACATGAATTGATATCGTTCTCTAGGGGAATAGGAATGCTAGTGAGAAGTTACTACACTAAGGTTGGGGTTGAGGAAGATTATTTTTTATCTTTTTTTATGTTTTTTAGAAAATGGAAAGGTACGAATCTCGGAGTTTGGATTTGGGGGGTTGGTATTTCTACTGATTACTTCGACTTATCTAATTATCTAAACTAATGGGTAGTCTATGTCTAATTATTGTGTACTCGTATGATGATTTAAAGATGTGTTTACTTAGGTTTTATTACTCCTTAATTACCTCCTATTGGTGGTTGAATTGTCACGTCCTTATTCTTATTCACGTTGTGTGTCTAAGGTCGTAGGGTATGCGTTTATCCCTATCTCTTTGAAACTACCAAAGGTTAATGACTACAAAATCTCTAGGATTTATAAACTTTAACTATATGGTACTCTTTAGATGGTTTAGCCTACAATGACTCTAGGTACTATAAGCTAAGGTTCACAAAGATTAATCAAGCATTAACTACACAACGGATGACCTATCGCAATACTAGATCATTAACAATTAAGATAAGAGACAACCAATCAATATTCAATAATTAAGTTTCATATTCCCTAAGTAAACACATAAGTAAATTAGCCGGACATGGGAAACATGCAAGCATACACACAAGTAATTGAAGACATAATTGAATTAATGAAGTAAAACACTTATCTTGATGTAAGATAGGGTATGGAACCCTAAAATTCTGTACAAGACAGCCTTGGTTCGGTTTAGGTTTTTACTCAAAAAGACTACACACTGAAAGCTAAAAAATTCGGATTCTATATATAAGATTACAAATGCGACGGCGTCACCCTTTGATTTGTGGCGCCGTCGGGTCGCCGTCATTAGGGTTTCGTCTTGGCCACGTTAGTCTTGCGACGACGTCACCTTATGCTTGTGACGCCGTCCCCTTCAGTCTCTGATGTCGTCTGGATCAAATCTAGGCCGTCTGAGTTGCGATGACCTATTCTTTTAAAACCTGAAGCCGTCACTTGTAAATAAGCAATTTTGCTACTGAGCCGTCACAAAAGTTGTCTGACGGCGTCACTGATTTGTGCCTGACGCCGTCCCCTTCAGCTCCAGCAGCCTGAGTGTCTTGATCCTTGACTTTGGCGATTTTCTTCGTATATTCGCGCCTTTTCGTTTGAAAAAGTGTCATTCCAACATTTTGCCTTCAAGATACCTAAAAAGTGAAAAGGAACGATATTAGGTAATAACGGATACAAAAGTGATCAAATAAGGGCTTAAACGACCCCTCAAAAAGGTACATTTTAAAACCTTATCAAATATCCCTACACTTGGTATTTGCTTGTCCTCAAGCAAATGTGCTTTTAGCCAATCAATTTATAAGTTAGGGGTCATGAATCATTGGTTTAAAAAAATCCACAACACATATAAGCCCCGCAAAAGTCATAACAAGCACGGAAATTACATACTAGCACCTCACATTGGGTGTTTGGATACTCACATCTCTCGGGTGTATATGAAATATAACAAGTTGGAAATGGAAGATAGACACTCATTAACCGGTCCTAGTACATAGATTACCATAGGCTTGAGACTAGATCAAACCTCCATCGCTTTGGCGTAAGCACCTAGGAAAGAACATCCAAGAGGTCTTTTAAAGGGTTGTAATGTAAGGCTTACGGTAGGGAAACAAAGGGTTTGGTGGGATAGGCTATTTAGTGGTGGCAAGTCAAAAATCTTTATGTTACAAGCATGCGAAGAATGGCGTTGCTAAGCCAAGACTCGACACTCTAGATAACCGAAACAAACAAACATAAATTTAAAGATAGATGTAGGATGGTAGCCCGTATATATATATATATATATATATATATATATATATATTTTTTTTTTGATTTTTTTTTAATTTTTTTTAATTTTTATACACACTTTTACTCTACCATCCTCTATGATAACATCAAAATGATAGGGATTTATAGGCACATCCCTACACTTGAGTTTTGATTACTCTAACACTAATATGACCCGAATTGAAAAGATCAAAACACTTGGAGTACATTATTATGCAAATAAATGGAATTTGAATTTAACGTTCCCTTCCCGTCATCTCATAGAATTTAACTTTTCCCATGAGTCCCATTCGTCCCAAAACTGTGTACAAAGGATATGACTCGACTTAGCAACTTATGCATGCAACTAGATAATTGAACTAAGGGTTTAGTGTGATAACAATAATGCACTAAAAGTGAGTGCATACAAGGTAGGCTAAGGCGATTTGGGTGTACATTTGGGGGGGGGGTGTAAACAATGCTCTTCATTGATATTCCGAAAAACCAAAACTTCACGAGAACCGCGAAAAGGATAGGCTCTAAGGGGTTAACTAGGGGTATCGTGTACTAAAGATGAGTACAACGCAAAGGTGTGGGGGAATTACTCAACCGAGGTGGAAGAAGTAATTATATTACGTGTATCAAACAAGGGTTATCCTAATGCCTCTTATCATTTAGTTATTCCTAACTACACAAGTGTAGTCTTACTAGCGATCTCGGGATGCATCACAAAACAAGTTCTAGAATCTAATATACTACTGGTTCACACTTTAAGCATTAAGGATGAATGCTTTAATTCCTACTAATCTAAGGGCGATCCTCACATTTTGGGTGGAATTTAGGTGGTAAAGTGTTTTTGTGCTAGTCATATAATTTCCTATCCATGAGACGCTTTTGTTAAGACTAATGGCCCACTCCTACATGTCATGAAAAATTGAAAATTTGGTGCCAAAATTACCCTAACCGACATTTTCTCATGGTTTATTACGCAAATGCAATTGGGCAAAGCAAATAATCAAGGATAAGCATAGTTTCAAAGTTTCGCGTTTTATTTTCCCTCCCTACACTTAAACTGAACATTGTCCCCAATGTTCTCTGAAAGTATCAAAGTTATGATAATGGAAGGTAATAAAAGATGAAAGAAACTAATACTCCCCTGATTAGCTCAGTAGGATCCGTGTAAAGTGGTGGTTACATCTTTTTTCAAGAAGAACGTTTGCGTGAAAAGCTCATTCTCATCTTATGTATCTTCTTCTTGGTAAATTAAACCTGCACACTTGAAGAAAACAAACGAAACCTTTGCGTAAAATCGGCGGTAATAATATATATAGGACTCTAATAAACTAGGATATAATGCTTGTGGAATGGATGTTTACAGAATTTCAGGAAAATTAAGACCTGGAAAATTCCAAAAAGTTATAAGTAGATTAGAAAACGAGAAAAAGTAATCAGTTGTTTTTGCTCCTTCTTGACGCCGTCAGGTTGCGATCCTGACGCCGTCAGTTTATCTGACAAACGGTCGTGATTTTCTGGAAAAAATTCTGGAAAATTTACATCTATAGAATCTGGAAAAATTTCCTGCAAAACATTCATTATGACTCGATACAAGCATTTGACTCGAACAAACACACATGTATATATTTTACATAATTGTAATTCTCATGTTTACGTTTCTTTTGAAAACGTGTGTAATCCTCCCTACACTTATCCCTTAAGTAAAATACCTTTATATGTAATTAAGACGATGTTAAAAACAAAATAAAGCATTTTTACAAATTTAAACATGAGAATAAACAATCAATAAGAGATATACGACACAAACAAGCAAACAATTTAGCATGGGTTGCCTCCCACGAAGCGCTTTTCTTTATTTATGAGTCTCGTAGCTAGACTCGAAGTCGTGCCCCTACGTGGTCTCGTGCACGCTTGCATGCCCATACCTAAGCCATTCTAACATTTTCTCATTATTTTTGTAATCATCTCCTAACTCTAGGCACTTTTTATAATACCTCTTAGTTTTCTCATATGGGTACCTAAGTCCACTTTGCTTATCCCTTTCACTAAGCAATGGAATAGGAGTCATTTTATTACATGCCTCAATATCCTTGTGTTTAAACCTAGGATGAGCACGTGGCATTTGGTAGACAAAGTCTTCAACTTCATTAGAGAATGTAATTAGACCATCAATCATCCGCTCACTTAACCTAGTCATTCTCTTGAAAGGTTTTCCAAAAATTACTTGAGTGAGGTCCTTATCAATAAATTCTCCTAAGTTTTCTAAAACCATGAATTCTACCAAATAAGCAAAACTTCCAACAAACACATGCAAATGAGTGACTGCTTCAACAACATTGTTCCCTTGATAAGTTAACTCATTGACCTAGATTTTATTGTATAGGTTCCTTGAGATTAAGTTTAAAGGCAAGAACGAATTCAAGTAAGCATCAAATCCTTCTAATCCTATTTTGCAAGGGAATTGCATGTTAAAGGGACCATCTTTCTCGATTCTACACCTAGGGTCAAAACATTGGGAGGGGTCTTCTTCTATTTCAAAACTAACTTCGTCAATGACCTCCTCGTTGTCAAGTGCTTCACCATGATCAAATTCCTCATCGGAATCTGAGACATAGAAAGGACTTTGTTGTTGCCAATTTATCTCATTATGCCCTAGGTGATTTCCAAAGTGGTGAACGAGGCGAAGGGTTTTGTGGGATTGCGTTCTCAATTTCGGGATTGGGAACGGGTAGTGTGAAGAATCTTCGGCGGAAGACACGTATCATGGTGAGTGATAAGTTTTACGAACAAAGGTCACGAAGAAGGGGGATAGACTACGAGGAAGCTAAAAATGGGAAAAAAAGGTTTACTTGATAGGAATCAAGCAAAGAAACCTAAATGAGGTGGACTCCTAACTAGCTATTCTATTCCCCGGCAGCGGCGCCAAAAACTTGATAACGCTACACGCGTCGTTCGGGGTCAAAGGAACTTCCTTTTCGTCGAGCAAGTTTTTCAACACCCTAGGCAGTGAACCTAATCGTTGTAGTGTAGTATTAGGGTAAGCCACGGGAATTGATATCGTTCTCTAGGGGAATAGGAATGCTAGTGAGAAGTTACTACGCTAAGGTTGGGGTTGAGGAAGATTATTTTTTTTATCTTTTTTTATGTTTTTTAGGAAATGGAAAGGTACGAATCTCGGGGTTTGGATTTTGGGGGTTGGTATTTCTACCGATTACTTCTACTTATCTAATTATCTAAACTAACGGGTAGTCTATGTCTAATTATTGTGTGCTCGTATGATGATTTAAAGATGTGTTTACTTAGGTTTTATTACTCCTTAATTACCTCCTATTGGTGGTTGAATTGTCACGTCCTTATTCTTAATCGCGTTGTGTGTCTAAGGTCGTAGGGTATGCGTTTATCCCTATCTCTTTGAAACTACCAAAGGTTAATGATTACAAAATCTCTAGGATTTATAAACTTTAACTCTAAGGTACTCTTCGGATGGTTTAACCTACAATGACTCTAGGTACTATAAGCTAAGGTTCACAAAGATTAATCAAGCATTAACTACACAACGGATGACCTATCGCAATACTAGATCATTAACAATTAAGATAAGAGACAACCAATCAATATTCAATAATTAAGTTTCATATTCCCTAAGCAAACACACAAGTAAATTAGCCGGACATGGGAAACATGCAAGCATACACACAAGTAATTGAAGACATAATTGAATTAATAAAGTAAAACACTTATCTTGATGTAAGACAAGGTATGGAACCCTAAAATACTGTACAAGACAGCCTTGGTTCGGTTTAGGTTTTTACTCCAAAAGACTTCACACTGAAAGCTAAAAAATTTGGATTCTATATATAAGATTACAAATGCGACGGCGTCACCCTTTGATTTGTGATGCCGTCGGGTCGCCGTCATTAGGGTTTCATCTTGGCCACGTTAGTCTTGCGACGGCGTCACCTTATGCTTGTGCCCCCTTCGATCTCGATGTCGTCGGATCAAATCTAGGCCGTCTGAGTTGGGACGACCTACTCTTTTAAAACCTGAAGCCGTCACTTGTAAATAAGCAATTTGGCTACTGAGACGTCACAAAAGTTGTCTCACGGCGTCACTGATTTGTGCCTGACGCCGTCCCCTTCAGCTCCATCAGCCTGAGTGTCTTGATTCTTGACTTTGGCCATTTTCTTCGTATATTCGCGCCTTTTCATTCGAATAAGTGTCATTCCAGCATTTTGCCTTCAAGATACCTAAAAAGTGAAAAGGAACAATATTAAGTAATAACGGATACAAAAGTGATCAAATAAGGGCTTAAACGACCCCTCAAAAAGGTACATTTTAAAACCTTATCAGTAGTTATTTAAAGGTGAGATTTGAAAAATCACAGCCTATAATAACAAAGTAACCATTATTTGAATTTTAACCCATCTTTTGACTGTTGGAACAGTACGTTGATAAGACAAACAGTGCTTTCCACGTAAGCAGTACTTTCAGAGCAGTACTTTCATATAACCAAAAAACAGTACTTTTCCATTCTCTTCTTCACAATGGCAAAAACTTCAAATAAACATTGGATTGCCTCCCCTCAAGCAATGCATAGGACTGTCTAACTAACTAATCAGTCCTCCCCTTAAATGTAGCTTAGTAATTAATCATACCAATACTCACCACCAAGTGATTGAATCTTGAAACATCAAATCCTTTTGTGAGTAGATCAACTACATTATCATCTGTGTGAACCTTGACAACATTAATGAGCCTATGCTCATAACAATCTTTGATAAAGTGATGCCTAATCTGAATGTGCTTGGTCTTGGAGTGATAAACTAGATTCTTCATAATGCAAATTGTACTCTCATTATTAATGTTGATAGGAGTATTTTTGAAGTTGAACCCATAATCCAAAAGTTGATTTTGCATCCATAATACTTGTCCACAACAGCTTGCAGTAGCAACATATTCTGCTTCAGTAGATGATGTTGCTGCAATAGTTTGCTTCTTACATTGCCATGAGACTAATCTTCTTCCAAGATCTGGCATCCTCCGTGGTTGATCTTCTATCATAATTATCACTGCATAATCACTATCTAAGAAAGCTTCCAAGTGAAAAGGTGAATCCTTTGGATACCACAACCCTAACTTAGGTTGTTGTTTCAATTAACTAAAAATTCTCTTCACTGCATTCATATGAGAGACCTTAGGTGAGACTTGATATCTTGCACATAAACGACGAGAAAACATGATATCGGGCCTAGATGTAGTTAAGTACATAAGACGACCAATCATAGATGCAATACACTTGACTTCAACAGGTTAACCATCTTCATCCTTGCCCAATGAGTTGATAGATTTGATAGGTGTAGTGACTGGCTTTATAGCATCAAATTTGAACTTCTGAAGAATGTCAGAGACATACTTATCTTGACTTATGAAAATTCCCTCCTTTGATTGTTTAACTTGAAGACCCAAAAAGAAAGTTAATTCACCCATAGAACTCATTTGAAATTCATGTTGCATCAGCTGCTCAAACTCCTTCACCATTGACTGTTTTGTAGCTCCAAAGATGATATGATCTACATAAACTTGAACCAGCATGATATCCTTCTTATCTCTCTTGATAAACAAAGTCTTGTCAATTGCTCCCCTCCTGTAACCATGTTGCAATAAGAAAGTGGAGAGCCTTTCATACCAAGCTCTAGGTGCTTGATGAAGGCCATAAAGAGCCTTAACTACTTTGTATACTTTGTTTGGATGTGCAAGATCTTTAAAACCAGGAGGCTGTTTAACATATACCTCCTCTGTAATCTTGCCATAAAGAAAGGCACTCTTGACATCCATTTGATAAACCTGAAATCCCATATATGATGTAAAAGCAAGGAATATTCGAATGGCTTCAATCCTTGCTACAGGAGCAAACACTTCATCATAATCTACTCCTTCTTCTTGTCTATATCCCTCTGCTACTAGCCTTGCTTTGTTCTTGATCACATTCCCTCGTTCATCTCTTTTTACTTTGAAAACCCATCTTGTACCAATGACTTTCTTTCCATCTGGTAGATCACATAGTACCTAAACTTCTTGAAGTTTGAATTGAAGAAGTTCTTCTTGCATGGCTTCAACCCAACTCTTTTTAGTTAATGCTTGAGCTACATTATTGGGTTCTTCTTGAGAGATAAAACAAGTAAATAAACACGTCTGGTGGTCCTTATGATTCAGCCTGTTTTGTTTATATACAAAGCTAAGTAAAGCATTATGTGGTTTAGAAAAACCTTTAACCTTGGTTCTTGTGAGCACTCCAGTAGAAGGTCCAATTATTTGACCAGTGGGATGATCTTTGTGAATCCTTAATGTAGGAGTCTGTGGTACTTCAAGATCATCATCCAAATTTGTGAAATCAGCTCCTTCATTGGAATTTGAGAAAATACCTTCATCATCTAATTCATCATCAGTATCTTCTAAACCAGGCATGGTTGGATCATCATCAAAAGTACTGTCAATAGGTGCATCAGTACTTTGATCCAAAGTACTGTGATCCAAAGTACTGTGAGGGTATTCTGTAGACTTACCCTTCCTCTTTTCTTCTTCAAAAGCTCTCCTTTGTTCATCCTTATAAGATTATGCTATTGTTTCTTGAAAAAGCATCCTATGAAGTTCATCTTGAATAGCTTGATCTTCAGTACACTAAGTGGTTTTTGGTTCATCAGTACTTTTCTCCTTCTCAACAGATATTGGTTCTTCATCAGCAACAACATCAGGTCTAATATTGACTCCATGAACAATGTACTGTAAATCTTCTTCTTTGTGATCAACTTGATTTTCTTCTCTAACAGGAACATAATTCATAGAAGGAGTCAAAATCTCAAGATCAAACAGCCAATCAGGACCTTTAACCTTTTGATTTTCTTGATCTTCTAAAAATTCAACATGAAGACAATCTTAAACCTTCTTGGTGACCTTGTTGTACACTCTAAATCCTTTCTTTGTTGGTACAGTATCCCAAAAAGTATCCTTCTTCTGACTTGCCATCAAATTTTCCCAAAGCATCAATAGTATTAAGAATAGTTAGAGGACATCCAAAAGGTTTCATAAAACGTATGTTAGGTTTGATTCCCATAAGCAACTCATAAGGTGTCTTCATCTGAGGTTTAGTGACTGATACTTTATTTAACACATAACAAGCAGTACTACAGTTTCACCCAAAATTGAATAGGTAACTGTGAATCTGCAAGCATTGTTCTGGCTGCTTCAATCAAAGTTCTGTTCTTTCTCTCTGCAACACCATTCTAATGTGGTGTTCTAGCAATGCTAAACTCCCTCTTGATCCCTTTCTTGGCACAAAATTCATCCATAAGCTTGTTCTTGAATTCAGTCCCATTATCACATCTAATTCCTCTTACTTTGAGTCTCAGTTGATTTTCAAGGGCTATTATAAGATCATGAATAGCATCAAAGGTTTCATCTTTAAATCACAAGAAAAATACCCAACTAAATCTACTTCAATCATATGTCACAACCAGACAGTACTTCTTCTTGTTTAGACTTGCAACAGAAACAGGTCCAAACAGATCCATGTGCAACAACTCCAAAGGTTCTCTAATTGTTCTTTCCTTAATCTTCTTACACGAAGCTTTATGTTGTTTACCTTTCTTGCACGCCAAACATGAGTGATCATTCTTGTATGTTTTGGAAGGTAAACCTCTAACTAAATTTCATTTAACCAACTTGTTGATATTCTTGAAATTTACATGGCCTAATCTTCTATGCCACAGATGTGCTTCTTCAAGTGTTGCCTTTGCTACTAAACAAGTTTCTCTTTCAGAAGAGTTAAGAGTCTTCATATCCAGACTGTACACATCATTGGTTCTTGGTACTCTCAGTACTACCAAGTTATCATCAACAAGCTTGAATTCAAGGGAAAGAATAAGACATTATGTGTCAGTGAATAGCACAGGGTGCTTCTTGTCACATATCTGAGAGACTGACAAAAGGTTGAATTTGAGCTCCTTCACATAACGAACATTCTCAAAATCTATGCTTCCTGCCTTGATTGTTCCATTGCCAGTTATTCTTCCTCCACTAGCATCATTCCCAAATGCAACTCTTCCTCCACAATAAGATCTAAAATCTGACAGAATCTCTTTGTCTCCTGTCATGCTTCCAGAGCAACCACTATCTACAATTAGATGATCTTTAAGCTCCTCTTCTGGGTTGCCCTGCATAAAGATAAAAAAGTTAGTTAATTTTAGGAACCCAAGCCATTACTGACTTTTGTTCCGCTTGTGGAGTTACATACTTAAATTCTTTAAGTATGTAATTTCCACTGTCTTTAAGCACATGATCAATTATATTTGGTTGTTCCAAAACTTGTGTTGGTTTTTCAACAAAAATCTCTTTTTCATTCAAATTCTCTTTATTATTTTCAACAAAAATCTCTGTTTCACTTTTACTTTCTGAAAGCACTGTTTGTTCCCCATCAGTACTTTCTTTCTTAACCCAGCTGGTTTTAACATCTGGTGTAGAGTCCTTTGATCTAGCTACCTTTTTTGAGGTGTAACGCCTTCTAGATTGATAGTAATTGGATCTCCTAGGGTTTCCATTCCAAAAAGTGTTAGCAGTACCTTGATTGTTTGAAAATTTAGCAGTACTTTGAGAAGGTACTGCTTGAGAAACTTTTGGCTTATCAGTACCTTGAAAAGTGTTTGAAGGTACTGGTTATTTTGAAAAAGGTCTTCTCTGGTGAGGGTACCTATAGTCTTTTGAAAAATTGCTGTGGTTAACCCTATGTGAGTGATTCCAGACTGGTTTATTCTCCCTTGGTTTTTGGTTGGCAGATCTGGTCTTTGGGAATTTGCTTAGATATTCTGAGTGAAAGTCACAATGCTTAATCAAATGATCAGGACTATAACAAACAAAACACAATTTTGACCTGTAATCCCAAAATTTCTTCCTCTATGTCTATGACCAAAACTACCCGACTTTTGGTGAATTATGAAAATTATTTTGACCAAAATTATCCCAAAAAGGTTTAGCAATATTTTGAAAAGGTTTTCTTGAAGGTACTGCTAAGCGTGTAGCATACTTTGAGTTGAAGGTACTGCTTGACTCATAACATTATCATCCTTAGGTTTCTCAACTGTTTCTTTTGGAGTTTCAGAACTAGATTGACCCGATAGCTTTTTCCTAAACTCTAGGTTGTCTATTCCAAAACGAGAAACATCTGTCCTAAGTGGTTGAAAACTACCAGTGGGATGAGGGACTGCATGATAACCCTTGCCTTTCTTAAACTCGGGAGGTGTTTGACTAATTGATTCCTCATTACTAGATGTGTCTACATAGTTAATGAGTTCATCATCACTAGTTGTTATATCCTCAAAATCAAGTTCATCCTTATCACTAGGTGGGTTTTCTTCTGTGCTACTAAAGTCCATACCAAAACCTAGGCCAATTTTAATGTGTGCTCTTTTCTGTTTTTCAACAAAACTAACATGTGAAAGGCCAGATTTTCCCCAAGCAGCAAACTTTTCTAGTAACTCATCCCTTTCTTTAGTCATCTTTTCTAGTTCAGAGACCTTACATCCTAACTTCCATTCACTTAATTTTAATTGATAATCCTGTTGTTCATACTTTTCTGCCTAAGCTATTTCATTATTTTCATGAGTTATAATTTTGGCTTCCATAGACTCTAAGGTTATTTGATAACCAGCTACCTCAGACCTAGCCCTTCTACAATTATCTCTTTCAGTTACATAATCTTTAAGCACTTTTTGATAAAAATCATGACATTTAGAGCATACCTTAGAGATATGGGGTGAACTTGGTGAAGTAGCTACCATAGCAAGCAGAACAGGTTCATCTTCACTCTTCATGCTCCAATCAAAGCTTCCAAGACCATCTCTGGATTCCAAAGCAGCAAATCCAGGTTCCTCATCAAAAGCTGTGCTCCAATCAAACTTTTCCACTGCGACCATAGAGTAGGTTACTGGTTCATCATCAAATTCAACACTCCAGTCAACCTCTGATAGATTTTCTTGAGCAACCAAAGCTTTTGTTTCATTAATTGGAATTTCCTTTAGTTCAAGCTTGGGTTTCTTAATCATTCTATTTGCCTGATATTTAGCAAACTTGCACTCTCTTGCAAAGTGTCCAGTTCTTTGACAATTGAAGCATTCAATCTTGGTCTTGTCAAATGTTATACCCTGTTTGGGTTTGAAATCAATGCCTCTTCCTGTTTTCTTCATGAGCTTCTTGATTCTAGCAGTGATCATAACAACTTGCCACCTGATATCAATTTCTTCAAGAGCATCCTCTTCAATTTGTGACAAATCCTCTTTATAAGTAACAGGTAAAGTGGCTTGCTGAGCAAATAATGAGCATACAACTTCATCAGAATGAATGGTGTTTGTAGATGATGAGCTGGGGGTAGGATAGGTAACAGTACTTTGAGTAGGATAAGCAGTACTTTTAGTGGAAGTACTGCCTCTCTTTTCAGACCACACAAAAGCAATATTGTGAGATTTTGAACTTGTTTGGCCATTCATCTCATGCTCATACACCTTTAAGTTGTTGTAAAGATCATCAAAGTCCATAGTGTCCAAACCAGGTTGTCCTCTGATCATAGTGGCAATCACATGCCATACGGATGGCAAACTCCTTAAGAACTTCAGATTGGCATCTTCAACAGATACCTTAGCTTCATACAACTCTAGCATACTAAGGAGATTTTAAAATCTGTCATAAGCAGCATCAAGACTTTCTCTTTCTCCAACTATGAATGTTTCAAACTGTTGCTTCAACAAATTTTTGTGCATCTTCTTGGAAGCATCATTACCTCCAAATCTTGTCTTGATAGCAGCCCATAGTTGTTTAGCATCCTTAGCATCATGAAACTTGAGTAGGTGACCATCAGGTATAGCAGACAATAGGATGTTGAGAGCCTTTTCTTGATTCCTTACTATAGCTGCTGGTATCACAGCCTTAGGTGGTTTAGGTTGTCCAGGAACTTCTATAGGTTCTTCAATAACTTCATTACCATTGACAATTACATTCCACAGTGCATGGTCTGTAATAGCAATGTACTGCCTCATCTTCATGCTCTATAGATCGTACTCTCCCTTTTTGATGAGAGGAATTCTGAGTGAGGTGATGGATGGGGGTGGTGCAGCTTCAGTCGACATCTTTAGGGTTTGTTGTTAAAACGGTTTTAAGGGTTTCTTCTTAATTAGAGTTTCCACACAAGCTCTGATACCACTTTTTGGATCGATATACTCTAACCAAACTAACTTATGTAGCTTGTAAGGGCTTAGCAACTTCGGATAAATCCTAAGTTACTAACAATGAAACACTGAATTAACTCTATTAAGTATGCGGAATTTACATTAATAAAGCTACGAAGAATTAACTTTAACTTCAACGATTTTATTAATACTTAGAACCTGCTTGTTTTACAAATTCTCTAACAACCCTAACAACTCTAATACTGCGTATGAATTCGTACTCTTAAACTCTAAAACATATATCTCTAATGCCAATCTAGGGGTCCTTTTATAGGCATAAGGATTACCCTAGTCAGTTTACAAATCTAATTCTTTTACGACAAGTAATCTAAACTAAGAATATTCTAGAATAACAAAGCTTTCCATAAACGATGTAACAGTTCTTTCAGCTTTGCAGTACTTTGATGTTGAGCAGTACTTTGACTTTCTTCTTTAGCAGTACTTTGACTCTTCAGCACTTTGACTTCTTCAATACTTTGTATTTCTCCAGTACTTTATATCCCAACATGGTGCCTAGCGTTCAGGGCTTGTTTTCTTTAGTGCAGCGATCCATCGTTAGATGTAACATCGTTTGAGGTTGGATGCGTGCCATGCTAGGGGGATTTCATCTCCTTCAGGTGTTGTTAACAGGTAGGAACCATTATCATTTGCCTTACAAATGATGTATGGCCCTTTCCAGTTGGGAGCGAGCTTTCCTTGACCTGCAGCTTTGCTAACCTCGTTTCTACGCATTACATGGTCGCAAGGTTTGAAGGACTCTGGGCGGACGCATTTGTTGTAATACTTTTCCTTTTGTTTTGGTAGTCTGCTAGGCGGATGGTGGCAAGGTCGTGCTTTTCCTCTGCTAGCGCTAGGTCCAACTTGAGGGAATCTTTGTTTTCGTCCTCGTTGACCATAACAACTCATTCTATTTGGATAAGTAATTCAATAGGTATTACGGCTTCAGTGTCATAGACCAGACTGAAGGGTGTTTCACCTGTGCTTTATTTTTGTGTGGTTTTGTGTGCCCACAATACGCTTGAGAGCTCGTGCACTCCACAAGTCTTATATTCCTTCATCCTTTTCTCGATGCCCTTCATGATCTCTCAGTTGGCTACCTCTGCCTGACCAATGGCCAGAGAATGGTAAGGAGATGTAGTAGCTCTAAAGATACCTTGATTTTCGCACCATGATTTGAATGGCTCGTCAATGAATTGGGTTTCGTTGTCAGTTATAAGTGTTTGAGGCATACCGAATCGAGTGATGGTCTGATCGTAGAAAAAAGGTTAAGACTTTTCTTGATGTGATGGAGGCTAGCGGTTTTGCTTCAACCCACTTTGTGAAGTAGTCTACGGTTACAATCATTTGTTTGAAATTTCCAGGGGTACCCGAGAATGGTCCGGATATGTCGATGCCCCATTGATGAAATGGCCAGAGTGCAGTAATGGGGATCGCGTTGAACATTGGCGTAAGCGTGACATTCTTGGAATTTTTTGAGCTCAGCCTTCGCGTCTTGATTTTAAGTTGGCCAGTAGTAGCCCATCCTGATTGCTTTGGCTGCTACAGCGCGTGATACTGAGTGCATGCCATACATTCCATTATGTATGTCTTGAATGATTGTTCATGACTTCGTTGGTCTAACACATCTTGCCATTGGACCTCTGAATGTTTTACTGTACAAAGTTCCATCCTTGATGGAGTACATGATGGCCTTGCACCTGATTCTTAGTGCATCTACTTTGTCTGGTGGCAAAATACCTTGAGATAGCCAGTTGCAAATGGGAGTCGTCATGTGTCCTTTGTCTCGACCTAGGATACCTTCGTTGGTAAGAGGATGGATTTCTCGTTGACGACTTCTACTAAGAACTCCATTATGAAATATTCAAAAGTAAGAGCGGCAAGTTTTCTTAGAGCATCTGCTCGTTAGTTCTGTTCTCTTGGGATTTGAGTGATGGATAAGGATATGAAGTATGGCAAGATCTGGTTCACCATTTCCAGGTATAGCTTCATTGGATCCTCTTTTGTGGTGTATTCATCGTGTACTTGTGAGACTACTAACAGTGAGTCTGTGAATACCTTAATTCTTTTGACCTCCATTGTTTTGGCTATTTGCAAGCCTGCTAGTAACGCTTTGTATTCTAACTCGCTGTTCGAGGCTTTAAAATTAAACTTCAAGGCATATGTTAAGTCGTGCTCTGATGGGCTTGTAGCACTAACCATGCCCCTAAACCTTGTTTACATGATGCTCCGTCAATGTATAAAGTCCAAGTTTCATCATCGTGGCATATGGGTATCGGTTATGGTTTTAACTTCTTGCCTGGTATTGTTGGAGGTGGCGTATCGACCTCGGTTAGAAAGTCTGCCATGATATGCCCTTTAATTGAGTGTCTGGATCCAAAGGTGATCTCGTGTTCACTTAGCTCGATCGCCCATTTTGACATTCTGCCTGTGTACTTGTGGTTCGATAGAACTGTTGTTCCCTTTACACGACTAGCTTAACTACAAAGTTAATCTATCCGTGTTCCATGTTTCAGTGATGTAATGGAAAACTTGTTTAAAGTGTAAAGATAACTTAAAGTAAGTAACACAAGTTTTTCAACATTTAAATTCTTATTTAAATTAATTCAAAGAATCTATACCTAAGTGTTTGCGGAATAACACTTGGGATTTAAATAACAAGTATGGTGTAGTCTCCTCTCTAAACTTAAGCTATGCTTAAGTAAAACTATGCTAACCAACTAAGCTAACCTCATGAAATTAGTTGTCTTTGGAGGAGAAAGTGTTTGTGAATATCTAAGAATATAGTGCACAAACGTAACTTTTACTCCACCTTATGATCCTATTTATACACAAGTATAGTTGGCAACTGTTACAATGAAGGCACGAATGACCTAAGCTAGTTTGGACAAAATACTTTCGTATTTTTTCTCTGTTATAACATTCTACTTTGAGTAAAGGACAATAGTGCTTTATGAGTAATAGTGATGACAGTGTTCTGATTCTTAGCCTTTGATAAGGACGCCTCCTTATGCGCTTCAAACTTATCCCGCCTTGTCCCACCCTTCATTCAGCCTTTAAGTCTTCAGTCTTCTTTATTGTTGAGGAGACTTAGGGTTCAGTGAGCTATTGTCATTACTCCCTGAACCCATCACCTTCTTCTTTGGATCAGGTATCGTTGACCGAGTCTCGCCTCACTGAATGGAAAGTCTTTCTTCTTAGGCTTTGCATGAGCTTCCTAAACACTGAGTGATTGTTCACTTAGTGACTTGATTGATGTTTTACGGTATACAACACTTAAGATATTTTTTATTCAAATCCTAGTTTAAGGAACCTTGGGTACTTAATGAACCCAACAAGAACTTGTTTCAGGGGCTTGTCTGTTAGGACGTGTATCAGATGTGCATGGAAATACCTATTGAATTGCCTGGATGATAGTAGTAGGATGAACAACAATTTTTCTAGTGTAGGGTAGTTGACTTGTACGTCTTGCAAAATCTTGCTGAAGAAGTAGATTGGCTTTTGGACCTTGTCTCATTCTGCTAAGAGTACTGACTCGATTGCCTCTGGGATGCTGCTAGGTACATGGTGAGAGTTTCACCTGGTATTTGAGCCGTCAGTGTGGGTAGTGTGGAAAACTAGAAGGGGGTTGAATAGTTTCACTGATTAAAACTTTGTTTTAAAATGTTTAGATCGACTTATGTCAATCTATTCAAATGTGTATGTTGGATGTTGATAGATGGATATGGAAATATGTAATGCAAAGTTAAAGAGTAAGAAACACAAAACCATGACACGAGTATTTATAGTGGTTCGGCTACAAGGACACCTTCCTTGTCATACTCCACTCCCCGAGTCACCTACTCGAGAGTTCATTAGCACTACACGACACAACTCCTTATGGCGAAGAAGCCTTCACAACGTCGCCTACTCTTTTTCCGGTACAAGGCTAGACACCGGCTTCTTCCACAAGGTAGAACCACACCTATCACAACGTCGCCTACACTTTATCCGGTACAAGGCTAGATACCGAGTTCCATTACAAAGGAGGAATTACTACCCAACACTACACAACACCTATCTCAAAGGAGACCCACTCCTTATTACAACATCATCAAGGATATCAATATCCTTGGATACAACCTATCTTTATTTATACTTCAATACACCATATCGATTGTACACCCTTGGCATCTTTCACTAATGCCTTTGACTTGACCCTTTTTGGCATCATTCACTAATGCCTTTGACACGGACGTTTGACACCTTTCACTAATGCCTTCGTCTTGACTCTTTTGACATTCTTCACTAATGCCTTTGACAAGGACGTTAAGAACCTTTCACTAATGCCTTCGTCTTGACTCTTTCGACATCCTTCACTAATGCCTTTGACACGGATGTTCGGCACTGATGAGTGTGTAAATACTCATCATTTTTGGTCAAATATGAACTGCAAAACACTTTAAAATGCTCAGAAATGCATCAAAATACTGAAAATATCTCAAAATTGCATTTTATATGTTTCAGATGCAAAATGTTTAAAATCGGATGAAAATGAGCTAAGTTTGCACAATTGGCGGTTTCAGTCCCCAGTTTCAAAATTGTCGAAATAGTCCCCTGAGCACTTATTTCAACAGAAAAGTCACCAAAGGTCCTTTTAAAATCATAAGTTGTCAAAATTAGTCCTTTGGTGAAAAATATCAAAAGTTTTGAGAAATTACAAGTTTGGTCCTCCAAGTTTAAAAATTGGCAAAAATGGTCCTTGGAAATTTGAAAATGTCAAGTTTGGTCCTTATACTATTGGAGCTTGTCACTTTTAGTCCCTTGGAGCAACTTTGTGAAAATGGCGTAACGGTCCCTCAAAATTCAGAAATTGCAAATTAGTCCTTGATTATTAAACCTTTTAATACACTTGGACGCCTGTCAAACCAAATGTGACCCCTGCCTTTTACCTTTGGACCCTTCACTTTTGACCCCCCCTTCAATATTATAGCCTTGGTCAAATCTGGTCAAATAAACCAACCCCGCCCAAAGTCTTCATCTTCCCACCAAATGCCTGCAACACCAGACCTCCCATCCCCCTTCCTCACCTTCACACTACCTTGTTCCCCCCACCTCAACAACACTCCAAGAATGCATTTAATGCTTCTTCACCCCCTCACTCAACCCCAACTGCCAAATAAGCAATTTGGCGCCAAAATGTGATCAAACGGCCATGATGATATCAAAGCTATCCAATGGTCAAGAAAATGATGGGATTAGCTCAGAGGAGTGAGAGAAGATATTTTGGGTATAAAAGAAGCAAGAAGAAGCAAGATAAAGGAGTCTTTAGTTTTTAAATTTTCATTAATGTCGTTTTTAATATAAAAGTTTTAGTTAAGTTAAAAATCTGTAATCTTTTGTTGTAATGTACTCACTTTAAGTTATTTAATCAATATAAACCATTTTCAAGTACCAATTTAAGTTGCATTATCAATTTATATTGTTGTGTTCACTGTTGCAAAATTCCATTGCAAATTCTCATATTCAAACTCTAAATAGCTTATTTTCTCACTCAAACAAGCTTATATAAGCTTATTATAGCTTTTTGCAAGCTTGTATTTAAGTTTCAAGCAAAGTTGGATTTTGGTCAACGAAAGTCAACTGAATCATCAAGTTGAAATGGAAATAGAAAATGGTGTTGCAGTGCTGGATTTGGGTTGATTCAGGTCAATTGGGTTGATAGAAATAGGCTAGTGGTTCATTGGTTCACAGGTTTCAAGCCATTATGGCTAAGGACCAAATGTAAGTTGATTTTCAAGGTTTTATTGCATAATTTTTATTTGTAGTTATAAATAGTTCAATTCTATTTATTAAGTGGTATTTAAGTTAGTTAAACTCAGTTTGATTATTAATATTAGCTAGTTAAGTGTTTAGCTCAGTTTTACTTACAAAACAGTTGGTTAAGGTGTGTTTGGATCAGTGTATAAATCTGAGATAGAACCTTTGTTTGTACTTGACTATTGCATTATCAGTCTTAATATAAGTAGTAAGACTCATTTGAGTCGATTATTTGTGCTGCACACTCTCAAAGTCAAACTTCATCTCAAATCTGTCTTAAGCCATCCACTGTTGTGATTTTGGAAATTCAAACACTTGTTTTGTGTTTAAAATTCATAGACATTGCTTGCATTGAGTTTATTTCACCTTATAACATCAATCTCAGTCCTTAAAATCAGTTTCAAAATTCAAATAAGTCAATTTCTTCATAACTGTTAAAAAGTCAAAAGTGTAAAACCTGTTTTCACCCAATCTAGAAAGATTTATCATGGATTCATTTCTGGGTCAAAATCAGTAAAACTTGGGACTTTAAAACTTCAGCTGGTCTCATTTCTTATTACCATTTTTGTGGATTTTTACAAATTTTTAAAAGCTTCAAATGAGCTTGTCTTTTGGGTCTTACTTCCCCTGTGCACAAGCTCAGTTTTAACTGAGCTTGCAGTGGTTTGTGCAGGCTTACGCAGAGATAACCGAGCTTGTCTAAATCTGAAATTTGGTTTACAAGTTCCCAGCCAGGTCTTCTCCAAGTTCCAACTTTTGGTTTTGATTTTTAGCTTATTGTGTAGCTTATTCTCTAGCTTAAAAGTAGTAGTCAAAACTGTTTTAAACACTTGAACTCAAATTCATCAAATCTGTGCAAGTTGCTATTCAGAGGTTAAGAGCAGTTGAGATTAGTTGCATTTGGGTATGTTGAGCATAATATAGCTTCTGTAATCAGTAGGAGGTCTTTGGTTTTCATTTGCTTATTATAAGTGCTTATTTATAAGCACTTGTGATTGCAGTTTCAATTTCTTGCACATAACCCACTGTTTTTATATTTTTCCTAGATTCACAATATTATTTTAGACTTTTCTTGAATTTTTCAGATTTTTCTAAGTCTTTTTGGTATTTTTCTTGATTTAAATCAATTTTTAGGCCTTTTTAATTAGCATTTAATACAATTAATTCAGAAAAGTTTCAAAAAAATAATTTTTCATTTTTCTTAAGTTAAGATAAATATAAAAAGTCAAAAAAATATTTTTCCAGATTTTTCTTAGTTAAATTTGTATTTTTAAGCAATTTAAGTAGTTTTAAATAGTTTTTAATTCATAGAAAATAGAAAAATAATCAGAAAAATATAAAAATAGTTTTGAAAATTATCTTTAGTTATTTTAGATTTTTCCAAGTCATAATTTCATTTTTCTAGCTTTATTTCATATTTTCTTGTATTTTAGGTTATTATTAAATAGTTAAAATTAGCTTTTAATTAATAATAATTAGTTAAATAGTTTTAAAAATAATTTTCTTTTTCTATAAATTTTCTCTTATCATTAGGTTTGTAAAAATGTCATTTTCATATTTTTAGGATTAATATTGCTTTAGTTTTACATTTTCTATTGTACGTCACGTAGTTTTAAATTAAAATTTATAAAGAAAAAATCAGAAACATCATTTTGCAAATAGTGATAGCGTTTATTTAATACTTTTTATCTTTTTAAATTTTCTTTAATTTGCATTTAAGCCCCTGTAATTTGTTTACTTTTTCTTTAGTTATAATCATTCAAAACTCTTTTCCGTTCAAATCTCTCGATCACTATTCGTTTGGTGATTCATCGCATAGCTCGCTGGGACATAACGACCCGGGGAAACACTATACTCTCCTGATCTTCATTGCATTCGTTTCCAGATGGTTTTAAGTTTGTTACGGTTGGCCATTCACAAGTGGCCGGCTTGAGTGATAAAACTTGACGGTCTGGCGCGAATCAGGCACCTTTCACTAATGCCTTTGACACAACACTTCTAGGGAGGAAGGAAGAACTATCAACAAGAGAACCTCAGTAGTCTTGATGATGACGAAGCATGGCATCTCATGGACTTGAGCTTGCTCGACTTCAAGAGGTGGTGATCTCGCCTTTAAGAGGAACCTAGAGATTCATACAAAAATAAACACAAACTACATAGAGAGATCCTTAGGATCTGAGGTTAGAAGGTTTACAATACTAGGAGAAAGTATGTATGGAAGTGGCAACCCAAATAGAAGAAATGGCTCACTATTTATAGAAGAAAATAAGCTACTTTTCCACGGATCCCACGGATATCTCACTTGAGGGATCCGTCCAGTGTAAACTGGGGGAACCGTGGGACGCTCCTCTTTGCCCGTGGGTTTTGGGTCATGGGTCATGGGTTATGGGTCATGGGTCCTAGACTTTGGACCATGGGTATCCAAGTAGATACAATGTATCTAGTAGGTGCAATGCATCTAGTCCATGGGTCATGGGTTAAATCCATGCGTCATGGATAATACCCATTCATGACTTATGCATGATGTCATGCAATGGGTTATGGGTTATGCTCCATGGGTATGGGTCTTGAACTTTGGGTTATACCCAACTACATTCAATGTATTTGGTCAATGGGTCAAATACTTAAACTTCTACCTATTATATTACCCATTATAATACATACTAATTATGTATATATCTATCCAATATGTAAACACTTGTTGTTGTACATATGTATTACAAAATCATGAAAACACTATTACTTGTTTAGCATTTTATGTGAAAATGTAAGTGTGTTAATAAACTATTGGCTCAAACAATTTACGTATTTTATTTGTTTCGTTAAAATGATTTTACGTTTGTTATTGACAAAACATTAGAAGATCGTAAAATATAAACAAACGTTTTTACGGCTTATTTGTATTAACAATCTCCCCCTTTCTGTTGATGACAAAACACAAGATTATTTTAAGGAAAAACTAAAATTCGTAAAAGTTTGAATTGGAGTTTTTACTCTCTTCTCCCCTTTTTGTCGAAACAAAAAGAGCGTCGAAAAGAAACTAACACCTTGTTTTAAGAAAAGAAAAAAAACATGTGAAAGAAAAAATATGAAAAATAGAGAGTAAGTGAGGAGAAGAATTCTCGACTTAGCTCCCCCTTGACGAGTCCATCCCTTTGTGAGGGCGTCAAGTAAGAAAAAAAAACTAAACTAGTGTATTGCAGCTATGTTTGCAAATGGTTTTGTCTTTGTGACGAATATGCTCCCCCTTGATGATTGAAACTTTGAAAGGGGACGTCATGTAATGTAATCCTAATGTAAATTATATTGCAAATGGTTTTGCAATGTATCGCTTTGATACGAAACTCCCCCTAGCTTAGGGTGTCAAAGTCTTCATGTGTATATATGAAAATCTACAAAACAAAGGTTAGAAAACAAGTATATAATGCATAATTTTCTACAAATAAGACTCAAGTTAGTAGTAAACAAGTCTTATGTTGCACGGATCCCACGGTTCCCTCTAAGGAGGGATCCGTCTAGGCAAAAATGAAGGATCCGTCTGTCTGAAAGCTTAAGACAGCAATGGTGATGTGAACATATGATGTTAACATCAAAATGAGATATGTAATAAGACACCAAACATATACTCAAGACAATATGGCATAAAACATGTAATTTCATTCAATAAAAATATGAGAAATGATCTACAAATCTCTAAAACTAATTGAATGATTTAAACATGAAATATGATTCCTAAACTATCTAAGTTAAGCTTGAGACTAGGACACCACTTGAATCCTTAAGCTCACGGTTGTTTAGGTTTGTTGACCTCATCGAAACATTCGAGGAGGTGATAAAACATGAAACGTTGCTCTTCACGTAGTTCATGTATCAAGCCTTCAACGTGTTGACAATGATAGCAATCTTTGTCATGGCTCGAAAAGGGTGGTGGTGGGAATGGAGTGGCTTGATATGGAGGATCAAGTGAGGAGGGTTGAAAATCCTCAAAAGAAGGAGGGATTGGCGGAGGCCCATTCGAAGATGGCTCAACAAAGAATGACGGTGGAAGTAGAGATGTGTCAACTCCCATGTGGTCGGGTGGTTGACTTTGATAATTCCTTGATAACATCAAATAGTACTGAATATTAAGTGTCAATTTCCCCGATAATGCTTGTAATTTATATCATTTATATGGATTTACGCTTGTTTTCCATTGTTTTCCACTTTCAGGTAAATTACGAGCATTGGAGCTAAAGAGACGCGGAACTGGAGAAATATCAAAAGATTTATCATAGTATGCTGACTTTGAAGAAGTTACGGCGTAACTCATCTCTCACATTACGCCATAACTAAAGCGTGACTCAGAAAACGAACTGATCAGAAGGTTACGGCGTAACTCTTCCTAAAGGCTACGACGTAACTATATTAGGTCAAATGAGGTTCCACGCCGCTGATAACTATGCCGTAACTATTCCATCAACTACGGTAATTGAAGACTACGGCGTAACCACTAATAAGGTTACGCCGTAACTAGCAGATCTAGTGCAAAATACGAAGGAATTGAAGGTTACGGCGTAACTCTTGTTATGGTTACGCTGTAACCCAGATCTGGCCTATAAATACCCCACGAATTCCAGCATTTCTAATCATCCCATTCCACACACAACAACAAGAGAATGTGGGAAAAAGCTAAAGGCAGGTCTAGAGGAGCATATGGAGCTGTCTCTAAGGGAGAAATCACTCCCCTACGATAAGCATTAGCATGTTATATTTTATTTACTTTCAATTCATGTATTTAGCACCTTTGAATATTGAATTGGTTTGTATGATTAATATGAGCGGCTAAGCACCTCTTGGTGATGGCCTAGTTATGATTCCTTAATTGTTTTGTTTGCATTTATATTACTTCCGTACAATTATTTCTATGTGTATGCATGCATAGTTTATTGGTAGCTACCCTTGGTTCGGTAGTTTTGAATGGCGGTAGAGGCCAATTACCTAGGAGATATGACCAACTGACCCTAGGTGAGTGGACTGAGACGGGAAGGGTAAGATATGACCAACTGACGACCCTTTCTACTTGTGCGATTTAACCAACTGATCACCTACCGTTTGGATGAACTTAAGAGTTAGGGGGTGAGTGTTTAAGTTTCTAACGCCCGGGCACTCACAATTATAAATCTAGCATGTAGCGGTACTTAATGACTTGGCTTAGGGGACCAGGAACAACAGGAATTATGAGGGGACACCTGACTTCTCCTGTGGTGGCATCTTTGCTGATAGGTTAGGGCGAATTGACCAAATGCTGTCCTCTCGACTTTGACCCCACCTGAAGTAATTGGAAGTAAGTAGACGTAGACATAACTAGCTAGGAGGAATAACTAGGTTAGCACCACTCTCCTCTATTGATTTATCCTTTACCTTTTATTTACTTTTATCTACTTTAGTAGTTAAATTATTAATTCCTTATCGAAACCATTATTAATCTGTGACACTTATACATAGTAATAATCCAACACACATACCTCTTGGGACGACCTCGGTTTTACCGATTACTACACTACACACGACCGGGTACACTGCCCGTTAGTGCATTAGGGTAGACTATAGGTATAACGAGACTTTATAAATATTAAAACCTCGGTCAAGAAAATCGCATCAAGTTTTTGCCCGCTGGGGAGTTATATTAGGATTTTTATTTAAGTCTTTAGCTTTGTTATAATATTATGTCTCTCACTATGAATGATTATCTCACCACCTATAAAAGTAAACAGGAATCACCATTCCAAATCTTGAAGAAAATGTAAAATTCAATTCGGGGACTCTGTCTTGAAGAACTAAAAAGATGCTGCTTTTATGGAACCAAAGATGAAGAAGCATACAAGCACATCGCAAAAGTATGTGAGATCGCCGATTTATTCCACGCGCCTGGGGTCTCCATAGATCATGTCATGATGAGGGCATTTCCTTTTACCCTAAAAGGAAGAGCTAGAGATTGGTTAAAGAAACTTCCATCTGGATCTATCACAACGTGGAGTGCATTTAAGAATGCCTTTCTTAAGGAATTAGGAGGTTTAGCCAATTCAATGATGAGCCACTATTTAATGCTTGGGAAAGATTCAATGAAGCCATCCTCAAGTGCCCCGAGCATAAACTCAACAAGCACGAGCAACTACAAATATTTTACAACGGGTTGAACATAAAAACTCGGAAATTATTAGACTCAAAAGAACCTATCCCGTTGATGACTGCTGAGAAAGGATGGACAAGAGTTGAAGAAGTGGCTCTCCACTCGTCATCTTGGAATGAAGATCCTATTGACATACAATCGGTAATAAAGAATCTGGAGGAATTTAAAGTAGATATGCAATCCCTTATTGAAGAAGTCAAGATGGTTAAACACAAGTTCGATAAACCCATTGATGGGAGAGTAACAGATCTGGAAAAGGCTGTGAAGATGCTTGTCAAGGAATCCAGCAGAAAACAAGAAGAGAACGAAAAATTGGTTTGGAATATCAAGCGAGATTACGAAAATGTACTGAGAACACAAGCAGCTGCTATAAGAAGACTTGAAAATCAAGTCGGAAAGCTCGCAGAATCTATCAGAATGAGAGATGAAGGAGAATTACCTAGCACAACTGAACCAAATCCTCGAGATCTAGCTCATGCTATTACAACCAGAAGTGGATTAAACTATAAGGAACCAGCCTACCCTTCAAACTCGAATAATCTGACTGAAGAAACGCCTCAAGACAACATCAAAGAAACCGAGGAGGCTCAACCTACTATTCTAAAAGTCCGTCCCTACATTCCACCAGTACCATTTTCGGGAAGAATTAAGAAGGAACAAGAACGTGTGTTATTTTATAAATTCATGGAGAAATTACAACAACTCAACATTAATATTCCTCTCGTTGAAGCCCTTGAGCAAATGCCAAAATATGCTAAGTTCATGAAGGATCTCCTAACCCATAGAAGACTTTCTGATCAGACGCATATAACTTTAAATCAAAGATGCTCTGCCGCCCTTCTAAAAGATATGCCTCTCAAAGAAGAAGATCCAGGGAGTTTCACCTTACCTTGCACAATTGGGGGAATATTGTTCAACAAGGCCCTTGCCGATCTTGGGGCAAGCATAAGTCTTATGCCATTCTCTCTCTATTCGCGTCTGGAATTGGTGGAACTGAAACCAACTAGAATGTGCATTGAGCTAGCTAATAAAACTACTCAATATCCTAAAGGAATCACTGAAAATGTTCTTGTCAAGATAGATAAATTTGTCTTCCCGGTCGACTTCGTAGTCCTTGAGATGGAAGAGGATGATATCCCAATTTTGCTTGGGAGACCTTTTGATCTGTGCCAAACCGTCAAGTTTTATCACGCAAGCTAGCCACTTGTGAATGGCTAACCGTAACAAACTTAAAACAGTCTGGAAACAAATGCAATGAAGATCAGGAGAGTACAGTGTTTCCCCAGGTCGTTATGTCTCAACGAGCTGTGCGAGAATAATAGTCAAACGTGTAGTGATTGGGTGAATTTGAACGGGAAAAGGATTGTGAGTGATTGATTATAACTAAAGAAAGAGTCTATAAATTACAGGGGCTTAAATGCAAATTAAAGGAAATTAAAAAGATAAACTATATTAAATAAACGCTATCACTATATTTGCAAAATGATGTTTTTGATTTTCCTTTTATAAAATTTGACTTAAAAACTACGTAACGTACACAAGAAAATGTGAAACTGAAGCAATATTAATCCTAAAAATATGAAAATGACATTTTTACAAACCTAATGATAAGAGGAAATTTTGAGAAAAAGAAAATTATTTTTAAAACTATTTATCTAATTATTATTAATTAAAAACTAATTTTACTTATTAAATAATAACCTAAAATACAAGAAAATATGAAATAACGCTAGAAAAATGAAATTATGACTTAGAAAAATCTAAAATAACTAAAGAGAATTTTCAAAACTAATTTTGTATTTTTCTGATTATTTTTCTATTTTCTAAGAATTAAAAACTATTTAAAACTGCCTAAATTGCTAAAAATTACAATTTAAACTATGAAAAATCTGGAAAAATATTTTTTTAACTTTTTATATTTATCTTAACCTAGGAAAAATGAAAACTTATTTTTTTGAAGTTTTTCTGATTTAATTGTATTAAAAGCTAATTAAAATTACCTAAAACTCTGGCCGTGTGTAGGATATTGGCTGCAATGCAAAGTGCTTAGAATAAGCACTTGGAATAAGCAATTGAACACCAAAGATCACCAACCGATTATGAGAAGCTATAATATACTAAAAGTACTCAAAATGAACTAAATACAACTGCTCTATACCACTGGATTGCAAACTACAAAGATTTGATGAATTAAAACTTAAGTGCCAAAGCGATTTCGTCTACTTTTGGAGCTTAAGCACAAGCTTATTGGAAGCTTATGTGAAAACAAAACGAAGACCTCAAGTTCACCAGCTTAACTACCTCTAAACCAAGTTTCAGACCCTAAGGATCTAAAACCAACCTTATGCAAGGTGCGCAATGACACGTGCGGACTCATTATTCTTGAGTCGAGTCCAGCGAGCATATAAGCCCTAAATGACAAGCTATTTTGAGGCTTGTAGAAAATTTCTAAAAATCTATAAAAATCATATTAAGAGACCTGACCAACTGAAGTTTTTAACCCCAGAGTTTTACTTGAATTGTTCCAGAAATGAGTCAATGAAAATTACATAAAGTTTTGCCAAAACTGCATTTTTCAATTTTTGACTTTTGAAACAGAAATGGAAAGTTGACTTTTGTGAGTTTTGATTTTGGTTTATCAACTGAAAATGATGTTTTATGGTGGACTAAGACTAATGCAAGCTATCCTAATGATATCTAAACATAATTCAAGCTTTTGATTTCTCAAATTCATCACAGATATGAAATTAGAACAGTTTCATGGTGATTTTGACTTTTTAATCAATAAGGTGCAAAGTAATGACTGAATATTACTCAATGAAACTAGATAAGACTAATGCAACTGAAATTAACCTCTGACTTAACCTAAATCTCAGATTACTATTTTATGCCAAACATTACTTAAGGCGAAATACAAGCTACTTAATCAAGAACTCAATGCTAATCTAAAACAGTTTAAATATTTGATCTAGCAGTTAAATGAGGACCTCTAGGCACAATAATGATGATCATATCAAGCAAGTTAGAGCTAGGAAAAACTATGCAATTGAAACAGTTATGTACAAAGGATTCAAGAGCAGGCTTATGACACTTACAAGTTCCCTTGACACTATGGCTGGCACAAGCTACTCAAACCCAATCACTACTCACCATTACACCAATTCCATCCCAATTCCACCAGTATCATCAATCCAAAGATTATAGTTGACTTTCATTGACCAAATGCCATTTTTACTTGAATTTGAGTCATGATTTTACTAAAAGCTATAATAAGCTCAAGTAAGCTTTTTTGAACTATAAATAAGCTAGTCTAAGCTTGAATTCAAGACCATGTAATCTGATTTTATGACAGGAAGCTTAAAATAATGAAACTTGGATCAAACCTTGAATTGATACTTAAAAACAGATTATAATGATAAAACAACTCGAGTTTAATACAATACAACTTAAAATTACAACTTAAAACCTATTTAAGACATGAGAATTTTAAAAACGACATACATTAATATTTAAAGCTAATCTGCTTCCTTTATCTCTTTCTTCTTCCTTTATTTATACCCAAATGTGCATCTCTCACTCCTCTAAGCAGTTCCCACTTGAAATCAAGGCCATTGGATTACTTGACCCATTTTTGGCCGTTGGATTGATTTTGGCGCCAAAATGTGTATTTGTCAGTTGGGGGTTGAGTGAAATGGAAAGGGATGCATTAAATGTATCTTGGAGATTGGTGGAGGTGGGGGGACATGGAAGTGTGAAGGTGAGCTGGAGGTGAGGCTTGGTTGAGTGGTGAGGAAGCAAAGGAGAAGACTTTGGGCGGGAGGGTGTTTGACCGGGAGTTTGATATATGAAAGGGGTCAAAACAAGGGGGTCAATTGGCGAGGGGGTCCAAAGGGATTTGACAAGGTCCAAGGGTCATGGCTAAGGTTATTAATACAAGGGCCTTTTGCAATTTCAAAATACAAGGACCAAATCCCAATTATCTTAAAGTTGATTCAAGGGACTAAAAATGACAAGCTTCAATAGTTCAAGGACCATAGTAGACATTTTCAAAATTCCAAGGACTATTTTTGCCAAATTTGAAACTTGAAGGACCAAACTTGTAATTTCTCAAAACTTTTGATATTTTTCACCAAAGGACTAATTTTGACAACTTATGATTTTAAAAGGACCTTTGGTGATTTTACTTTTGAAATAAGTGCTCGTGGACTATTTCACAACTTTTGAAACTTGGGGGACTGAAACCGCCAATTATGCAAACTTAGCTCATTTTTCATCTGAATTTAAACATTTTGCATCCTCAAACATATAAAATACAATTTTGAGATATTTTCAGTATTTTGATGCATTTTGAGCATTTTTAAACGCTTTTGACGTTCAGATTTAACCAAAAATGATGAGTATTTACACACATCAATCCCCCACACTAAACAATTGCTAGTCCCTAGCAATCTTTTGAGAAAAACTTAATGGATTTGAATCTCTTTACCAAAAGCCATTACTTCTAGAGTAGCCAAATGTTTTAGTTCAAGTAAGAACCATGGTACACCGATAACCATGTGATTTTGAGCAAACCACCGACTTCCAACGGATTTGATTTGTCTTTACCCGTGGTTGCTTGCTCGACTAGCCAACTCTTTAGATAAATTATCAATATTATCTTTGGTGAGCTGATTACCAATTATGGTTTTCCATTGCCTTTACCACAAGCCATAAACTTGCGGGCTAGCCAACTCTTCACTTTTAAAGATATGGTGAGTTGAATACCATACAATTTTGGGCAAATTGCAAGCCGTCAACGGATTTGAGATATCTTTACCAAGAGCCGTTGGCTCCTGGATTAGCCAATCCTTTTGTTTATTAGACATGGCGGACTGATAACCATAAGTCGAGTAAGTGCAAAACACTTACTCCAAAAAAATTTTGGCCAAAAATGGGGAATTGGGCAAGATAATTACATGATAAAATTCATGAGAATTCCCCCCACACTAGAAATGAATATTTCCCTCAATGTTCAAAGTACCGCGGTATGCCAAACCGAAACGTAAAAGGAAATACTACGGCCATTATTTTGAAAGATTTTTTTTTAAGAAAACTTATATACAACAACGGGGGCAACTCCCCACACTAGGGTGGCACACACGGGTGAAAACCCATGTTTAACTATCGTTTTGATTACCGAAGTCGCTAGCTTGACTAGACCCCGAATTAATTTGTTCATGGGGAAGTAAGTGGAAGAGACAATCTCCATCGGACTTTCATTCAAGATGTTTGGACAAACATTTGAAGCACGTGAAAGTTCCACACCGATGAGATATATAGAGACAGACCCGGTTCACAAATGGTACATGGAAATGCCGGTGTCAAAGATGGTATCTTCACTCCCGAACGAGTGAAGAAGAGAGGAAGTTACCAGGTAGGTGAAGAAAAGAAAGAAAGTCATAATGACGATCATGATAAGATCTTCTTCCTCAGGATCAAGTGCAGTTGCACTCGTTTGGATTTTATCGGTTGAGCTCTTTGGTTTGGAAAGCATCTCGAGAGGGAGGGTTGGAAAATTTGTCATAGAAATACAAACTCTTATGATTGAGAACTTTTCCCCCCGATCATGATTTTTGCCATCCAAGCAATCATACTCCGGTGGAGTCATGATATGAGTGAGTTCACCGGCAAACTCCTCATGAAGAGAATCATTCACATGATGTGAATTTGTGAATTCTTGTTCCACTGTAGACTCATCACTATCCTCAATCTGAGTATCAAAGAGTGGATTCTCAGAAATTAAAGTGAATTCAGAGTCGAATTCAAATAGAGGATTAGTGAGAGTTGTTTTGAACGCTTCAGGAACAGAGTGATCAACATTCTCTATTGGAATGTTAGGGTGAGAAGTGAGTGAACGATCATTATAAAGGAGACTTTCAATCTCTCCCAGATCGGCTTCGAAATCAAAGAGACCATCATCACTTCCCGATGAAAGTGGATTGATTTGAGTGAGTTCATCGGTGAACTCCTCAAGAGGATGATCAAGCATCGACAGTGAAGTGATGCCTCAATATACTCAATGTTTCCATAAGAAGCACAGTCTTCGCTACCATCGGAGAAAGTCTCAAATTGATCTTTTGAACACTCAAGAGGGGAAGAAGAATCACACATATGATCAGAGGTTCCCTGTGACTCTCTCGGGATTGGGACAAGGTTCTCAACACTAGACTTTATGACTTCGTCCGATTCCTTTCGTGAACAAAGTGTCAAGATGCTCGTCCCCCATGTTCGAGAGAGTGAGTAGGAGCTGGGTGTGATATAGCTTGTTTGAGATGGAATCTCAACTGGCTGGATATCAACCGACTGAGGGAGTTGAGAAATAATATTCTTAAAAGGATAAAAACTCTCCTTGTCATCATCATATAGAGCTGCCTTAAGAAATTGGGAACGCTTTAGCATGCTCTAGGACTAATAATACTTCCCTAGATTTGCGAGCCTCTCGTTCTTCGGCTAGCAATTCTCCTATGGTTTTCTCACCACTCACTTGATTCTTAAAGTTTTGAATTATATCATCAAGTGTTTTCATTACGGTTTCAAAATCTTGGGAAATTTCTTTAGGCAACGGCTCAGGTGGAGTTTGAACCGTATGGTGCTGTGGAGGTTGGAAATTGTCAAAACCGAAAGTATAGTAATTTTGATTCCACGGTTGACATTGAAAATTATCGTGAGGACCTCCACAATTCTCACAACAAAGAAACTGTTGAGTTCTGGATTGGCGAATTATATGGATATTGGTCATAACCAAAGTTCTGAGCATCACCGGAAAACTGTTCATAGACAAACGTGTTTCGGGATTGACACTCAAATCCTTGGTGAGGACCTCCACAAAATTCACAAAGCATATGTTGATTATATGAAGATAAGTCGGGGTGTGGTGGGTAGTTGGAAAAAATTTGAGGGGTCGTTAAATGAGTTCTGATTAGGATCATAATCAAATGAATTCCTCGAAACACAAAACAAACAACTCCCGTTCCGAATATCATTACCACACTGTACACACGCATACACGGCTACGGTGAACCAAAAAGATGCTCACCACAACCGACACAAGGAATAAACGATTCCATGAGAATAGAAGAAGTTAGAATCAAATGGATAGAGGGTAAAGGGATAAAGAATCAAAAAGGGTAAGAGGGTAAAGAGGAATATTTTTGGTATTTTTGAAAAACATGTTGTAAATATAAGAAAGAAAATCTTTTTGGTTTTTTGATTTTTAAGTTGTTTTTGGATTTTTGGATTTTTATAAGAAAATATAAACATATATAGATGGTATAAACAAGGAATGAATATTCAAATCACTAATCTGCTAAACGGAAGATAATTAGCACAACACTGCTCCGGCGCCGTAAAATTTGATCTGTGCCAAACCGTCAAGTTTTATCACGCAAGCTAGCCACTTGTGAATGGCTAACCGTAACAAACTTAAAACAGCCTGGAAACAAATGCAATGAAGATCGAGAGTACGTTGTTTCTGTGTCGTTATGTCCCAACGAGCTGTGCGAGAATAGTCAAACGTGTAGTGATTGGGTGAATTTGAACGGGAAAAGGATTGTGAGTGATTGATTATAACTAAAGAAAGAGTCTATAAATTACAGGGGCTTAAATGCAAATTAAAGAAAATTAAAAAGATAAACTATATTAAATAAACGCTATCACTATATTTGCAAAATGATGTTTTTGATTTTCCTTTTATAAAATTTGACTTAAAAACTACGTAACGTACACAAGAAAATGTGAAACTGAAGCAATATTAATCCTAAAAATAAGAAAATGACATTTTTACAAACCTAATGATAAGAGAAAATTTTGAGAAAAAGAAAATTATTTTTAATACTATTTATCTAATTATTATTAATTAAAAACTAATTTTACTTATTAAATAATAACCTAAAATACAAGAAAATATGAAATAATGCTAGAAAAATGAAATTATGACTTAGAAAAATCTAAAATAACTAAATAGAATTTTAAAAACTAATTTTGTATTTTTCTGATTATTTTTCTATTTTCTAAGAATTAAAAACTATTTAAAACTTCCTAAATTGCTAAAAATTACAATTTAAACTATGAAAAATATGGAAAAATATTTTTTTAACTTTTTATATTTATCTTAACCTAGGAAAAATGAAAACTTATTTTTTTGAAGTTTTTCTGATTTAATTGTATTAAAAGCTAATTAAAATTACCTAAAACTGCTTTTTAAATGAAGAAAATAGCAAACTGACCTAGAAAAATATGAAAATTCAAAGTCTAAATTAATATTATGAATCTAGGAAAAATATAAAAAAGTGGCTTGTGTAGGATATTGAAACTGCAATGCAAAGTGCTTAAGAATAAGCACTTGGAATAAGCAATTGAACACCAAAGATCACCAACCGATTATGTAATCTATAATATACTAAAAGTACTCAAAATGAACTAAATACAACCGCTCTATACCACAGATTGCAAACTACAAAGATTTGATGAATTAAAACTTAAGTGCCAAACAGATTGCCTACTTTTGGAGCTTAAGCACAAGCTTATTGAGAAGCTTATGTGAAAAACAAAATCAAGACCTCAAGTTCACCAGCTTAACTACCTCTAAACCAAGTTTGCACTCTAAGGATCTAAAACCAACCTTATGGTTCCAGAATGCCTGTGCGTCAGTATTTAGTCGAAGTGGCATATAAGCCTAAAAATGACAAGTTTGAGGCTTGTAGAAAATTTCTAAAATCTATAAAAATCATATTAAGAGACCACCAACTGGTTTTAACCCCGAGTTTTACTTGAATTGTTCCCGAAATGAGTCAATGAAAATTACATAAAGTTTTGCCAAACCGCATTTTTCAATTTTTGACTTTTGAACGTAAATGGAAAGTTGACTTTTGTGAGTTTTGATTTTGGTTTATCAACTGAAAATGATGTTTTATGGTGGACTAAGACTAATGCAAGCTATCCTAATGATATCTAAACATAATTCAAGCTTTTGATTTCTCAAATTCATCACAGATATGAAATTAGAACAGTTTCATGGTGATTTTGACTTTTTAAGCAATAAGGTGCAAAGTAATGACTGAATATTACTCAATGAAACTAGATAAGACTAATGCAACTGAAATTAACCTCTGACTTAACCTAAATCTCAGATTACTATTTTATGCCAAACATTACTTAAGGAAACTGAAATACAAGCTACTTAATCAAGAACTCAATGCTAATGTAAAACCCTAAAATCTCAAATCGCGTAAATGACAATTTTGCCCTCCAACTTAAAATTTCACCAACTCGGAAAATACGTCAACACCATTTAACAAGTTATATGATTAATAATACTTTCACATTATGAGAATAATAAACTTATGATATACAATAAAGAACATGAATAATTAAAAGTCTAAGTAACTTTAAACCTTACATATTGTACACAACTAATCTAGACTTGAATAAGGACTAAATACATGATTGAATTGTTAATTTGGAAAGTTGAGAATTTATCTCTTGGACTCCTTGATGGCCGGCCATATTGAAGCTTATTTCACTCACTATATCAAAAATTTCCAATCACATTTATCACCTTATCACTTCATTTTAAACAACCAAGAAAACCCTAGCTTCCTTTCTCCATTTCTAAGTGGCGCACCTTTTAAAATTCACCATTTTCATACGAAAGCCAAGGTGTTCCTAGGAGACTCTTGATCGTGGGTAATCGTTTGGTGGACGTAGCATTGGTGTTTGGTCTGCTTGGAGGCTTGGTCGTGGGTCTTGCAAGGTGTACGTGGGGTTTGTGGAAACCAAGAGGAGACTTGGTTGGTTTGTGGTTTGATTCTTGTTGTTTTGTTTCGTACACGCTACAAGGGTAACGTCTCGTCATCTCGAATCTATTCCTTTTGTTTCTTTAACCAATTCGTGGCTTTGTGATGTGCTAGGGCTTGTTATTTGATAAAAGGATCACATAAAATCATAAGATATATAACACATGAAATAATGAACACATGAAATGATAAAACCATGAATCTTGATTTATAATTATTCGAATGATATGTGACATATAAAATGAATGTGAAACTGATTTTGAGTCTTACATATGTCGATTTATATTTCATTTATAAAGGGGTTTAATGATCTTTTGATTACATGTTTTCGTATATGAGAAATGGACTTAATAACGAATGATTACGAGGGTGTTTTGTTTATGTTATGGGGCGTACAAAAATGGTTTTGGAGAAGGGTGGTACGAATTGATTTTTATATTATATAAGGTGTCTTTTAATCTTGTTCTAATCGAGCTAATATGGTTGAAAACGGATTCGTTAATCTAAAATCTAAAAACTAAGGTTTATAATGTTTTATGACGATTTGATATAATGAAAGGGTTGTTTTGTAAATGGTGAAACTTGATGGATTAATATGTTATTATTCTAACTAAATGGAAAGATTGCTAAAATGGGAAACTTACTAAAAATGGAAAGCCGTCTTAAAACAAGTGTTTTGGATTCTTATAGAACGTTATCTAATTTATATAGGTTCCGGGCGGCGTGATTGATCTCCTTCCTTGATTTTACTTTCTTTGTTTGCTTGCTTTTCAATAAGGTACGATATTCGACCTTTCTTAAGGTTTCTCGTGATCTCTTTGCATCTTTGATCTCTTGCCATATTGATATTGAACCTTTGCTTTGCTATTGAACTTTTGACATCGACCTTTGCTATCGAACCCTTGATATTGATCCTTTGCTATTGAAACCTTTGATAATTGAACCTTTGATATTGGACTACTGAATTGATTTGTGAACTGCTAATATTGGACCTTGGATATTGATTGAACTATATATATTGTACACTTTGACTGCCGGTTGATACCGAGCCATTAACTAGGCATGGGGGTTCCATGTCCGTGTCACATGCACCAATGGCATGACTCAGTGTGCACGCAGTGATGTTGCACACCGTCCCCATATTTGTATTGATTATGCGGGCTTTGGATATATTGTATGGCCACTATTTGTTTTGCAGGGGGCGTATGGATGCATCCTAGATTTGTATTTGTTTTGTATTGATATATGGTTTGGTGATGTGGTTGGTGTGTGCAATACACCCCCTCACATTTTGGGAGTTGATCACTCCATTGGCTACTCGAGGACTCCCCTCATATTGGTTTGGTATTCGAGGTCACCCTCCCAATACAATGGTTACTACAGTATATTGATATATGATTTGATTTGGTTTGTTTTGTTGGCTCGTGGTGGAAAACTGACCTTCCTTTCCTTTGTTTCATTTACCTACTCTATATTGCTTCATATCAACCATCATCTTATTTAACTGACCTTTGATTCTATTATTGCTTTTGTATTTGCTTTCATATCTTGTTCATTTGACTTTAAGGTCTGAAGCCCGCATTTCTTTTCTACTTGGCGGTTATTAAAGTATTTAGGAATTTGGGGCTTATCTTGGGGATTGAGAGTAGGTTGGAAAGACTTTTTAGCACAAGATTATCCTAGACTTTTGTTTACCATTGTTGGCACGATTTGGAGCTTAGACTTTGTATGCGTTTCATTTTCCTTTGGGACATCTTTTTGGAACCTTTGTATTGATCAAAGTCATGTTGACTTGCTACTGACTTTTGATTATTATTATTATAAGACTTAAAACTTGCATGGTTTATATGTATTATTTACGATTTGACTTCATAAATGTGATACTTCTACCCTTGTCCCGGGTTGGGGTGTTACAATTATAATTCTCGGAAACCAGTTTCTGACTTGTAGTAAGGACTTGTGACATATGGACCACTAGCGTTAACTTTGTAGAGCTTAGTTTTGATTTGGTGTTGAGGTTTGGGTAGATTCTAGGTTCATTATCGTGTTTGGTTTCGTAGCGATCTTCAATCCCTATTTTCTAACCTTTTGCTAATCGTTTGAAGGACTCTTCGAGATGGTCCAGGCTTCGAGAAGAGCGGTGGCGACAGCGAGGATGGACATCCCGACTTGAGCTTTGTCGCCGCAGCTCTAGCCTTTGCTATGCGAGATAGTGGCTACCATACTTCCGAACGTTAGGAATGGTGCTGGTTAGCCACGGTGCAGGGACAATGGTGGGGGTGCTAACCTACCTACACCCATTCATGTTTGGATCGGCCTTTAACAAACTTAAGCCACTTCTTTAAACAAAGCTTCTAATGAGGGGAGGGCTGGATTACAGCATGGAGAAGCTCTTCAATGTGGCTTTGGGTTGTGTGATGAGGTGAAAACGGCTTGCTACTTTCAAGTTTGGGGTGATGCCTTAAGCGGTGGAAGGCCTATGTCTTGACAGGAAGAGAACTTCATCGATACTTGTGCTTGGATACCTTGAGAGAGATCTTCTAAGCAGGTATTTCCGGAGTCGAGCAATGTGATGCGAAAGGGAGTATGAGACCCATACATGGGTTGGAGAGGAAAAATTCTCCATGAGTACATGCGGCCGATTTATGAGGATGGTTGGGTTTGTAGGTCTTTAGTTTCTTTGGAGATGCTGGAAATCGTCCGAGGGCTGTGCGTTTAATGGGGGTTAAAGGTGGGTGCTAGATAGGGATGATCAACCATGATATCACTGAGGTGGGCTGCGATTCGCGGATGATGCTGCAACATAGAGTTATTGCATGAGGCGGGGTTACAATAAGAGGAGCAGAGAGATGGGGACATTATTCATTCTCGGGGTCGTGGGACTACACTTTCGGGGATTCGGGGGGGTCGTAGGGACCGGATTCCGTCGAGAGGGGTCGCCGAGGATCGGTGAGAGTGTTAGAGGTCGTTATGACCGTGGCTATGATTCTAAGGCGGCGGTAAATGAGGAGAGGAATTTGATAGATCGGTGATGATCGTAGGGGTGGGTGGCGGTTCGAGAGCAGCCCGGCGGGATCTGTCATCTCGCGGCGCTTATGGGATCGTTCGGCGGCGGCTTCTTCCCGAAGAGGACTTAGAGGTGTTACCTCCTCCTCCAGAGTGTGTTACGTGTGGTAAGCGCATCAGGTGTACTTGGTAGGATGGGAGGTTGTTATCATTGTAGGAGGCTTGGGGGTGAAGAGGCTTGTCCCAAGCAGGCATCGGCTACTCCTTGAACTACATCAAACCACCTCCCTTTGGGCGTGTGTATTCAGGTTACTCGGATCAATGAATGGTCCAGTACTATTACGGCACTATTTATTTTGGCGATTCCTTGCTTTTGTTTTGTTTGATCGTGACACATTCTATCGTATCGAAAAACTTTGCTAAGAAACTCAAATTACCTCCAACACCACTAATGAATCCTTTATCTATATCAACCCCTATGAAAAATCATGTGCTCATTAATCACGAATATGTGAGTGTCCTCGTTTGATGATGGTATTCGTTCGCTAATCTTCTTCCTTTGGATATGGTGATTTTGATATTATTTTGGGTATGGATTGGTTGGCCTTGCATAAGGCTACTATTGATTGTCATGCTCGTAATATCTTCGTGTGTTCATCAACCTGATTTTGTATACCATGGTGCTCAACCACTTATTGGTTAAGATCATCTCGTATAGAATGAGAAACATTTCTCATGGTTGCCTTGGTATCCATCAAAGATACTTCTTTGGAGAACTCCTTTTGCAGGCGTTTTGCAAACTGGAACTTCGGCATTCCCAGTTGAATTGAATTGGTGGCGACACCTCCTTAGCTCGCCAGCAGTTGGAATTGGAAAGAGTTGAAAGAGCCGTTGCAAGAACTATTGGAAAACGGCTTTATTAGACGGTGTTTTAGTTGCAGAGTGCTTTGTATTGTTTGTTAAGAAAGGATGGGAGTATGAGATTGTGTATTGACTACTGGCTGAACGTATCACTATCGTAGCGTTACCCTCTTCCTCGCATCGACGATTTATTTGACCAATTGCGAGCGCCAAATTCTTCTCTAAGATTGATCCGAGGTCCGGTTATAATCAATTATGTGTGAAGGAGCAAGGCGTTCCTAAGACCGCGTTTAAATTGCTAGCTATGGCCATTATGAGTTTACGGTTATGCCATTTGGTTTGACTAACGCTTCCGCGTCTTTATGGATCTTATGAATCGTGTTTTCCACGAGTACCTCGATAAGTTTGTAATCGTCTTCATCGATGACATCCTTGTGTATTCTAAGAGTGAGGCGAGCATGGCGGCATCTTAGTATCGTATTGGAGATTCTTCGCGCCGAAGTTGTATGCGAAGTTTTCTAAGTGTGAATTACGGCCGAGCCAAGTTGCTTTTCTTGGTCATGTTGTGTCTGCTGATGGTATCAAGATGGACACATCTAAAGTAGAGGCTATCACAAAATGGCCGAGACCTACTCTTGTGGCCGGAGATTAGGAGTTTTCTCACGGGCTTCTGGGTTATTACCGTCGTTTGTTGAAGGTTTCTCTAAATTGGCGTTACCTTTGACCTTGAGAATTGATGAGAAGAAGTTTGAATGGACCGGAGCGTGAACGAGTTTTGAGGAGTTGAAACGGAGGTTAGTTCTGCGCTGTTTTGACACTTCCATCGGGTTCTAGAGGTTTTGATTTATAGTGACGCGTCGAAGAAGGTCTGGGTTGTGTATTGATGCACGACGGTAAGGTGATTGCCTATGCTTCTAGGCAATTGAAATCGTATGAGGAGAATTACCCTCACATGATTTAGAGTTGGCTTGCGGTTGTTTTGCCTTAAAGATTTGGAGGCATTATTTGTATGGTGAGTCGTGTGATATCTTCTTGACCACAAAAGTTTAAAGTATATATTCACACAAAAGCTCAATATGAGGCAGTGAGGATGGTGGGAGCTTCTTAAGGATTACGACTGCGAACATTCGAGTATCACCGGGTAAGGCTAATGTAGTTGCGGATGCACTAAGTCGAAAGTCGGGTATGATTGCTAGTTTGGAACTTGATCCCAAGGTTCTTCACGATCTTGAGCTTATGGATGTGGAATTGTGTTTTCGTGGTTATGATGGTTATGGGAGCTTGAAGGTAGAGAGAGTCCAATCTTATGTTAGATTAAGGAAGCTCAGAAGGATGACGGTGAGCTTTGGTCTATTGTTCAGAACATTGAGGAAGGGAAACAATCGGAGTTAGGGTTGATAGTTCGGTGTGGTATGGTTTGGGGCCCGGCTTTGTGTTCGAATGATCCAGTTCGTGAGGCGGTGTTGTGCGGAGCTCACGGTTATTCGCTATTCATCCGGTTCTACTAAGATGTCCGAGACCTTAAGCAGCATTTCGGTGGAGTGGTATGAAACAGGATGTGGCTTTGTGCGTTTCTAAGTGTATGACGTGAGAGGTAAAGATAGAGCATCGGCGGGCTAGTGGTCTACTTCACCATGGAGATTCCTACTTGGAAGTGGGAAGAGATTTCTATGGATTTTGTCAGGTTTGCCTCTTTTCGGAAAGACACATGACGCGATTTGGGTGGTTGTTGATCGACTAACCAAATCAAACCTTTATCCGGAAGGACTATCGCGTTAGTAGATTGGCGGGAGACGGCAAGAGATTGTTAGATGCATGGCACTCTAACTGCTATTATTTGGAGTAGAGATCCGGCTTCCGTCACATTTTGGGAAGAGTGCGAAGCTTGGGGCATGCGCTTAAGTTGATGACGGCTTTCATCTCCCATTGGTGGGGCGGAGGACCATTGAGACTCTTGAGGACATGCGAGGGCTTGCATTGGAATGGGTAGGGGCTGGGATGAGTATTTGTGCTTGGGAGGTTGCCTACAACAAGTTGTTGGCTAGCATCAAGCATCAACGCGTCTGAGTTGTTATATGGGAGGAAATGTAGAGCACCTAATTGTTGGGATGAGGTAGGCGAGCGTTTGATTGAGGGCCCGGAACTCGTTGAGATTACTAACGAGAAGGTGGCGGTTGCTAGGGAAAGATTGAAGGAGGCTGCGTTCACGGCAAAGAGTTATCTTGATAAGCATAGGCGACGGAGTTTAGTGTTGGTGATCGGTTATTTACGAAAGTAATCGCCTTCCCGTGGTGTTAAGCGTTTTGGTATTAAAGGAAGCTTAGTCCTCGTTTTATGGGCGTTTGAGATTCTTGGCATTGGAGAGGTTTCTTATCGTTTGGCTCTTCGCGCTGATTACTATCGCATGCGCGACGTTTTCCATGTATCTCTGCTGCGGGGATACAACTATCATCCGTTACATGTGGTTTCCTATCCTTTGGATCGAGATTCACCGATATATATATCTGCAGGAAGAACCCGAGGCTATTAGGATCGACGAGATCGAATCACGAAAAAAAAGTTATTCGTTTGTTAAGATTCTTTGGAGAGAATCACCCAGGCGTGAAGCTACACGGGAGACCGAGGAATCTATGCGAGCTAGTTATCCACATTTCTTTTCATCATCGGGTATGTCTTCGTTTATCGTTTCGTTTCCTTTTCAATTTTCGAGGACGAAAATTTTCTTTTTAGAGGGGAAGAGTTGTAAAACCCTAAAATCTCAAATCGCGTAAATGACAATTTTGCCCTCCAACTTAAAATTTCACCAACTCGGAAAATACGTCAACACCATTTAACAAGTTATATGATTAATAATACTTTCACATTATGAGAATAATAAACTTATGATATACAATAAAGAACATGAATAATTAAAAGTCTAAGTAACTTTAAACCTTACATATTGTACACAACTAATCTAGACTTGAATAAGGACTAAATACATGATTGAATTGTTAATTTGGAAAGTTGAGAATTTATCTCTTGGACTCCTTGATGGCCGGCCATATTGAAGCTTATTTCACTCACCATATCAAAAATTTCCAATCACATTTATCACCTTATCACTTCATTTTAAACAACCAAGAAAACCCTAGCTTCCTTTCTCCATTTCTAAGTGGCGGCACCTTTTAAAAATTCACCATTTCATACAAATTCTTAAGCCAAGGTGTTCCTAGGAGACTCTTGATCGGTGGGTGTCGTTTGGTGGACGTAGCATTGGTGTTTGGTTCGTTTTGGAGGCTTGGTGGTGGGTCTGCGGTGTACGTGGGGTTTGTGGAAACCAAGAGGAGACTTGGTTGGTTTGTGGTTTGATTCTTGTTGTTTTGTTTCGTACACGCTACAAGGGTAACGTCTCGTCATCTCGAATCTATTCCTTTTGTTTCTTTAACCAATTCGTGGATTTGTGATGTGCTAGGGCTTGTTATTTGATAAAAGGATCACATAAAATCATAAGATATATAACACATGAAATAATGAACACATGAAATGATAAAACCATGAATCTTGATTTATAATTATTCGAATGATATGTGACATATAAAATGAATGTGAAACTGATTTTGAGTCTTACATATGTCGATTTATATTTCATTTATAAAGGGGTTTAATGATCTTTTGATTACATGTTTTCGTATATGAGAAATGGACTTAATAGCAATTCGAGGGGTGTTTTGTTTATGTTATGGGTACAAAATGGTTTTGGAGAAGGGTGAGTGCAATTGATTTTTATATTATATAAGGTGTCTTTTAATCTTGTTCTAATCGAGCTAATATGGTTGAAAACGGATTCGTTAATCTAAAATCTAAAAACTAAGGTTTATAATGTTTTATGACGATTTGATATAATGAAAGGGTTGTTTTGTAAATGGTGAAACTTGATGGATTAATATGTTATTATTCTAACTAAATGGAAAGATTGCTAAAATGGGAAACTTACTAAAAATGGAAAGCCGTCTTAAAACAAGTGTTTTGGATTCTTATAGAACGTTATCTAATTTATATAGGTTAGGTAGTGATTGATCTCCTTCCTTGATTTTACTTTCTTTGTTTGCTTGCTTGAATAAGGATGGATATTGACCTTTCTCTTAAGGTTTCTCGTGATCTCTTTGCATCTTTGATCTCTTGCCATATTGATATTGAACCTTTGCTTTGCTATTGAACTTTTGACATCGACCTTTGCTATCGAACCCTTGATATTGATCCTTTGCTATTGAAACCTTTGATAATTGAACCTTTGATATTGGACTCTTGAATGATTTGTGAACTGCTAATATTGGACCTTGGATATTGATTGAACTATATATATTGTACACTTTGACCTGTCGGTTGATACCGAGCCATTAACTAGGCATGGGGGTTTCATGTCCGTGTCATTGATGCACCAATGGCATGACTCCGTCATGCAGTGATGTTGCACACCGTCCCCATACTTGTATTGATTATGCGCGCTTTGGATATATTGTATGGCCACTATTTGTTTTGCAGTATGGATGCATCCTAGATTTGTATTTGTTTTGTATTGATATATGGTTTGGTGATGTGGTTGGTGTGTGCAATACACCCCCTCACATTTTGGGAGCTGATCACTCCATTGGCTACTCGAGGACTCCCTCATATATTGGTTTGGTATTCGAGGTCACCCCTCCAAATACAATGGTTACTACAGGATATTGATATATGATTTGATTTGGTTTGTTTTGTTGGCTCGTGGTGGAAAACTGACCTTCCTTTCCTTTGTTTCATTTACCTACTCTATATTGCTTCATATCCTTCATATCTTATTTAACCAACCTTTGATTCTATTATTGCTTTTGTATTGCTATATCATTCCTTTGGGCTTTTAAGCTCGGCCGCATTTCTTTCTACTTGGCGGCAGTTATTAAGCTAGGAGCTGGGGCTTATCTTGGGGATTGAGAGTAGGATTGGAGGACTTGCTTTAGTTATCCTAGACTTTGTTTACCATTGTTATTTGATTTGGAGACTTAGACTTTGTATCGTTTCATTTTCCTTTGGGACATCTTTTGGAACCTTTGTATTGATCAAGTCATGTTGACTTGCTACTCTTTTGATTATTATTATAAGACTTCCGCTTGCATGGTTTATATGTATTGTTCTGATTTGACTCCATAAATGTGATACTTCTACCCTTATCGGGTTGGGGTGTTACAGTAAGAATTTAGAATTGAAATCAAAGATAAGAAAGGGGAAAAAAACTTAGCAGCTGATCACCTCTCACGATTAGAAAACCCTGAGCTTGAAGAACTCGACAAAGAAACTATTCGGGACTCCTTCCCCGACGGGCATCTCATGGCAGTAAGAATTAAGGATTCTAGTTCTGAACCATGGTACGCAGATTTTGCTAATTACCTCACGGCCAGAGTATTACCGAGCAACAAAACTGTTAGGTTCCCAAATATGCAACACAAGTATCAATAGAAGAGATAAGATGAAGAAGAGATCGGTTGAACAATATCCAAACACACACACACACACACGTTAATATGAAAGGTTAGGCGTAAGGTATGAGTGAAAGAGTAAATTGAACAACCAACCCTCAAGTGAGGGTTATAACAAGGTATTTATAGGAGGGAATGTCACACCCCCAAAATATCGTAGCGGAACGATAGTGTCTTTGGGGTATGACGTCATAGCACAAAGTATGGATACAGAAAACGACCTCTACAATGAGACGTTTTGAAAAGTTTACCATTCGATTAAATAAAGTTAAAGTTTACAAAACATGAGATCCCAAAGTTTGATAATACATAAAGGGTTACAAAACATATCGAATGGTAATTGATAAAAACACAAGACTCCAATGTATGCCATGTGACCCAAAAGCTCCATGAAATATGCTATACCTTACGACTGAGATAAACATGCTATAAAGTGTCAACACAAAGGTTGGTGAGTTCATAAGTTTGTTGAAAATGATTTGAAAAAGTCTTTAAAGAATGTTGATGCGGCAAAGGCATTGTAAATCCATTAGTTCCCGAGTTCATACAAAACTGCAACCTATGTGTTCATAACCCATTGCCTAAAATAGAATTGTCAATCTTGTTTGTAAGTAGGACATATGTGCATACGATATATACAAATACTTAATGCAAAGAATCACAGCCAACAAAACCTCTTGACAAGTTACATTGTTTGTTGTGTCTCATTGAATAACGGATTATATTCACCCAGGTCAAGTCATCAGGGACACAAGGGTGGGGAAGTAAGCCGATAGTACTATCAATACCTCTCCATGGCTCCAGAGTTAACCAATTGCTAAAATATGTATGTTGAAGCATAATTGAAAACAAGTTTAGCACATTAAGGCACATATCATAATAAACCACACATAATGTCCAAAGAGTATAAGAAGTATAGTGTAACACAATTGTATAAATGGTTTGAGTATTCGCAAGAGTAAAACAAGTATTTAAGCGTGGATCTCCCCAAAGAGTTTGTAAGATTTGGCGAAACGAGTAAAAGCGGTATGAACTCACAGGTATGATTGATATGATAACAAAATGAAGTGCACGAAAATGAGGCTCGGAAACTATCCGCGACCTAAAATGAATGATGTGCTCTAATATAAGTCATGAAACAATGTCGTGCATGCAAATCCATATGTAATCTATACCACTTATGTACGTTTTCGAAAATAGAATTTATCGTCGAAATATATGTTTATGACATCTCGTCATGTTTATAAAATACTTTACAAGTATATACGTTGAATCAACATCCTCCGATAATCGTTTTGTGATTTATTATGAAATTATAACTTTCGTAAAAAAATAATGTCATTTGACAATTTCATGAAAGTGAATATACGGCATCGAAAAGCTAGTCGTAAAATGGTGCACATCGAGTGTTAGGAAACAAACTCAACGGTTTTGGGAAGCTTGTATCATTATCTCAAAGTTTTAGCATTTAAGTTTTCATCCTAGAGGTCTCGATCATGGAGAAAAATGTAGGTAAAGTATGGTACTTGTGTCCAAAATATCGTTTTAGGGTGGTTTCCGGCAAAGTTTAAGTGGCGTATTTTATTAGTTACAACTCCGCAACTGAACGGTTGGACATTTAGAAAAATATGCTAGGCGAACTTACTTTTACTAGAAGACATCACGTTATAAAAAGTATTACATCCTTGTTAAAAACGACCCTCAACATGCTCACTTGTTGCCGTAAGGTTTGTCTAATAGAAATATATTAGTTTTTTCTTATATAATATAGTTACGGCAACTTTGTGTAAACGTGTATAATTTAATCGTTACAAGTCCGTTTTCTACTTTTTCTACATCCTTAGATTCGTATTAAAGTATACTAATATATTTTTGATAAGTCGACACAATTCATAATGCTTAAGCCTCATTTTTGACTCGTAAAAAGTGACATTTACATGCTGAAATTTCTGAAATTATTAGTTTTCGTCATCAAACTTCAAAATAGCATAACTTTTTCGTTATAGCTCCGTTTTAACCCGTTCAAGCGGCCACGTTTTCGTTTTAAAGTATATTTTCTAAATATCTAGGCCAAAAATATTTACCTACTGTCGAGAATTCCAGAATTTAAAAATAAGATCAGACCCTTATTATTAGTTGTCGAAATGAGTTTTTCTCGCGCAAAACCTATTCTAACCAATTCAAAACAACTCCGAAGCTATTCTAATCCTACCATACACCTTCTTAGGGTGTCATGGGTTCCTAGACATCACCAAGAGTGATATATTACAAGGAGTAATTATAGGATGACATATGTATATATAACTCTTAAAAACAATGAAAAAGTGGTATAAACATCCATAAGACTTGCATGTTTTTCTAAAATATGTTGTAATGAACATAAAATAATTATGAAGAATGAAATGTAGACTAAACTTAGTCTATATGAAATGTCCTTGATGATTGTTTATGAATTCGCAGCTAAACCCCTAAGGTTACGCGAATTTAATACTTGTAAACTTAGTTTACGATAAACGATGAAATAGTAAATGTGAGAAATGACCGGAAATCAAGAATTGTGACAGGGAAGCTAGGGCAACACTCCTAGTTCCCATCCTTTTCCTTATTGGACTAGGCCTAGGCTTATGGGCCTTCTACATTAGCCTAAGGCTAATAACTAACATAAAGGCCATATTAAGCTAACTATTACATATGAATCACTAACACTTGATTTAGGTTTAGGAGTGATTCCAACAATCTCCCCCTAAGTGTTGGTGATGAGTGAATATGAACGGTGAAGGCATTGATGTAATAGTAGCTTTGACGTCTTCTGACATTCTTCTTTCTTGTGAGAAGAATTGCCTTGATTTTGAACAATCTCCCAGTGTAGAGAAATTGTTTTCTTTAAAGCAGTTCGCTTTGGACGTCATCTTTATCTTTGTTCTTAGATTATTGTTCTTTGTGATGGTAGTGATAGTATGTTGTTGTTATGCATCAAGTCCGCCTCAGTGCCGCTTCCTTTGCTCCAGGTGTCTCCACGTCATTCTTCAACATGCTCACCGCTCTTTGGCGTTGGATTTCGGCTTGATGAAGTTCTTTAAGTCTTTAACTTTGTAGATTCTTTGGTTTGACGAAGAATCATTCGACTTTTTGTTGCTTTTAGTTAGAACTTCCATTAGTGATGATGTTGGCATGAGCATGTGAAGAATCACACCGCGATCGTTCGCTCCGAGCTTCCATAAGAAGAAAACATGAAAACAGTTAGTAATAAGCGGATAACGGCACTTACAAGTTTGAACTTCGAGAGTGTTAACATCATAGTATGAAAACACAACTCTAATTCTCACAAAAGCCGTTCCTGAACCGGAGTCCCACAAGTGAGATAACGCGATGTACCAAAGTACGTCTACGGTTCAGATGAGTCGCTGAGGTACACCGAAGCATCACCTCACGACCATAGACCGTTTGAGACACACTAAGCGTAATCCACGGGAGTTACCGGTGACCTGCTGTCGGGTCATGTTAGATGTTGACCTGGCGGAGTTTCCATTCAATCACTGAGGATCACAATTGTAAACCTCTCATAAATGTTCTCGACGGATTGCTAAGATCTGTGAAGGACTCGATAACGCACCACGATGTTCTTATTGTTGAATGATAAGTGATGAAATGTCAAGTGTACCTAAGAGATCTTTTGATGAATCTCGTGGCTCTAGACTCAATAGTGCATTTTGGTTTTCTGAGCGGAGACTAGGGAGAGGGTCTCCTTCTTCAATACCGGCAATCTCTAAGAGAAAGCCGATAGTTTACGTAGGGTTCCTTGTGAGAATGAAATAAGCTTCTATTGAGAGAAACTTGAGTGGCAAAGAAGGTTTAGTGCATGCGTCACTGGGTCCATGACGACTTTTAGTCTTCAATACCGGCGTCATCTAGTGACAACCAAGAGCATATGAATTGAACCCTGTATGCGCCTAAGTTGAATAATCGGGAGGCCTATTTCTTTTCACCCTTTTCTTTGCATTTCTTTTTAATTCTTCAACTCCTTCTTTCTCCGATTCTCATTTTCTCCTTTTTATAATCATACCTAAGGACTTCTAATTCTAACTATTGGTAGTGTCCTTGGGTAGATCCCTCCGGCCCTGGCGGATCATAGGACGGTTATTCCTAACCTTAATCACCTTATAACTCCATTGCCATAAAACCATTTTCAAGAAAATCTCTCGTAGTGTTTGTGAATGAAAAACATTTTGTACCACTGTAAGAGTTTTATCTTTTAGCATAAATACTCCCCCTCAACATGTGCTTAAGAGTTTTGACAGAAATCACGCAAAGTGAGGAAAGAGCGCGACTTTGAATTGATCGACTCAAGATAGACAATCTCCCGAGACACGTTACGTTGAATAGTTAAAGAGTTACATTGACAGCTTTTAGGTGACAACTAGCTCTAATAACTATCTTGAAGGTGTTGACAAACCTCGAAAGGTTGTCAAACCCGTCAAAGATCATGTCTACCAGGAGTTTCTCGAATGGTACATTCTACTCGGACAAGTCCTTTCGAGACACGTTTACATCACTAGCGAACTAGCATGAAATTATTACCCGTCCGGACAAGTATTTTCGAGTTACTAACAGTTAAGATCTCGTCAATTCGTTGGTTAAGTCTATAGCACAAAGATTCATTTGCAGTTTACATAACATATTTCTTATCACATAAATTTTCTCCCCCTAAAAAATGGCATATAAGTGTTATTTTTGAAGAAGTGTTGAGAATAAATATGACCATTTTGAGTTTTGTGGGAAGATGACCACTGTGAACAATTTGTGAACAAAGTTTTAAAGTCAAATACTCCCCCTCAACAAGTGATATAAACGGTTGAGGTTTTGAAAATCATAAGGGGAAGTACTTGTTCTTTTGAGCAAAACCTTGAAAATTGAAAGGTTTGATAGGTTTTACTCAAAAGTAAGAAGCTTTCGATCCTTTTATAGGATTGTGGCACTGAAGCATACCACAGGGTCCTTTCTTGACAAGTACGGGTTGTACACTGTTATGTGTGCACAAGCCATTTTCATAATAAGTAAATCACACATCCAAAATATTGTGAAAAAGAAGCAGTTCAAGGGGTACCAGGAAGTCAATCAATGTTTCCAGGAATGCGAACAGGGTGTTGATATCTAGCGAGAGCAATCCTGGGACGACCGCCTACAAAGCTTTCCAGTGTTCTAAACTGATCCCTTTGATACAACCTTTCATCAATCATGGTAATGATCCTCTTCACATCCCGTCTTTCCTTAGAATTCCATCGCTTTTTAGACCCAATTCCTTCATGAATATCCTTCAACCTGTAAGCTAATCCGTCCCTAACCTTCTTCAATGTGTGATCCCCAAACTTGTGAAGATCTCTACACGCCATCAAGCAGTTGCGTAGTGTTTCACTAAGGTAAACCACTCGAATGGTTGGTGATGAGTGTGTATTGTGAAAGCTGGTTAATGTCGGGAAGATCTAGCTAAGGTGGAGTGAAGTTGACACGGGTCGATATGATTCAACCGCAAGCGGAGATCTTCTACACGTTCTCTGATGACTATGCCTCGATGAAGATCAAGGACTTGATGAATTCACGTTGTACTTCAGTTGAAAATTGTCTCATGCGACTCTGTACTTTGGCAAGGTACATGTCTTCAATGTCGTTGAGAGACAAATTCTCAAAGTCCGCTTCATAGAATGCATAATCTCTTTCGTCTTGCCTTTTGACCACAATATTCTTGAGAAAAGTGTAGTCCCATTTGGACGAAAGATCAACATGTTTGATGGCAACGATACTCTTAGTATTGAACACTTCATGTTGAGACTTCGAACTGGCGCTTCGTAGTAGATTCTTCTTCGGCCAATGGTGAATCCCATACATCACGGTCATACTCTTCCACATTGTTGGAGAACATGTGGTTAGCTCTTTCCTCGATGGCTATACAGTTAGAGTATATGGCTTCTGGGAATAGTAGTGTCAGTGATGTAGCGTATTTCCTTGAACATTCGCCACCGTGAAGAAGAAATTCCAAGTCTTTGTTGAAGAAATATCTGAATGGAATCCTAGGTCGATCCGGTTGGCCAATTGTTGGTAGAGGTTTGGACCAATCGGTGTAATATGGAGGATTGTCCCGTTTGGTGAAGTCGATGTTTGCTTCGGGGTTGAGCCAATCCATGTTGTTAGACATGGCTCGCGCTATATTATCAAGGTGATACTCAACTTCTATAGCACTTTCGAGCCGTCTTTGAGAAGTTGAAAAGCTTCATTCTTGATTCGCTTCAACTCGGATTTCGTCATCTTCTTCACACGGAATTTTTCTTGCAGAAGTTTAGCATGCTCCAATGTACTACATTCTGTAACCTCTTGACCTTCAGATGGGTAGGGAGTGAAATCAACAAGCTTCGAGAACCATTCAAATTCAGTATCATCCTCGTCCAGCCATGATAAGACGTCAGTCATAGGCGCCTTTTCTTCTTTTCTTTGGCCCGGTTGAAGATTCTGGTTTCTTAGTTGTGTCGGAGATGGGTTGTTGTTGGGGATCAGGGATTTCCTCATCGTCACCACCCGTATACTCAAAGTGATCACCGGTTTTCGAGTGGGGGTGGTGTCTCGAAATCGAGGTTTTTCAGTTGAAGAGCGAGGAGGGATCTTTGTTGAGCTGGAGTCCTTTGGGGTGGAGGCTGCATTGAGTACTGAATGGAGGATGATTCACCGACTTCTTCATGCGTTTGGGCTCGTTATCCTTATCCTGATCTTTGTCTTCGTCGCTCTTGGGCGTTTAGGCCTTACAACTTCTTCTCGATGCTGACTGAGTTGGTATTCCAGCAATGCTTCAAACAATTTAGCTTCGTGGGAGGCAAACTTTGCAGAGCGTTTCGACATTTGAGCTACTAGCCGGTTCACCATTCATCATCGAGAAAATTGTGAGTTCAACTGGATTGATGCTCAAATTCATTAGAGTTGATTTCATGGCTTGCTTGGCTAGATGTAAGAGATTGGATAAAGTTGTGCGGTATACATCTCCTTTTTCAGTTTAGGAACGACCTCCATGAGGAACTTGTAAGAGTATCCTTTGATCTTCTCGTCCATTCTCCCTTGAAGATCATCTTTCATGAGCTTCTGGACATACTCCCTTTCAACTTGCATCTTGTCTTGCTCATCATGAAGATACTGTCTCTGGTCAGCAAGAAAATCTAACTTCTTCTTTGTAATATTTTTCTCTCTGACCTGTTTGACAGCTTTAACGATTCGTGACTTTGCATGAGACATCCAAGAGGCAGTTGGCTTCTTCACTGATCTGGATTATGATTTGGTTGGTCTTTTTGATGGTGGTGGTGAAGAATGAGAAGAAGAATCTGATGATGATGAGATATGTGGAGACTCCGGGTCCTTTGGTGGCTCAGAAGTTTCTTCCTTTGAACGTGCAGGACTATCTAGAAGAAACTTATCATACTCAACATCTTCTTCATTTCCAGACTTAGCTTTTTCATCAGCTTTAGCCTTCTCTAACTTCTCAGATTCTGGTTCTTCAATGTTGTAATCAATAGAATCTTCCACGCGCTTTTGTTGTTGCTCTAAAGTGGTGGCACCAGATCCCTTATCGGGTCGATTAACCGCATCAGGATTTGGTGTAGGTTGAGCTCCACCACTTGATCCTCCGGGGCCACCCATTTGGTCTTTAGCAAATTCTTTTGCAATGTGTTGGAGTCTAAGGAATTTGAACTTCATTCTGTACTTGGTGTCCAGAGGCTCTTCATCTGGATCTTCTTCTTCTTGTTGCTCAATTACTGGAGTCTTCCCTTTGCCGTGTTCAGCTGGTGGACTGGGAGGTTTAGGTACCGTTGTAGTGTCATCTTTAGCAGTTTGAGAGTAGAAAATCTCTTCATCTCGATGCGGTATCCTCCGAGTCCTCGTCATAGCTTTCTTTCGGTTCGACTTGGGAATGGGAATAGGAATAGCTTCCTTGACGGGAACTTTCCTCTTAAGTGGAGGATTCCTCCTGGGGAACTTCCTCGACTCTCGTGCTTGCACACTTCCTCCACTTCCTCTTCTGGTTTTCCTGGTAGGTGTACCAAAAAATTTATCATCTAGAAAACCAACTTTGTTTTCTTCCACAAAGAACCAAATATCTTCTATAAGAGTAGAGCTTTTGAGTTCATCTGAGAGAGATGGTCCGCAACACAACACCGTTTCTTAGTTGTTGATTCCTTGAATCTGACAGTTAGGGTAGGTTCAGACAACATGTCGTGATTGTCAGGGTCATTGATTCTCTTGGAGATATCTGGGTTATACCCAAGTGCTCTCTAGATCAACAGTTTAGTATATCTGATATAAGGAATCTTTGAGCCAAGCTTTTTGAGGAATGTCATCATGTCATCCCAAATCAGAGCTTCTACTTCGATGTGCTTCATGTTGATCAGAGCCCAGAAGATTTGCGCTTCTACGAGCTTAGGATGATCATAGCCGCTGTCACGACCAGAAATGGATTTTGTGATGATGATATAAAGGGTTATCCAAGGCTGAGGGATGTTCTTGAGATCCACGTGAGAATGCTTAATGATAGCCCCTGAAGCTTCGTCATACCCAATACTAATCAAGAATTGCGAACGTCTCTTCATTGGTGCAGCAGAGAATTCAGATTGGTATGATGTCAGAATGAGGACGACTCTTAGATCTGCATGATGGTGAGTTGTTTGTGGTTGAGAGTTACAGTCACAACATTCTGTCCTTTGATCATTTGCATAGTATTCCGTAATTGCCGAATGTAGATCTCCGATGGCAGAGTTGGTGAGCATGTTCTCGATAGGGATGATTCTTCGAATATCCACTGCAATGAGACAAGAAGATTCGAGCGGTGAGAGTTTCAAAGTCAACACGAAGATTGTTCTTTCCAATCTTCATTGGATAGCCATGAGGAAGATATCGCAATGGTGAGAACATTTGGTGCATCCACATTCATTCGAGCTTCCATGTCGTGATCTGAAACACATTTAGCCAAAAGAACCAACATATCGAAAGACATAATGTTAGTCAATAGAAGGTTTTATTGTCTACTTAATGAATGAGATATGTCAATGATTGTTACGAGTCCAAAGTCACTTGTTTGTTCAACAGTCCAATGACGTCGAGAAAAGTTTCGTGAGTTAGTTAACTTTAAGTTTTAAAGTTTATGTGTCACACCCCCAATTTACCTGTTTTGCAGCGGAATGGAATTCCTGGGGATTGACTGTCATAGCATCACAATCGCAGTTATATTGAACGACCTAAAGTGTCGTTTGGAAAATACATCGTTTGATTTAATAAAATAATCAGAGTTTACAAAGTAGGTCCCAAATGAAAATCAACTTGTGCGGAAATAAGTTTGTTACAATTCAAACGATGTTTTAAAGTACGTAAAACCCAAGTGAGACGCGTCGTCACCACGACTCCATGATGTGTCCAAATGCATGCCATGAAGTGAATGCCTTAGATACCTGAGATAAAACATGCTAAAAGTGTCAACACAAAGGTTGAGTGAGTTCATAGAGTTTGTGTTGAAATGTAAAGTCTTTCAAAATCGTTTATGCGGCAAAGGCATTGTAAATCGTTGAAATGTAAAGACTTTCAAAATCGTTTATGTAGCAAAGGCATTGTAAATCCACTCAGTTCCAAGTCCCGCCCATACAAAACTTGCAACCTGTGTGTTCACAACCCACTGCCAGAATATGTAGAGTTAATGTTCAAGTGCATAATGTCAAATGAATTCACAAAATAGTGCATGGCTCAATATATCGAAATCGTTTATGCAGCAAAGGCATTGTAAATCCACTCAGTTCCAAGTCCCCCCCATACAAAACTTGCAACCTGTGTGTTCACAACCCACTGCCAGAATATGTAGAGTTAATGTTCAAATTGTTCCAAGACCGTTAGTCCATAATCGTATACCAAGTCCGTTAGATCAATATTATACCAAGTCCGTTAGACCAATGAATATACCAAGACCGTTAGACCAATGAATATACCAAGACCGTTAGACCAATGAATATACCAAGTCCGTTAGACCAATGAATATAATATGGAAATTTAAGTATGGCAAAACGGTTACTACGCATGACTAAGCATTCAGTTCGGCTAAACATATGATTTGCAAATAGTCATGAATGTAATAAAATAGTCGAGCATGTATCTCCCCAAAACAGCTTATGAAAACAAGTAAAAGTAGGGGCTACGAACTCACCTTAATGATTACGATGACAAAAGTGGATACACCGAAATATAGCGTGAATCTCGAAAATGACCTATTATGAATGATATGATATGTAATGAGTTGCAATGTAATGTTATGCATGCATTTCAGATGTTATTTATACCATTTGCGAGTTTTGAAAATATTACTTATCGTCGAAAAATACTCGTTTGACGCCTTGACCAATCAAAAATCACATTACAAGTTTTTACGTCCAAATGTCATCCTACAATGGTTTTATAATGATTTATGGTGAAATTATCACTTTTCGTCAGAAAACAATGTCGCCGGAATTTTTCATGAAAGTGATAAAAATAGCTTCGAAAAACTAGTCGTAAAATGGTGTACGTCGAACGTTAGAGAACGAACTCGACGGTTTTGGAAAGTTTGTATCGATATCTAAAAGTTTCAGTTCAGGAGTTTTCGTCCAAAAGGTCTCGATCATAAAGATATTAAGGGTTAAAGATAGTGATTTTAGTTACCGTAACACTTATCTCGTAAAAATAATATAGTTTTTCTAAAAATAATAGTTACGGCAAGTTTATGAAAACGTGTATATCTTTGTCGTTTCAAATCCGTTTTCTACGTATAATACATCCTTAGCTTCGTATCGAAGTAAACTAATATATTTTTGAGAAGTCGAAATAATTTGTGAAGCTTAAGGCTCATTTTTGACCCAAACAATGTAAAAACAGTTTGCTGAAAATTCTGAAAATAATATATTTCGTCGTCAAACTTGAAAAATTCATAACTTCTTCGTTATAACTCCGTTTTAATCCGTTCAAGCGGCCACGGATTCGTTTTAAAGTATATTTTCTAAATATCAAGGCCAAAATTTCGTGCCTACTGTCGGATTTTCCAGAAAAACAAAATAAGGACAGAACACTTTTATATACTTGTCGAAAATAGTTTTTATCGTACTAAACCTATTCCAATCCCTTCAAATCAACTCCAAAGCTAATCTAATCCTACCATACACCTTCTTAGGGTGTCATGGGTTCCTAAACATCATCAAGACCAAAGAATACCAAGGGGATAATTATAGGATGACCAATATATATAAATAACTCTAAAAATCATGTAAAATGGTATAATCAACATATGTCTTGCATGTTTGTACCAAAAATTAAAAGATACTTATGAAGTGAAAAGGAAACATGAAAAATGTAAATAATATGCTTACAAGTATATGATGAGGTGATAAGAACCAAGGTTAAACCTAAATACTCTAGATTTTTTATTTCAAAATCTTATAAAGAGTATTATCTAGATTGTATAAACACTTGAACTTGAAAAATCTTGTGATCCCTTGTGAACTCTTGTAGATGGCCGGTTTTAAGAGAGAAAACCAAGAGAGAAGAAGTTTTTCTACTTGTGAATTATTGGAAGTAATTGAATGAAATGAGGTGAAGACTTTATGTAAGTGTGTAGGTTTGTACAATCAAGAAAAAAATCTATCAACATTTAAGATACACCCCCCCATGGCCGGATATGGGGGGATAGTGTCTTTCCATTATATTTTTTTTTTCTTTCTTATGTTGTATAAATAAATTGTAAAAAGTGTAAGTTATGCGTAGTTAAATGTATAAGTGAAGGTAAATGGAAAGTTTTGGTACAAGTAAGTTTTTAATAGGTCAAAATAGAATGTAATGAGATAATAAAAATTGTAAAAATACATTCCTTGTGAAATTTGAGTGATAAAATAATTACCGAGTAGTTTTTAAGAAAAACGTCGTAATAATTTAACTTTAACGATTTATGTACCAAATAAGTTCGAAACACCAGGAAAACTAAAAATATAGTTTTTATAAACTAAATGTAAGTTTAAAAATATATCGGGATCATTTTTGAAAGTAACGGATTAAATGTTAAAAATAATAACTCACGCGATAACGTTTATTTAATATAAAAATTTCGCGTTAAAAGTGAGATGAAATGTCATGAATGAATTATCATGATGCAAATGATGTCAATGAAATGTAGACTAATCTTAGTCCATATGAAATGTTCGTGATGTTATGATCATGAATTCGCCGCTAAACCATAAAGGTTACGCGAATTTGGAACACGTAAACCAAGTTTACGATAAATGTTGAAATAGTAAGGCATGAATTGATTTGAGAAATGACCTGAAAGTTCGGGTTGTCACATTCGCCCATCCAAAAAGGAATTCAGTCCCTGAATTCAATCGTTGTTAGGTCTAACGGGTTTAGGGTTTGATGTGGCAAACTTTCCCATTCCCGAGCAAAACCCTCAAAAGACTTTTTGGTAACCGATTTTTACTTAATCCCACAACTCATCAAACAAGAACTGTCATACGATTAGGCTAAATCGGTTTAGGTAACAACTTGTCTCTAGCTCGATCTTTGCAACTCATCAAACAAGAATTGTCACGCGGATCAAACTGGAAACAAGTGGTTTGAAGAAAATCTTTTGAAAATTTGGCTCGATTACGAAATTGCTTACACATATAAGCCTACTACTCCCTTCATTGCATGATTCTTCCTGAATTAGACATAGGTGATCAGGCTATGTATAATTTAGGAGTAACTATGCAATGCTTGGACTAATCGACTCATATGTTGTTTGGTGTTGAGTCAACTGATGTTAAAATTGTGATGAACATCGAGGAGAGAAGACATGGAGAAGTGTCGTTAAAATGATAGTTAAAGTAAAAAGAATTTAAATCCTCGTAAATGATAACAAATCGGAAAGAAAATAAAGTACGATAGATGAGAATATGTTACAACGAGTGGTTTAGCAAAAGTAGTACATCTTTAAGTTATAAAGTTTCGATACGATGATTAGACATAAACTTGGTACGACATAGTACATAAGGAGAAATAAGACTGTAGTTTCCTCGAACTTCTTCAGTCTTACGCGTCGTTGATACCTTGACGAGCTCCTCCTCCTCCTTCTAACATATATACATTCCCATGAGCACCTTCGACTTGTTGACCTTGGTTTTGAGGACATTGAATTCGATAGTGTCCTTGCTCCCCACATCCGAAGCACGTAACTATGGTCTTGCCTCTACAATTCCTGGCATTGTGTCCTAGTTTTTGACACTTGTAGCACTTAACAGGACAAAGTCCCGTGTGATGATACTTACATCGATTACATAGTGGGTAGGTTCCAGATAACCTCTCCTTCTATTGGTGCAAAGAACATAAACCATTGCGCTCTTGCCCTCTATTCTGTGGTTGATGATGGTTAGTGTTACGGTTTTGGTTGTTGTTATTGTAACCTCCTTGGTCATTTTCCCATTTTCTTTTGTTGTTGTTGAGTTGGTTATCGCATTGTTGTTTTGGTTATTGTTGTAGTTGGTGCGGTTGTTGGGGTTGTTGTTGTTTTGGTTGGTGTTGGTGTACTTACCTCTCTTCACTACCGGGCCATGAGCTTTTGAGACAATCGAATAGCTTCCTCAATCGCTTTGGTCGAGGAAGTCACATCGCCTTGAATAATCTCGGGAAGTCCTTCAATGAAAGCCTCCAGTAGCCTCTCATTATCCGAAACCATAGATGGGCATAATACGGCTAATTCTTGAAACCTTCGAATGTAAGTGTCAATGTCATACCCAATAGTTACCAACTCATAGAATTCGGTCTCCAACTTTTCACTTCCGACAGGACAAAATTTCTTAGTTACCAAACCCTTGAATTGCTCCCAAGTAAGCTTGAAAGCATTCTCCATTCCTATCGGTTGAGCATATGAGTTCCACCACGACAATGCTCCATCGAGTAGTGTACTTGTAGCAAACTTGACCTTACTATCATCCGGCAATCACACAAAGCAAAAACACGGACTCTAATTTCTCGAACCATCGCACCATGGCAGTGGCTCCTTCAGTCCCTTTAAACTTGGTGGGATCTCCACTTTTGAAATCCTTATACGAACAGATTTTAACTCCGGATCCTCCTGCATTTCCAGCAGCAGTAGCAAGCCTTATGCGGCTACAAAGAAGAAGTCATGCCTCGGCGGCAGCGCCACCGTTTCCCTTTCAGTTCTTAGAGCATCGGCTATGCTATCATTCACCAACTTTTGAATAGCCGCTTGGGTCATTTCAACTGTGGCTTTCTTCGGCGCCATATCTTCTTCAAAACAAGAGGAAATGTGAGACGTAGCAAAATCCGATTGTTAATAATGAACGCTCCAAAGAAATGTGATAAGAATGATAAGTTTGAGGTTATCTTTCAAAATAATCGACGGGTTCCGAAAAGATGGGTTATGAGGTGTTGTAAATGCTTCAAATGTATGGCGGTTTAGTGACTTAGTGTGAATAACGTGTAACTCGACATGTTAGTGATGAAATAAAGGAGTGAGAGTGACTTCGCCCTATTTAAAGGTTCATCTCAGCATTCGTCATTATCGATAATGAATCAGCTGATATAAAAATTTTGTGATAGGGAATGACAAGGAATTCTCCACGTTAGAGTATGAGGAAATGATAATGGGATGGGAATTTAAAGGCATCCATGTGACAATCAATGTGAAATGAAAGTGAATAACTCAAAAAAATGTACGTATAAATCGCTTGCAAAGTGAACATGCACTTATGATGAAATGATGAGATGCTATGATAATGTAGTTATAGTCTAGGGTCAATGATGCAACCTAGTTCTCTATAACCGAAGCTCAGATGCCAATCTGTCACACCCCAATTTACTGTTTTGCGTGGAATGGAATTCCTGTGGATTGACTGTCATAGCATCACAATCGCAGTTATATTGAACGACCTAAAGTGTCGTTTGGAAAATACATCGTTTGATTTAATAAAATAATCAGAGTTTACAAAGTAGGTCCCAAATGAAAATCAACTTGTGCGGAAATAAGTTTGTTACAATTCAAACGATGTTTTAAAGTACGTAAAACCCAAGTGAGACGCGTCGTCACCACGACTCCATGATGTGTCCAAATGCATGCCATGAAGTGAATGCCTTAGATACCTGAGATAAAACATGCTAAAAGTGTCAACACAAAGGTTGAGTGAGTTCATAGAGTTTGTGTTGAAATGTAAAGTCTTTCAAAATCGTTTATGCGGCAAAGGCATTGTAAATCGTTGAAATGTAAAGACTTTCAAAATCGTTTATGTAGCAAAGGCATTGTAAATCCACTCGCCCAAGTCCCGCCCATACAAAACTTGCAACCCGTGTGTTCACAACCCACTTGCCGTAATATGTAGAGTTAATGTTCAAGTGCATAATGTCAAATGAATTCACAAAATAGTGCATGGCTCAATATATCGAAATCGTTTATGCAGCAAAGGCATTGTAAATCCACTCAGCCCAAGTCCCCCATACAAAACTTGCAACCTGTGTGTTCACAACCCATTAATATGTAGAGTTAATGTTCAAATCGCTCCAAGACCGTTAGTCCATAATCGTATACCAAGTCCGTTAGATCAATATTATACCAAGTCCGTTAGATCAATATTATACCAAGTCCGTTAGACCAATGAATATACCAAGACCGTTAGACCAATGAATATACCAAGACCGTTAGACCAATGAATATACCAAGTCCGTTAGACCAATGAATATAATATGGAAATTCTAAGTATGGCAAAACTGTTACTACGCATGACTAAGCATTCAGTTCGGCTAAACATATGATTTGCAAATAGTCATGAATGTAATAAAAATAGTCGAGCATGTATCTCCCCCAAAACATTTATGAAAACAAGTAAAAGTAGGGGCTACGAACTCACCTGTTGCAATGATTACGATGACAAAAGTGGATACACTGAAATATAGCGTGAATCTCGAAAATGACCTATTATGAATGATATGATATGTAATGAGTTGCAATGTAATGTTATGCATGCATTTCGTATGTTATTTATACCATTTGCGAGTTTTGAAAATATCACTTATCGTCGAAAAATACTCGTTTGACGTCTTGACCAATCAAAAATCACATTACAAGTTTTTACGTCCAAATGTCATCCTACAATGGTTTTATAATGATTTATGGTGAAATTATCACTTTTCTTCGTAAAACAATGTCGTCGGAATTTTTCATGAAAGTGATAAAAATAGCTTCGAAAAACTAGTCGTAAAATGGTGTACGTCGAACGTTAGAGAACGAACTCGACGGTTTTGGAAAGTTTGTATCGATATCTAAAAGTTTCAGTTCAGGAGTTTTCGTCCAAAAGGTCTCGATCATAAAGATATTAAGGGTTAAAGATAGTGATTTTAGTTACCGTAACACTTATCTCGTAAAAATAATATAGTTTTTCTAAAAATAATAGTTACGGCAAGTTTATGAAAACGTGTATATCTTTGTCGTTTCAAATCCGTTTTCTACGTATAATACATCCTTAGCTTCGTATCGAAGTAAACTAATATATTTTTGAGAAGTCGAAATAATTTGTGAAGCTTAAGGCTCATTTTTGACCCAAACAATGTAAAAACAGTTTGCTGAAAATTCTGAAAATAATATATTTCGTCGTCAAACTTGAAAAATTCATAACTTCTTCGTTATAACTCCGTTTTAATCCGTTCAAGCGGCCACGGATTCGTTTTAAAGTATATTTTCTAAATATCAAGGCCAAAATTTCGTGCCTACTGTCGGATTTTCCAGAAAAACAAAATAAGGACAGAACACTTTTATATACTTGTCGAAAATAGTTTTTATCGTACTAAACCTATTCCAATCCCTTCAAATCAACTCCAAAGCTAATCTAATCCTACCATACACCTTCTTAGGGTGTCATGGGTTCCTAAACATCATCAAGACCAAAGAATACCAAGGGGATAATTATAGGATGACCAATATATATAAATAACTCTAAAAATCATGTAAAATGGTATAATCAACATATGTCTTGCATGTTTGTACCAAAAATTAAAAGATACTTATGAAGTGAAAAGGAAACATGAAAAATGTAAATAATATGCTTACAAGTATATGATGAGGTGATAAGAACCAAGGTTAAACCTAAATACTCTAGATTTTTTTTATTTCAAAATCTTATAAAGAGTATTATCTAGATTGTATAAACACTTGAACTTGAAAAATCTTGTGATCCCTTGTGAACTCTTGTAGATGGCCGGTTTTAAGAGAGAAAACCAAGAGAGAAGAAGTTTTTCTACTTGTGAATTATTGGAAGTAATTGAATGAAATGAGGTGAAGACTTTATGTAAGTGTGTAGGTTTGTACAATCAAGAAAAAAATCTATCAACATTTAAGATACACCCCCCCATGGCCGGATATGGGGGGATAGTGTCTTTCCATTATATTTTTTTTTTCTTTCTTATGTTGTATAAATAAATTGTAAAAAGTGTAAGTTATGCGTAGTTAAATGTATAAGTGAAGGTAAATGGAAAGTTTTGGTACAAGTAAGTTTTTAATAGGTCAAAATAGAATGTAATGAGATAATAAAAATTGTAAAAATACATTCCTTGTGAAATTTGAGTGATAAAATAATTACCGAGTAGTTTTTAAGAAAAACGTCGTAATAATTTAACTTTAACGATTTATGTACCAAATAAGTTCGAAACACCAGGAAAACTAAAAATATAGTTTTTATAAACTAAATGTAAGTTTAAAAATATATCGGGATCATTTTTGAAAGTAACGGATTAAATGTTAAAAATAATAACTCACGCGATAACGTTTATTTAATATAAAAATTTCGCGTTAAAAGTGAGATGAAATGTCATGAATGAATTATCATGATGCAAATGATGTCAATGAAATGTAGACTAATCTTAGTCCATATGAAATGTTCGTGATGTTATGATCATGAATTCGCCGCTAAACCATAAAGGTTACGCGAATTTGAAACACGTAAACCAAGTTTACGATAAATGTTGAAATAGTAAGGCATGAATTGATTTGAGAAATGACCTGAAAGTTCGGGTTGTCACATTATGTTATCACTTATTTACCACAACATATTAAACGTTTAAAGCTTATTAGTGACATTTATTGGTTTCGTGACGTTATGATTTATTTATTTACAAGTTTGCACGCGTAACAATTCATAATGAAGGTTTGATCAAGGCTTAGGCGTAGAAATGGTAGCTTATGCGTAAACAGGAGTTATACGCGTAGACACAAGCTTATGCGTAGGAACCTTACTTACGCGAAAGAAATATTACTCGTAGGAAAAGGGGACCTTATGCGTAGAGCTTACGCGTAAGCGCATATAACACCTTATGCGTAAGGCTTACTCGTAATAGTAGACCTTATGCGTAGTGGTCACTGTTTACGCATATCCTTCACAGGATACGCGTAGTCCCTTTGTTGAACCTTACGCGTAAACGCTACGCGTAATATTTCTCTTACGCATAACCTTCTACGCGTAAGGTGATCCTTATGCGTAGATTGCTAATGACCTTGATTCTGAATTATACGTGTAGCAGACCTGAAATAAATTCATCATAGCAACAATATTAACACATACATCCATTCTTAAACAGAACATGGCATGAAAACACATAAAACAGTTTACGCGTAAGATTACTTACGCGTAGTCTTAGAACCTAGTTTCAAGAATTACGCTTAAGAAATCTAACTATGGAAATAGCACCAAACTTTTTCTGGTAAGTCTAAGAAGCCTATAGAGTTGTTTTATCCAATTTTTAACATCAAATACGTCATGAATAAAAAATACCCAAACCGTATGAATATAAACCCTAAATTCCAATTAATGAATCATTAGAGTTTCTGGGTTTAGTTATGATTAATTCAACTTGAAAACAACCTATTATAACAATCTTTATCACCAAAAACGTTCACAAATGAAAACACCCAAAACGACTCATGAACCCTAATTTTGAAAAACCATCAATTCGTGTTTCTGGGTGGATTTTGAGGATAAACATAGTATCATTGATATTAAAGAAACATTTTGACCCATTTATCTTAACCTCAAACACATGAACATGATCATGTGTTCTTACGCGTATGCGTATAACACAAAATCAACCATATTCGTAAATTTAACCGTTGGATTCGTTTGAAAATCAAAACCAATGTTTAAAACCGTGTTACAAACACAAAATCACTTACAGATTGATGATCAAAACTTCGGATTTGTTGAACGATTATTATGCGTAGGATGAGTTTGGTGTGTGTAATAAATGTGAAGTGAAAAGGTTAGGTGAGGAGTTTTATTTAAATAACTTTGATCTTTTGACAATATTAGCCCCTCCACCTTTTCCATTTTCATCCAAAGCCTTTTAACTTCCATTTTGGTTACCAAACGAAAGATTTTAAGACAGAAACTTGACGACACTCCCCCTTGACTTAAGAAATAAAGAAAGATTATAAATTTTAGTCCGAGGAGTGTCAGTGAACCAGAAATGTAACCACCATTTTAAAGAAACAACCGGGATTAGGTAACATGCAAGTACAGTGATATTTTGAAACAGTTAAGAATTTATTTTCTCCCCCTCAACACTTGATCAGAAAAATATTGAATTTTAAAAGATTTGAGTGTTGACGAAAGAGTTGTACTTGCCATGTTAAAAGAAATATAGATAGAAGAATATTTTTGTTGTTTTATCTGATTTTATATTTTTGTATTTTGTTTTTGAAAAATATTTACAAAAGAGGTTTTGGTGTTTGACTGGATTTTTAAGAATGTTTTAAGAGTTCATCCATTTCCTCTTGAGTCAAACACCGCATACCAATTCGGTGGACCAACTCATTAAACCTAGCAGGAGCTAAGGCTTTGGTGAGAAGATCTGCCAATTGGTATTCTGTACCCACGAAGTATAATTCAACAGTACCCTGTTCCACGTGGTCCTTGATGAAGTGATATCGAAGATCGATGTGCTTTGACTTTGAGTGTTGAACTGAGTTGCACGAGATCGCAATAGCACTCCAATTGTCACAGTACATCGGGATTCTGTCAAATATGTAACCATAGTCTTTGAGTTGTGTTCTCATCCAAATGACTTGAGCACAACATGCCGACATGGCTACATATTCTGCTTTGGTTGATGACAGCGATGTACAATCCTGCTTCTTCGATTGCCAGGATACGAGTTTGTCACCAAGAAATTGTAGTGCTCCTGAAGTACTTTTCCGAGAGTCTAAGCAGCCTGCGTGATCAGCGTCTGAAAAAGCTATTAGTTCAAAACCAGAATCTTTCGGATACCAGATCCCCAAATTAATGGTTCCCTTGATGTATCGGAGGATTCTTTTAGCCTCTGAGAGGTGGGTTTCAGTTGGTCGCGACTGATAACGGGAGCAAAGATAAACGGCAAAGACAATATCAGGTCCGCTGGCTATTAGATACATGAGAGACCCAATAATACTACGGTATTTGGTAGGGTCAACCAATCAGCGTCCAGCTTCTTGGTATGTGCCATTGGTGTGGCATAAGTATCACAAGAATTCATTCCGAATTTGTTCAGAATTTCAAGGGTATATTTGGACTGACTCAAGAAAATACCACGGGGTGATTGATGAACTTGCAGTCCTAGAAAGAACGTAAGTTCACCCATCATGGACATTTCAAAATGTTTCTTCATTAGTTTTGCAACATCGATTGAGTACTTTTTATGAGTTGACCCAAAAATGATGTAATCCACATAAATTTGAACAATTAAAATATGTTCCCCGTGATATTGTATGAAAAGAGTTGGGTCGACCGAACCTTTGGTAAAATTATTGGTAATGAGGAAAGATGATAGCTTATCATACCATGCCTGAGGAGCTTGTTTGAGACCATACAGAGCTTTGTTCAGTTTGTAAACATGGTTCGGAAGCGCGGGATCAACGAATCCTTCTGGCTGGCTAACATAAACCGTTTCTTTCAGTTGACCATTAAGAAAGGCAGTTTTGACGTCCATTTGAAAGACCGTTATATTCATATGAGCTGCGAATGCCAGAAATATCCGAACAGCCTCAAGACGAGCAACCGGAGCGAATGATTCTTCAAAGTCAATACCCTCTTCCTGTATATAACCCTTAGCCACCAGGCGTGACTTGTTTCTGATAACGTTCCCTTCAACATCCAATTTGTTTTTCCAAATCCATTTGAGACCAATGACGTAGACCCTTGAATTGGTTGAGTTCTTCTTGCATAGATTCAATCCAGTTATCTTTTGTCATTGCATCCTTAATGTTTTTGGGTTCAGTTTGGCAGACAGTGAGTGCATAAATGCAATGTTCACCGTCTGTGTAAAGATGTTGTCTCGTAACGACTGGTTGATTTGGGTTGCCAATAATATTTTCCAGAGGATGGTCTTTTGACCATCTATGTGTAGAGGGTTGATGTTGGTATACGTTGTGCAGATTTTGAGAATTCAAATGGCTTGTTGATGATTCCGCGACATCAGGTGCAGCAGTTTCATTAGCAAACGGGTTAAAGAACACATTTGGATCAAAATCTGCAGGTGTGGGTACTTCATTCAGAACATCATCAGCCGGTTCATCATTGTTGGAAGCGGTTTGTTCAACTGTTGTAGTAGAGTCAACTGGTGGTGCATCTTCAACAGTAGTTGTTGTAGCAGGTGTATCAGGTATTAGAGTATTATCAGGTTGAGCAGCGGAAACAACGGATACACCTGGAGCACGTTCATCAATATCGTCACTGAACAGAGGAGCAAATAGTCTTTCCATTTATTGATGAGTAAGCTGAGGGCTTGTTTCAGCTGATGATGGGGTTTGGGGAAAGTTTAAGCAGTTGTGACCGGGTTCCAAGCTGTTATACTTAGAAGCCATTTTAGTGAGTTCATCAAAATTAGCATGAATCGTTTCCATAACCTGCTTTGTACGACGATTCCAAATCCGGTAACCTTTAGAATTCTCACAACATCCAATAAAGACTCCAATGTCAGCTTTGGCTTTGAGCTTTCCAAAGTCATCACGATCATTATTCGGATAGCAAAGAGATCCGAAGACATGAAAGTGTTTGAGATTCGGTTTACGGTTGTGGGGAAGCTCAAATGGTGTTTTGTTGTGGCGTTTTGTAATCATTGAGCGGTTCTGAGTGTAGCATGCAGTTGAGACAGCTTCAGCCCACAAGTAATCTGGAAGTTCAGCATTGATTAACATCGTTCTGGAAGCTTCCACTAATGTACGGTTTCGTCTTTCAACAACTCCGTTTTGTTCTGGTGTCCGGGCAATAGATGTTTGATGCTCAATTCCCACTTTCTTATAATATTCCCGAAGATTTTGATTCACAAATTCAGTTCCTTTGTCCGTTCGAATTTGTCGGACGGTGTTCCGGAGTTGAATTTGAATTTTCGTGAGAAAGGTGATGATCATCTGTGGAGCTTGGTCTTTACTTCGAAGAAAATAAACCCAAGTCCATCTTGAGTAGTCATCAACAATTACCAAGATGTAGCGTTTGCCATTAATCGTCTGCACGCGCATCGGACCACACAAATCCATGTGAAGAAGATGAAGCACATGCTGAGAGCTGTGTTCCACCTTTGAAGGAAAATGAGCACGAGTGCTTTTCCCTTGTTCACAAGCTGAGCATAGGTGATCTTTAGAATACCTGAATCGTGGGAGACCTTCAACAAGTTTGTGTCGAGCAAGGTTGGTGATGGTTTGAAAGTTTAGATGTTAGAGCCGACGGTGCCATAGCCAAGATTTTGTAGATGTAGCCTTTGATAGTAGACAAATGGGAGATGAAGCAATCATGTCTTGCATGGAGATAGTGTAGAGACTGGATGAGCGTTGGCCAGACATAAGATCATTTCCTTGTAGATCATGAATGAAACAAGTTTTCTCCCTGAAAGCGACTTCCAAGTCTCCATCACAAAATTGACCAACAGAAAAAAGATTGTGACCGAGGCCTTCCACATAATAAACCCTGCTAATTTCGATGTTTCCATTAATGTAATCTCCGTAGCCAATGATAGCTGCGAAGTGATCATTCCCGAATCTGACAGTGCCAATGACCTTTGAAACAAAGTTTGATAACAGTTTAAGGTTGCCTGTCATGTGTCGGGAACATCCGCTATCAATAATCCAGAGAATGATCTGTATCACCTGCATTACACACAGACAACACAGATGGAATAGAAGTAGATGTGGAACCCGAAATGTTAGAGGGTTCCAGAGCAGTTATAGTAGTCATACACACATCAATAACTTTAGGCATCCATTTAAATCCTAGTGTGTTATATATCCGTTTCTGCCATCTCCAACTAGTATTTGCTTTAGAATTAGTGAATGCACTAGGTGGTACTACATTCCTAGGAGGTGAAACTGGAGCTACAGGGACAACAATGCATTTTCTAGAATCGAAAGAGGGCGGTTTATCAAGCACAGACTTAGAAAGATTAGTGGGCCTAGAGGTATTCCGATCCTTAGGATTCCGTAAACGAGAGATGATAGCTTTAGCAACACATTTGTCATGACAATCAGAATTCATACTTTTACGACAAATAACACAAGGTGCATCAGACTGAATATCAAAAGTACTTAAAGGTTTAGCATTCGTTACATCACTGTGCCTATTACATTTGCCAGACGCGATATTTATAGTGGAAGCAACGTGAGTCTTATTCATAGTCCTAGGGTGTTCTTTTACTTCAGCATTCTTTATTGTTCTTTTCTTAGGTCGCAACTTCCTATTCTTCCTTGTATTGCTCCTAGGCTGTGAAGTGCGGACGTTTGGAAAAGAGGCAACTATTCCTGTTTCAGTAGAAGGAAGCACGTTAGCAACTTGTGATTTGGCAGTAGGGATTCTAGGTTCACGATTACTAAGTGTTACTGGTGCTATTCTCTTAATCACAGTAGGCGGAAGTTGTTCATACTTTCCTAACATTTCCCTTAACTTAAAAATAGTGTGCACCAGCTCTTGATTTTCAGAACGAAGATTTCCAGCAAAATTCATGACTTCTTTAGTGTATGCAAGATAATGATCAAGTTCGTTGGATGCTTCAACACGAGTCTGTTTGAGTAAATCAAATATGACACCATATTCCTTTTTAACTTTTGTAAGTTCTTGTTCATATTTTGAGATTTGATACTTGAAAGACACGATTTGATCATCCAGTTGCTCAACTTTTGGATCAGAAGATTTTACACGCAACTGGGCGACTTTGTTTTGAAAAACAAGTTGTTGATCGTGAATATCTTTTTGACACCAATTAAGACGACGTATTACAGTTGAAAGCTCGTTTGACAATCGTTCATTTTCAGCTTTTAAAGACTCGATCTGAGGCACCGTATCAGTATTCACAACAATATCAACAGAATCAACAGAATCAGCAGAGATATGATCAGATGCATATGGCAAAGAACGTAATAACACAACATTATGGATATCAGCACAGATAACATCTTCCAAGAGTCGATCAACATCTTTTCTCAACAGTTTCTTTTTACGTTTAGTGTTTGAAATTGATGTTTCTGTTTTCTCAAAAACTGTTTTCATGAGACCAAATTCCTTGTGAAAATCCTTTTCCCAATATAGTGCACAATTTTTCAAATTTTTTACATGGGGTAAAATTCTTTTCTGAAGAATATCTCTATGTTCTCGCGCCATTGGCGAGGTAAAATGTTGAACTTTTATTTCAGAATGAAATTCAATCTTACGTTCCAAAATTTTGAGGTCAGATAAGAAAGTGTCAAAGTATTTGATAACGCGACAACTTTCGGCATTAGTTTTTACTTCACTAAGTGAAGGTAAAAGACCATTAATTTGTGCACCTTTTGGTTGAGGACTGACTTCAGAAACTGGTGTGATAACCAAAGGGTTGTTAGAAGTATCTTGTTGTGTGACAAAAGTTACGGCTTTTGAATAGTTAAATGGTTTGTTGTAAACGACATTTTCCATTTTTGACCGACTCTCGTCATTAGCATCTAATTCCTCCATCCGATTATATTCAACAACACTCATAGTTGAATCATCAATTCTATGTTCTGCACTGTAACCATCAGGATTTGGTTTGAATGCTCTGTGTGAAAACTTAGGTTTATAATCATCAAGATTCGGTCCATATCCATTTGGATTAGGTTTGAAAGAAAACTTCTGAATTGTTGTGATTGATTCACCATGTTTATAAACAACAGTTTTAAACTCTTTGATTTTGTTTTGTAAGTCGACAATTTCCTCAAGATAGTCATCTATTCGTTTTGTTGAATGCTTTTTGTACTCAGAGAACTGTTTTTGACAAGTTAACAACTCAGCCTTGGCTTTTTGAGTTTCCAAAGTAAGAGCGTTAATTTGTTGTTTATGTTCATGTTTCATTTGTTCTATTTGAGACAACAAAGCATTCTTCGAAGTGGCTAGATCACAAATCTTTCGTTCCAAATATTTTTCATTTTGGTGTGATTTGGCAAAAGCGGCTTCAAAACCTTTTTCACGGTTTTCTTGAGTTTTAAAAAAGTTGAGTTGTCGAATTAAGCATTCATTATCCCTGGTTAACAGTGCGTTTTTCTCTGTTAATTTGGTATTGAGATTATGGTAATGTTCCACTCGGGATTGTTGGTCTTTAACTAAGGTCCGGAGCTCAAATTCTGGATCAAACATGGAATCATTTTGTTCAACGGGAGTCTCAACATGGTCATTTTTTAGATCCTCAAATATAACCACGGAGTCAACTTGATCATCAAGAGTAACCATAAGGTCATCTTGATCATCAAAGATAACTACGGGGTCTAGTTGATGATCATTAGAATGAGATGTAGAAGGCTCATGCTGAACACTCTGATCTATGTCAGATGCAGATGTTGGCGGAGATATCAGTTCATTAATGATAATTTTTTGTTCAGGTACCTGAGACAAGCCGTCAGTGTCATACACTGGGCCTGTGTCACTCATGTGTAGAGATTGCATTTGTGCCATCAACATCACTGCTGCATTAGCCTGCAAGTCCTCCATATCATCATCAAAATCTGTATCTGCCATAAAGCTCTGTTCCTTGTTGGTAAGGGTTCCACCAGCTTCATCCTTAAGAGCAAAGATCATAGCCTCTTTGAAATAAGCACTGCCTCTTGTTCTCAGCTTTGGACATGCATTTGCCGATGAACCTTCTCATTACAGTTATAACATCGAAGACCATTAACCCCGGTCTGAGCATTTCCTTGTTCAACCACTTGAGCCCTCTGTTGTTGTGGAGCACCCTGGTTATTCCTGCTCATAGCATTAAACCCTTGACCACCTCCCATCTGACGACCATAACCACGATTCTGAACTTCAACGCGTCCATTGTTCACAACAGCCTGATTTCTTGGATTAGATGAAGAACGAATGCGATTGTTGGATTTGTTTGTATAACTGCCAAATGCTTTAGCAATCATAACAAATCCTTATTGCAGTTCATCGAAGGCATCGGAGTCCTCATCAGCTTCACTGTAAAGAGGTTGAGCAGTGTTGTTGTTGTAAGAAACCAATTGATTTTGTTGAGGTTGTTGCTGTGACAGATCAGAAGGTTTGATGGTTGCAGTTGTTTGAGGAGCGGGTTGAAGAGCTTGAGGAGGAATATTTGTTTGAGCCCACAAAGCAAGTTGTTGATTGTCCGGAAGTGATGGTGAAACAGTTTGACCACGGAGAATCCTTTCCTTATCAACTTCTTTTTGGTGAGGCTTCAGATAGTCGTACAACAATCCGTAGGTAGCATGATGCATATCTTTAGCTTGACGGAGAAAAATAACATACTTCTCCCATTCCGGACCAAGACTACTTAGGAACTTTGTGTTGACAGCAATTCGTGGCATGATGATATTGTGTTTGTCCAAATCATTAATGATGTCTGAAAAGAGATGATGATAAGATTCTAATGACTCTCCTGGTTCAATCATGAAGTGTTCATAAGCCAAGTAGATTTTGGATTCCATGTCTTCCTGATTGAGTGTTGTGCCTTGTATAAGAAGATGAATCTGTTCCCACATTGGTGTTGCAGTCTTTTGAGCATCAACACTTTGAAGGATTGGATTGGGTAATCCTAAAAGGATGTATTGCATTGCAAGTTCGTCGGCTTCAAAGTGTAGAAGTTGATCACCCGTGAGTTCTGCAACAGTTGCAATGTTGGTGACATCATCTCTTGGTGGAACAGCAGTAGGATCTCCGGGTGTAACGATAGTAGGCATCTGAAATGGACCTTCCATAATGGCCTTCTTCAAAAACTTTCCATGTGGCTTCTTTAGATCACAAAACCTAAAGAACCGAATCACCCATTGATCATAATTACCGGGAGTGAGCATTGGAGGTCTATCAAGTGAGCCAGCTTCATGAATTGATTGTTGGCTGCTCAAGGCTTCACACATCTTGCCAAACCATGCCGGTTCCTTCATAGTATTCCTGGATGGATGTTGATTGTAGAAGTTTGTGTAAGGTTGTACTTGAAGACTAGGTGGTGGTTGTACCATTTGAGGTTGTGGGATTGCTGCAAGTAGTGGAGTATGTTGTTGATTAAATTGTTGTTGATAAACTGCTTGTTGTTGATTCCATTGTTGATGTTGTGGACTTAGTTGTTGTTGTTGTTGTTGATTTAAGTGTAAGGAAAATAGTTAGAGTATGGTGGTTGTGACATGTTGAAAACTTGTGTTGGTAAAATGGATCTTTGTAGTCGAATGAACCTTTGTTGATGAAGTATCCTTAGGCGTAGATATCACAATAGCCAAGTAGCACTTTTGCGTAAAAACACCAAAGTTACGCGTAACAGCAAGAGTTACGCGTAGGTTTAGCTTACGCGTAAGAAAGGAACAAACACTAAAGTTAAGCGTAAAACAAGAAGTTAGGCGGAGAAAACTTAGGCGTAGGATTACCTTATGCGTAAGACTAAGCTTAAGCTTAAGATAAATCTTATGCGTAGAACTTTCTATGCGTAAGCTTTATGCTTATGCGTAATTTTAGGGTTTTGCCCAAATGATCTTTTACACTATCACAGTGCAACAGATATCCAAAGTCGACGTATTTTCAGGCTTATCCAAGCAAGAAAACCACGGAGTAAACCACGAAACTGAAGATCAAACCAAGGAGTGAGTTACGCGTAGAACTAGGGTTTTGATACGCGTAGTTCTACTCGTAAAGTGACTGTTTCCCAAAGATGTTTCTAAACTAGATTTTTATGATGAAATAGCTTCAATATCAGCAAAATAACACAAAAGTGTGAAACTTGATGATCCAAAGCGTCTAAAACAGTTACGCGAAGGATGAAACCCTCGAACAAAAACAAGCTTAAAAACAATGATCCATGCGTAAAGGTTGAAACTTTTTGCCAAAAACAGTTATTTTAACACCTTAAAACATTGAAAGTACAAGAATCTTGGATTAGAAAGTGAAAAAAATGCGTCTTTAAGAAAACCAAAGTATCAACACCGAAGCGTATGTTCTACGCGTAGGACCAAAAACCCACTTCAAGAACAATACGTTCACCCAACTATTTGGCGATTGATACCACTGTTAGGTTCCCAAATATGCAACACAAGTATCAATAGAAGAGATAAGATGAAGAAGAGATCGGTTGAACAATATCCAAACATACACACACACACGTTAATATGAAAGGTTAGGCGTAAGGTATGAGTGAAAGAGTAAATTGAACAACCAACCCTCAAGTGAGGGTTATAACAAGGTATTTATAGGAGGGAAGCTAGGGCAACACTCCTAGTTCCCATCCTTTTCCTTATTGGACTAGGCCTAGGCTTATGGGCCTTCTACATAAGCCTAAGGCTAATAACTAACATAAAGGCCATATTAAGCTAACTATTACATATGAATCACTAACACTTGATTTAGGTTTAGGAGTGATTCCAACAAAAACCTATGATTAAAAGAAAAAGTTCTTCTCAGATCTAAAGTATTACTTCTGGGATGACAGTTTCCTTTTTAAATCATGCCCTGATGGTATTATTCAGAGATGCGTATTTGGAAATGAGCAAAAACATATTCTGGAACATTGTCACAACGGACCTGCAGGAGGACACTATGGGGCCGATAATACTGCTCGAAAGGTTTATGAGGCCGGATTCTTTTGGCCTAGCATTTTCAAAGACGCTGCAAAACATGTAAGGAACTGTGACGATTGTCAGAGGGCAGGAAACATCTCTTCTCGAAATCAGATGCCACTCAACAACATTATGGTATGTGAGGTTTTTGATGTTTGGGGGATCGATTTTATGGGACCTTTCACTTCGTCAAAGAATAAAAGTTATATACTTGTAGCTGTCGATTATGTTTCATAGTGGGTCGAAGCTGAAGCTCTGCAAACATGTAATGCTAAAAGTGTCATTCGTTTTTTGAAAAGATTATTCTCCAGGTTTGGGATCCCTAAGACCATCATAAGTAATCGAGGGACGCACTTTTGTAATGCTATTATGGATAAAGTTCTCAACAGATATGGGGTACTCCACCGAATGTCTACACCTTATCACCCACAAACTAATGGGAAACTGAAAACACCAATAGGGCACTCAAGCGAATTTTAGAAAAATCCGTCAGCAGTAACAGAAAATATTGGTCAGAAAAACTCGACGAAGCATTATGGGCATTCAGAACAGCTTTCAAAACTCCTATCGGAAGCACCCCTTTTAAGATTGTTTACGGAAAAGCATGTCATCTTCCCATGGAGTTGGAGCATAAAGCATATTGGGCTCTCAAGAATGCTAATTTAGAGGCTGATGTGATTAAGGAACACCGATTTTCCCAAATAAATCGTTTAGCTGAATTACGAGACGAAGCATACGATCATGCCAAAGCATACAAAGACAGGACCAAAAGATGTCACCATAAACGAATTAAGGATAAAAGATTTGAAGTAGGACAGGAGGTTCTCATTTTTAACTCAAGACTCAAATTATTCCCTAGAAAAATTAGATCTCGTTGGGTTGGCCCCTACACAATAAGTAAGGTGTTTCCTTATGGGACTATTGAGGTTCATAACAAGGAAGGAGTATATTTCAAGGTAAATGGACACCGTGCAAAAATTTATTATGGGCAAGATGTTAGCAAGCTTTCGGGAGATGAGTTCTTCGCCCCTGCATAGAGCCCCGCGGCTCTGAGTCTAACTTAAAGACTCGTAAATAAAGAAAAGTGCTCTTTCGGGAGACAACCCGAATTATCCCTTTCTTTTGTTTTGTTTCCATTTCTGTAGGGTTTTGTGTTTTCTAACCATTTTTGCAGGAAACGAGGAAGTAATTGCTGCAGTTTGCTGATCTGACCAGAGTTATGGCGTAACTCATCTATGTGATTACGCCGTAACCAACTTTTTGCAGCAGAATTCCTGACGCATTACTAATTACGGCGTAATACCATATATGTGGTTACGCCGTAACCACTCGCTTTGCAGCTTATGTCAGGTTTTGCCAGTTACGGCGTAACTCCCTCAAAAGAGTTACGACGTAACCTTCATCTACTTTAATTCTTTCATTGTAAAACGCAATAACCTTGTATTAGTATTTTAAATGAACTTTGTGGGTGTGGTCCCTGTAAACCCTCACGAGACTTCACTCGTCCACTTGGGACACCAAGTGGTTTAAAAGGCTTGTTGCATTTGCTAAATACACTCGTGATTCCTACGAAAATGAGTTAGGATTTTCATTTTTCATTTTTTCTTTTTAGAATTATGCTTGTCGGTAGTGTGATTTCAGGGAATGAAGTTTGCTCATGGATGCTTACACGAAGGCACGTCTCTTTTTCATGAGCCTTCTTTCTTTATGGAGCAAATTTCAGGGAAGTTCTCGCTCTAATTCTACATTTCTCTTCACCTTTATTTAATGCTTAGTACAAAAGGGACTTTGTATAATTCAAGTGGGGGGACGGGAGTAGAATTATCTCTTGAACATTATTTTGCCCTCGTTTTTCTAGTTTATTTTGAAAAATTATGCCATTTTTAATTTTGACATGTTTTTCTTAACCTAACTAGATTAGACCTTAGCCGAGCACATACAACTCTTGATATATTATGGTGAGATTAGCCTTATCCGTTTCCAATATTTTACCCCAAATCCACCAAATTATGAGTGTGCCGGTAGCTTGTAAAATTTAGAACTTGGCCTTTGCATCATTTCGAGACAATAGACGAGGTATGTTGAGTTAGCTCGATGTATTTGGACTTTTCAGTTTTAGAAGGCAATATTATAGGATTATCACCCAAATAGCCTACCATTGTGTGTCTATCGATTAGTCACCTTGACTTCTCGACCCCCATGTGAAACCCTTCTATTACACTCACCTTTAGTGCAAGATACCCCTAGATACACCCATATGAGCCATTACTTTCATTTTGTTAACCCAATATATTGTTTCGATATACCTATACACCTTAGCCTACCCTGTAGTCTTTATTTGTGATTGGGAAGTCATCATTTGTCTAAGTTCAAGGTTCAAATGGAAAGGTTCGGAAATCACGCTTTCATCGACGACATTCCGAAGATCATTGAAACCTAAATTCCCATTGTTCATCTCAAGTGGGGGGATATTATGTTTAGTTATCATTGTTTTGTTAAAAAAAAAGAAAAAAAAAGGTGATTAAAAAAAATAAAAAAAAATAAATAAATAAATATATATATATATATATAGTTGCGATGTTATAAGCACTATGAGCTTTACAAATTTAGTATCGAGGAGTCCACCTCAGTCACATTTGAAGATTGGAGTTGGTAATTATGCCAACAGCTGGAGAAAAGGTAGTGTGCCCATCATGACGTCCTTTAATGACACATCTACCTTGTATTTCATGATCCGGTTTCTTGACTTCAAAGCTTTAACTTTGCGCGGACGGTAAGTGGTGATGACTTGGTTATAGATTTAGACTACCTGCTTGTTTTTTATTTTACACCATTTATATATCCCATGTCTTATCCTACACTTTAGTCATGAAGCGTGTCTAGGTGATGCGGCGAGCAATCTTTGGTGTCTTGGTCATGGATTTGGTCATGTATCATTGATTTTGTCCACTTCGCCGTGACATGTTAGTAATGACGAGTCACCCCTTAACCTTTGTCGTGTCTACCTATATTGCCTCGAGAATTGTTTAGCCCTTAACTCTAGTGGTAGAGATTTGTGTAACCGCCAAGCTTATGATAGAATACATGCTATGACTGTGCGATTGAGTGATCACCCCGAAATTGACACTTAGAATAGCTGAGAGATTTGAGTGTTTCGTTCCCATTTCGTGAGGTGTTCGGCTTTGTTTTATTCTAGCATTAGGGATTTATAAACTTATATTTTCCAGATTTTGGGAGATATCTTTTTAGGAATCTTTCTAATAAGGTCTACTTGAGGGCAAGTAGAGTTCAAGTGGGAGGATATTTGATAACATCAAATAGTCCTGAATATTAAGTGTCAATTTCCCCCGATAATGCTTGTAATTTATATCATTTATATGGATTTACGCTTGTTTTCCATTGTTTTCCACTTTCAGGTAAATTACGAGCATTGGAGCTAAAGAGACACGGAACTGGAGAAATATCAAAAGATTTATCATAATATGCTGACTTTGAAGAAGTTACGGCGTAACTCATCTCTCACATTACGCCGTAACTAAAGCGTGGCTCAGAAAACGAACTCATCAGAAGGTTACGGCGTAACTCTTCCTAAAGGCTATGACGTAACTATATTAGGTCAAATGAGGTTCCACGCCGCTGATAACTACGCCGTAACTATTCCATCAACTACGGCGTAACCAAGTATATTAAAGACTACAACATAACCACTAATAAGGTTATGCCGTAACTAGCAGATCTAGTGCAAAATACAAAGGAATTGAAGGTTACGGCGTAACTCTTGTTATGGTTACGCCGTAACCCAGATCTGGCCTATAAATACCTCACGAATTCCAGTATTTCTAATCCTCCCATTCCACACACAATAACCAGAGAACATGGGAAAAAGCTAAAGGCAGGTCTAGAGGAGCATACGGAGCTGTCTCCAAGGGAGAAATCACTCCCCTACGATATGCATTAGCATTTTATATTTTCTTTACTTTCAATTAATGTATTTAGTACCTGTGAATATTGAATTGGTTTGTATGATTAATATGAGCGGCTAAGCACCTCTTGGTGCTGGCCTAGTTATGATTCCTTAATTGTTTTGTTTGCGTTTATATTACTTTCGTACAATTATTTCTAAGTGTATGCATGCATAGTTTATTGGTAGCTACCCTTGGTTCGGTAGTTTTGAATGGCGGTAGAGGACAATTGCCTAGGAGATATGACCAACTGACCCTAGGTGAGTGGACTGAGACGGGAAGGGTAAGATATGACCAACTGACGACCCTTTCTACTTGTGCGATTTGACCAACTGATCACCTACCGTTTGGATGAACTTAAGAATTAGGAGGTGAGTGTTTAAGTTGCTAACGCCCGGGCACTCACTATTATAAATCTAGCATGTAGCGGTACTTAATGACTTGGCTTAGGGGACCAGGAACAACAGGAATTATGAGGGGACACCTGACTTCTCCTGTGGTGGCATCTTTGCTGATAGGTTAGGGCGAATTGACCAAATTTTGACCTCTCGACTTTGACCCCACCTGAAGTAATTGGAAGTAAGTAGACGTAGACATAACTAGCTAGGAGGAATAACTAGGTTAGCACCACCCTCCTCTATTGATTTATCCTTTACCTTTTATTTGCTTTTATCTGCTTTAGTAGTTAAATTATTAATTCCATATCGAAACCATTATTAATCTGTGACACTTAGACTTAGTAATAATCCAACACACGTAGCTCTTGGGACGACCTCGGTTTTACCGATTACTACACTACACACGACCGGGTACACTGCCCGTTAGTGCATTAGGGTAGACCATACGTATAACGAGACTTTATAAATATTATAACCTGGTCAGTAAAACCTGCATCATTCCTCATAATCCAAAATAGACAATTTGATGGAAATGGAGGAAAGGATACCGGTGCAAGTGTTGATTCAAAACTTTGATTTTGTTGCACAATATTCTCTATTGAAGAGATTGTCAGCAATGGTGGAGGATAAGATGGCCTAGGAGGCAAGTACTCCAAGTTGTAGAGATGTGGAGATGAATGTGAAGTGGTAAATGATATGGCTCTAGGCACTAAATGTGATAGTTGGGTGGAAATGGGTGTGTTTGGCTTAGGAGGAATTGTGGTGTTTGGTGATGATATTTTTGTGGGAACAATATTTTTGTGGATTGGTTTAATCAGTTGAGTTGGTGGAGGAGAAATCCTAGCATTTGTGGATTTAACGGGAGATGATTCGGTTAAGGAAATTTCGTGTACAACACGAGCAAGTTTCTTGGGTGGTCCTTTGGTGGATGAGTTAGCACTAGGAGCTTTCCTCATGATGAAATGACTAAAAATTAGTGATGTAAAAGTTTCTAAATTCTGAGAATTGAGTTGTAGTTGGTGACTAAGAAGTTCTAACAAGATGACTTATAAAAGGAAGGATTTGGGAAGTGCATTAAAGACTTAAGCCACTAAGATCATCTGAAATGTGATGATTTGCATGCACAAGGGTCAACTACAGATTTGCACTGATCTAGGAGTTTAATTAAGCAAGTTGGAGTGTTCAAATTAGTAAGGAGAGCTTGAAATGATTTTTTAGCTAGGATTTGCTGATTCTGCCAGCCGGTTTCCACGATTCCCTCCAATGAGGGATCCGTCTAGCCTAATCCTAAGGATCCGACTATCAACAGTCAAGATAAGAAGAAAATGATGTTTGTAGAGTCTAATACCTATACATCTGGAGTGTCTCAGTCTTCTTAAGTGTTTTAAATGAAATATGACTTAAATGATCAAGGGTAATGAGTAATGGTAGCTAATGATTGCCTTTCATGGAAGGAAAATAGGACTTTATGACCACCAATGGGTGATCAAGGATGACACTAGGAGATTTGAGAGTGTCAAGTGATGTTAAATAACCCTAGAGATTAGAAGACAACTTAGAATAAAATTTGAAAATTCCTTAAAAATTATAAGAATTGAAAAACTAGTTTTTGTCCCATTTTGAGGTAGAGATGACTAAAATCAATTTGCTAAAATTGAGAGATTTATAAAACTAGAAGAGTTGACATGTGAGAGATGATGTGTGAGTATAGGAGCGGAAGGATGATGAGTTTTGGTGAAATGATAAATTGAAAAGCACTTTGAGTGTGATCCTAAATGAGCTATGGGTGAGTGTTAAGCTTACTGAGCTTGAGGAAGACTTACGTGGTCCTAAGGCATTATGTTTAGCTAGTGTGAAGTGATCTAGTGTACTGGTTTGATGTGTGGGGTTCTGCATTGTATATCTGTCACCCCGGATCCCACGGATCCCTAAAAGAAGGGATCCGTCTAGTATGACTTGAGGGATCCGACAACTGCAGATCAGAAGCATCACAGAAAAAGTGCAGATTTTGTACTATACTATGCATACCAATTTCTACTGGTCTCTATTCTAAAAGAACATCAAAACAAGCAAATATCTCATAAACCATACCATAAATAAGAGTAGTAGTGATAATATCCAAACAACCAAGATAAACCATTCACAAACATAAGCATTCATTGCAAAATGATAAACAATAAATCTAAAAACAACCATAATCCTAATGTCTCTTTTGTCAATCTTTTCTCTTCCTCTTTCCCGACTTCACGACATAGTTAGTTAGGCATTGGATCATACCCTTCAATTGTTTGAATTCTTCGGTCTCGTTTGGAAGAGTTGGAAGTTGTTCAAAGTAGGTTATGGGGTGCAAGTCGACGTTGGCAACGGGGTTGACATTTACTTCTTTTTCGTCCGAGGAGTCCGGGAGAGCCCTAGGTCTTCTTCTATTGACCATGAACCGTTTAGAGGGTTGTTTGGTGAGTGGTACCATGACGTGATCGGTAAGGAGATGATCATCGTTGATAGGAGAAGGTTGCATTGCACTAACGTACTCACGGAGTCGTGTTAGGAGCATACCATAGGGAAGTACCATGTTGATAACTTTGAATACACTGGCCATTCTCTTCACCATGTAATAGGAAAGATTAAACGGCCTTTGGTGAATGAGGCATGCATTTGGATGATCTTTGTTTCCGACCAAACTAATGACATTTTCCCTAAGAATTTCTTCCCACTTCTATAGATGGGAGGCATTTCGAAGAGTTCCATTTGAAAGGGATCATGGTGAATAAGCTATTTGTTGCGGTTGAAGCGAGATAGGTCAGCTCTAATTTGAAAAATGGTGTCTCGAACAATTGCGGGGTCATCAAGAGGAGTGCGGTAGATTGGTTTGGAATCTAGTGCAAAGGATTGAGTGGATATTGCCCAATCTTGGGAGTACATACAAATTCCTTCACAAGGAATGCGGAGAATTTGTGCAAATGTGTTGAGGGGTAGAGTAAAGTTTTGTTTATTGATGATAAAAGCGATTGAGATGCTATCATCGCTATTTCGAATGATCCTAACGCTTTTGTAGAATTCAAAGATGAAAACTGGACAAATTTGTTCATCAATATCAATGAGACAATCAAAGTTGATTGCCGAGAAGACTTGACTAATGTCGGTATTTTCAAGGAAACATTCCTTGACCACACGACCTTCGTGGATAAGTCGTTTTTCAAGTCTTTTGATGATTTTACGATTGGTTTTTGAAAACCCCTCTTTTCGATAGTATTTAGTGAGGTAGTGAACGGTATCATGGTGGTCTTGTTGGGCAACTTTAGGAATGGTTGGTCCTAGAAAAACAAATATTCCAATTAGGTCAAATTTGTTGAGATAGGTTTATGGTTTTGATTTGTATTAACAATGTTGTAAGCACAATGGAATCTTAGTTATGTGAAAACCTTTTCTAATGATAAATTTTGCAAAACCTAATTTCATCAATTGATAAAAAAAATTGAAAACCATAAAACTTAGGATGAGGATGATGAAGATTAGAACATATGAGTCTAATTACTTACAATGATGTTCTAGAGGAAGATGCTTGAGGATATGAAGCCCTATGAAGATGAAAGCAGCAATTGGGTCTTTTTTGTGTTTTGTGAGGAGAGGGTGTTGGGATATACAAAGTACTGAAGAAGTCAAAGTGCTGAATAGTCAAAGTACTGCTAATGAAGAAGTCAAAGTACTGCTCGATCATCAAAGTACTGCATGGTTAAAGGACTGCTATGCAAAATCGTTAAGGATAATAATGTAATTCTAGAATGTTCTTAGTTTAGTTTAGAATTACTTGACGTACAAGGAATAGAATTGTAAACCGACAAGGGTTATCCTTATACCTATAAAAGGACCCCTAGATTGGCATTAGACCTACGTGCATTATTAGAGTTTATTAAGATCGATATTAGAGTTGTTAGGGATTGTTGGTGAATCTGTGTATTAAGCAGGTTCAGAGTTTTAATATAATTGTTAAAGTAAAAGTTAATTCTTCTTAGCTTTATTCAAGTAAATTCCGCATACTTAATAAAGATAGTTTAGTGTTTCATTGTTAGTTACTTAGGATTTATCCGAGGTTGCTAAGTTCTTTACAAGCTACATAAGTTAGTTTGGTTAGAGTACATCGATCCAACAAGTGGTATCAGAGCTTGTGTGGAAACTCTGATTAAGAAGAAACCTTAAAAACTGATTTAACAAAACCCTAAAGATGTCGAATGAAGCTGCACCACCACCATCCATCACCTCACTTAGAGTACCTATTATCAAGAAGGGAGAGTATGACCTATGGAGCATGAAGATGAGACAGTACATTGCTATTACAGACCATGCATTGTGGAATGTAATTGTCAATGGTAATGAAGTTGTTGCAGACCCTATTGAAATTCCTGGACAACCAAAACCACCTAAGGCAGTCTTACCAGCAGCAACAATAAGAAATCAAGAAAAGGCTCTCAATATCCTATTATCTGATATACCTGATGGTCACCTACTTAAGTTTTATGATGCTAAGGATGTTAAACAACTATGGGCTGCTCTCAAGACAAGATTTGGGGGTAATGATGCTTCCAAGAAAATGCACAGAAATTTGTTGAAGCAACAGTTTGAAACATTCACTGTTGGTGAAATAGAAGGACTTAATGCTGCCTATGACAGATTCCAAAATCTTCTCAGTATGCTGGAGTTATACAAGGCAGAAGTATCTGTTGAAGATGCAAATCTGAAGTTCTTAAGGAGTTTGCCATCGACATGGCATGTGATTGCAACTATGATCAGAGGACAACCTGGTTTGGACACTATGGACTTTGATGATCTCTACTACCATCTGAAGGTGTATGAGCATGAGATGAATGGCCAAACAAGTTCAAAGTCTCACAGTATAGCTTTTGTGTCTTCTGAAAAGAGAGGCAGTACTTCCACTAAAAGTACTGCTTACCCTACTCAAAGTACTGTTGCTCAAAGTACTGGTTATCCTGCTCATTCTATTACAACCATGACCAACCCCACATCATCACCAACAAACACCATCCATTCTGATGAAGTTGTATGCTCATTCTTCGCTCAGCAAGCTACTTTACCTATTACCTATGAAGAGGATCTGTCACAAATTGAAGAGGATGCTCTTGAAGAAATTGATATAAGGTGGCAAGTTGCTATGATCACTGCTAGAATCAAGAAGTTCATGAAGAAAACAGGAAGAGGCATCGACTTCAAACCCAAACAGGGTATCACTTTTGACAAGTCCAAGATTGAATGTTTTAACTGTCAAAATACTGGACACTTTGCAAGGGAATGCTAGTTTGCTAAATACCAGGCAAATAGAATGACTGAGAAACCCAAGCTTGAACTAAAGGAAATCCCTATTACTGAAACAAAAGCTTTGGTTGCTCAAGAAAATCTATCAGAGGTTGACTGGAGTGCTGAATTTGATGATGAACCAGTAACCTATTGTATGGTAGCCGTGGAGGAATCAGTGGAAGAGTTTGATTGGAGCACAACTTTTGATGAGGAACCTGGATTTGCTGCTTTGGAGTCCAGAGAGCGTAAGAGAGAAAGGTGGTTTTGATCCTCAAGCTTTGTTATTTTGGTGTTTTTAAGGTTGTTTCATCATCATAATCAAGTTTAGTAAAAGGTTTTGATCATTAAAACGTGTTTGGCAAAATTTGTACTTTCTACGCATAACAAAACCCTAATCCTACGCGTAAGGTTTTTGTCACTTGATCTTCATTTCTGGTGGTTACTCAGTGTTCTTCTTGCTTGGATAAGCCTGAAAAACACTTCGACTTTGGATATCTCGTGCACTGTGAAGTGTAAGAGATCTTTGTGGGTAAAACCCTAATTTTACGCATAAGCATAAATCTTACGCGTAACAATTCTTACGCATAAGCTTTTTCTTACGCATAAGCTTGTCTTACGCCTAAGGGAAACTTACGCATAAGGTTCTTACGCCTAAGCTTTGGTTTACGCATAAACTTAAGCCTTTTACCCTAAAACTCTACGCGTAAGCTTGTGTCTACTCGTAAGTCTGTAAGTTACGCGTAAGTTTGCTGTCTACGCGTAAGCTCTCATCTACGCATAAGTTCCTACGCATAACGTTGCTTTCTACGCATAATTTTCTACGCGTAAAGTTGTTGTCTACGCATAAGTGTATAAGTCTTACGGTTTATCTCTTGATTTTGTAAAATCCCGTGAAAGAATCTATTTCCCGGTTAAGTCAAAGATTTGTAAAATCCCGTAGAATTTAAACATGTCTTCCGTTGCTGATGATGTGCAAGCTGCAGGATCTGATACTCGTCCTCCCATGCTTGATAGAACTGACTATGAGTCTTGGTCACAAAGAATCAGGCTGTACTGCTTAGGAAAGGAGAATGGAATTAACATCCTTAAGTCAATTGATGAAGGACCTTATCGGGTTGAGACCACACGAGACATAATTGATACTGCAGCAGATGGTACAATGATCTTTGGATTAGACAGACCAAAGACATATGATGAGCTAAGTGATAAGGAGAAAAAGCGATTTGATGCTGATATCAGGGCTTCTAACATCATACTTCAGGGTCTTCCTAAAGACATCTACAAGCTGATCAATCACAACACAGAAGCTAAGGCAGTTTGGGATAATGTCAAGATGCTTCTCTCGGGTTCTGAATTGACTATCGAAGACAGAGAATCACAGTTGTATGATGAATTTGAACACTTTAAGATGAAACCTGAAGAGAGTGTTTATGAATACTACGTAAGATTCCACAAGCTGGTGAATGATATGAGGAATATCAAGATGACTATGCCAAACATTCAGCTGAACTCAAAATTCGTAAACAACATGAACCCCGAATGGCACAAGTTTGTCACTTCAGTGAAGCTTACCAAAGGATTAAAGAACACCAACTATGAGCAATTGTATGCTTTCCTTCTTCAGAATGAGAAACATGCTATGTTTGAAAGAAGGATTCTTGAACAGTTCAAATCTCAACCAGGAGAAACAAGCTCATCAAATGATACAACTGCATTCTTCACCAAAGCATCACAAGTCACACCCACTGGAAATGATAATCACAAGCCCGTTCCTGATTCGGGATATAAGCAACCTAGTTCTGATGCAGTCATGGAGCACTTTATCAATCAAGTGGCTCTTATGGTCAAGCAAAACCTGAATCTCACCCCTCACACTAACAACTTTATCAGAACTGCATCCAATCGTCAAAATCATGCCACTGTGAGAGACGGAAAGATTGTGGTGGAAAATGTGCAAGGAAGACAGAATGCTTATCTTCCACACAATGAACAAGGTAATGTAGGTTATGGGAATGCTGATGTTGGTGGTGGATATGTTGGAAATCAGAATCGTGGAAGGAATATAGTTCAGGGTCAATTAAAACCAATCAAGTGCTACAACTGCGGTGGAGAAGGGCACATTGCTAGGAACTGTACTCAACCAAAACGCCCTCAAAACGCAGAATACTTCAGGGACAAGATGTTGTTGGTTCAAGCACAAGATAATGGTGTAATGTTGAATGAAGAGGAGCTGTTGTTCTTAACTGATGGGAATGCTAGAACATATGATGGAGATGTGGACGAACAACCAGTACATGCTGCTCAGAACAATCCCAACGCCTTTCAAGTTGCAGACTGTGATGCATTTGACTCGGACGTTGATGATGAACCATGTGCTCAAACTATCTTCATGGCTAATATTTCTCCAATGAACTCTTCATCTCAACAAGCCAGTTCATCCAAGGAATCCATCATTAAAGAGGTACTCAAACTATATGATGTGGTTGATGAGCAAAAGATTCACCATGAAGTACAATCTACTGAAGTCATTGAGTCAGATATTGAAAATATGGGTAATAACAATGTTATCCCATATGAACAATATGTGAAACAAGATGACAGTCCTGTTGTACGTAGTGATGAATCTTCTGCAATTAACAATGAATGCATGCCTGATGAATACACTGTATTTGTGCCTGATGATTCCTTGACCACTGAGCTTAATACCTATAAGGAACAAGTTGCTATTTATGAACAGCGTGCTAAGTTTGAGTTAACTACCCGTGAGCAGGATATGGATAACCAAATGCGTACAATTATTAGAAAAAGTAATTTTAGAGAAGAAGTATTAAAACAAGAGTTAAACTCCTTACAAGAAAAGCTTTCTAAAACTGCTAAGCAAAAACAAGAACTTCAAGAAAATGTGAAAATGCTTAAGCAAGAATTCAATGCTAAGGAATCAAAACTTTTGAATGATTTTTCCAATCTAAAAACTTTGAAAAACAAACTTGAGAATAAGTTGTACATACAAGGGAATACCATTCAGACTGCTCACATGATCACTAAGCATAGAGTCTTAAGCGATAAGCACAGCGTTCCCCTTGTTGAGGAACCTAGTCCAGAGGCTATTAAAAAGGCTAGAGCTGCTCATAAGGTAATTTATGATGGTAATGAAATCCTTAAGCCTAGGCAGAAACCTAGTTGCGTTGAGTGCACTGAGGAAGATAAGAAATCAGATGAAGTCACTAAGGAGAAATTGAACAAAAAGCTAGAAAATCCTGAGTGTAAAAAGAATAACATAACGTTCAAACCTCATGATTACACTAAGGAAAACTGGATCTCCTTAAACAAGTTCAAGCCTCAGACACTTCTAACACCTGAACAAGTGTTCTGGAAAAAGGATATGGATATGCAAAAAGCTGAAAATCTTGTTGAAACGAATCCCCCTTGTAGGAGATTGTCAAAAGAAACTGTGTATCCTCCTAATACACCAATGCACCTAGTTCCTAGATCCATTGCCACTAATAGCAGGACCTTAATCAGCCTATATGTTGTTTATCAGCTGTTTGTTGATTTTGAGAAAACGTGTAAGAAGAGAATCACACCTACAGGTATAACTGAGGGGGAAAGGGGCTTTGAGCAAACCAAAGAATGTTATTTAACCGAGGTCATGCCTTTCTTTAAACAGTTAAAAGGTCAATTTGAGAGTCTTAAAATTGGAATAAACACTGATATTAAGGAAATGGAAAAGGAATTTGATGCAATGATTGTTGAGGTCAATGATTATGATCGGAAACTTAAATATAGTGAAATTGAAAGGAAGAATCTGCATATATTAAATGAGAACTTGATTTCTCAATGTGTTGCTCAAGATGTGTTTTACGTTGGTACAAATTCTTCTATTACTGCATCTCAATTTCATGAATTATCTGTTGCTTTGAAAGTTTCCCATGATCGTGTAATTGAGCTTGAAACAACGAATTCAAAATTGCATGAGAAAATCGAAACGGATGATCATGATAACCTGGTTAGACAATTTTCTAAATTGGAAGTTGAACATCTTGCTTTGCAATTAGAATATCAACATCTCAAAGAAAATGTTAAAACCTCAAATATCAAGACATCCTCTGATGTTCCTGAGTTTGATGCAGTTTTTGAAATTAGCAAACGTGATGAACAAATTCGAGCTCATTACAACACGATCAAAAGATTGAAAGCCCAAATCTCTCAATTAAAGGGTGAAAAGACCAATGTGACTGGCTCCCAAATGCCTCCTCCTTTAGATTCTTAGAATTCTCAAACGTTTCATCTTCAAAACTTAGTAAATGCATTACAAAAGGAAAACGAGAGCTTTCTAGATGAAAATGAAAAGGTTAAACGTCATTTCAATGAGTTATTTGAATCAATAAAGGTCACTCGTAATAAAAACAACGAACAAATAGCTTCATTGCAAAAGGAAATTGAGAATCTGAAGAGTCAGGTAAAAGGGAAATTGCCAATGACCAATGGGGAGAATGATGGATCAAAGGTACCTGTTTGTAATAAATATGCTTTGTCTGTAAAATATGTTCCTCCTCATCTTAGGAATAATAAACTTGCTATTCAAACATATTTCTCATCCCTTAAGGATTGTCTAGAATGTCTCCGTGAGATAGTTGAAGAGGATAAGTTAGAGAAACCACTTGATAATGCAATTGGGCATGCTTGCTTATATGCCAAACGATCTCAAGAAATTCTAGAATGCCTAATCACAATATGCCCTAAGTCCTTAGGTAAGAGAGTTAATCCTTTGATTCCGTGTTCCATGCCTAGTGCCAAGTATGATATCCCTTCGATGCCCAATGTTTTGAATGAGCACTGGAGTCTTCCTTCAAGTAGGTCAGATTCCAGATCTGTTAGTGTTAAGAAAGTGAACCTTAGTGTGCCTGCATGTATTTCAGATCCCAGCACATCTAAACAGGAAATACAAAGAGTAGCAAAACCAACTAATGTTCCCATTCCCTCTACAAGAGTAATCAGTGACATTAAAGCGAGCAGGTCAAAGTCTCAAGACAATACAAGGAATGATAGGACATCGCAAGCTAAGAATGTGCATTGGAAGAGAGTAGAAGACCAACCTAGTAACTTTAAGCTTGAGTCGAATAAAACGAATCATGTTGATTCTAGTATTAGCCATAGGCGTACTGTAATTAATTCGAATTCGGATACTATTTGCAAACCTTGTAATGATGTCTGCTTGAATTCTGTTTCTAATCATGAATGTGGTGTGAAAGCTTTGTCTAATGCTGTCAAATCTCCAGTTAACACTGTTAATGCAAAATATCATGCTAAGAAGGCGAAATGGCAAAGGCAAAAGAAAGTTAGAAAACAGTGGAAGTCCACAGGAAGAACATTTAGAAAGATAGGTTATCAATGGATTCCTGTTGGCCATAAGGTTAATCAGGCAATGCCCACTAGAAAATGGATGCCTACTGGTAGAACTGTTCCTTTAAGAAGTGCACATACTTTGAATAGGGCAAATACGAACACTAGTACTGCATCTATTCATAATGATTCCATTGCATCAATCTCTGATATGAATGCTTCTATGTCTGATGTGGGTGGTCCAATCACTGTTACTAACCAAATGGAACCCATTTTTGCATGGGGATCCGAATTATCCAGTCATCCATTCTTGTCTGTGTTCAACTACAGATCGTTCAAATCGTTCTGTGGTACCTGGACTCAGGCTGTTCAAAGCATATGACTAGAGATTGCTCGCGGCTCATGAACTTCGTGAGTAAATTTATCGGGACTGTTAGATTTGGAAATGACCATTTTGGAGCTATTATGGGTTATGGAGATTATGTTGTTGGAGATAGTGTAATTTCCCGGGTATACTATGTGGAAGGTCTTGGTCATAACTTGTTCTCTGTTGGCCAATTCTGTGATTCCGATCTTGAAGTGGCTTTTCGAAAACATACTTGCTTCGTTAGAGAACTTGACGGTGTAGAATTATTAAGAGGTACTCGAGGTTCTAACCTATACACCATCTCTATCGATGACATGATGAAGTCTTCTCAAATCTGCTTGCTGTCAAAGGCTTCTAAAACAAAGTCTTGGTTATGGCATCGTCGTCTCAATCACTTGAACTTCGGTACCATAAAAAATCTCTCCAGAAAGGATCTTGTCAGAGGCTTACCCAGATTAAAATATGAGAAAGATCATCTTTGCTCAGCTTGTCAATTGGGAAAAAGCACGAAATATGCCCACAAACCTAAACCCACAAACTCTGTAATGGAAGTTCTTCATACCCTTCATATGGATCTGTGCGGACCAATGAGAGTGAAAACGATTAATGGGAAGAGATATATTTTATTCGTTGTTGATGACTACTCTAGATTTATTTGGGTAAAGTTTTTGAGGACTAAGGGTGAAACTCCTGCTGTCATCATCAAACTTATCAAGCAACTTCAGGTTCGTCTTAACAACACGGTTAGAATTGTTCGAACTGACAATGGCACAGAGTTCGTTAACCGAGACTTAAGTCAATTTTATGAAAGTATTGGAATCAGTCATCAAAGAAGTGTTCCACGAACTCCTCAACAGAACGGTGTAGTTGAAAGACGAAATCGAACTCTTGTGGAAGCCGCAAGAACAATGCTAATTTATTCAAAGGTTCCAATGTTTCTATGGGCTGAAGCCATTGCCACTGCCTGCTACACCCAAAATCGTTCCCTTATTCACACCTCTCATGGAAAAACTCTATATGAACTTATTCATAAACGAAAACCTGACTTATCCTATCTTCGTGTGTTTGGCGCTTTATGCTATCTAACAAATGACGGTCAAGATTTAGGTAAATTAAGAGCTAAAGCAGACATTGGAGTTTTTGTAGGTTATGCACCAAACAAGAAGGGTTACCGAATCTACAACAAAAGAACTCGAGATATCATGGAAACTATTCACGTTACGTTCGATGAGCTGTCCGGGCAAATGGCTCCTGGACAATCCAGTTCTGGACCCGCACTTCAAAACAGTCCCATTGGTTCATCCCTTATACCAATGTCATCTCCAGCAACTCCATATGTACCTCCATCCAAAGATGATGTGCAAAAATTATTTGATCCAATGTTTGATGAACATTTTGAGCCAAACGCCAATGAACTGTCAATTCCATCAACAGAGGCTGCTCCTATCCCGGTCAATGAAGTCAACTCTTCTGTTTCAATGTCATTAAGTCAAGAAGCGCCTGCTGCTGATAACTCTGTCTCATCAACAAATCATCCATCATCAAGTGTACATCATGGAATTGTTTCTGTCATCAATGATGAAGTTAATCCCTTTGCTACTCCCGAAGATGTACCCTTTGAGAACGTATTTGCTCCTGAATCATCATCAGAACCATCTTCATCAGGAGAAATTGACACTGCAACTTCCGTTCCTCAACCTCAACCACATGAACACTTACGAAAATGGACTCATGATCATCCATTAGACAACATCATTGGAAACCTCTCTCGTCCTGTATCCACACGGAAACAACTTGCAACAGATGCCTTATGGTGCTTCTTCAACTCCGTACTCTCAAAGGTCGAACCAAAAGATGTAAAAAATGCCATGAATGAAGATAGCTGGTTCAATGCCATGCAAGAAGAAATTCATGAGTTTGATCGACTTGATGTATGGGAATTAGTACCTGCTCCAGACTGTGCTATGATCATTGCTCTAAAGTGGATCTTCAAAGTGAAACTTGATGAGCACGGTGACGTCTTAAAGAACAAGGCTCGATTGGTTGCTAAAGGATACCGTCAAGAGGAGGGTATTGACTTTGAAGAATCTTTTTCTCCTGTGGCACGCATCGAAGCAATCAGAATCTTCCTGGCTAATGCTGCAAGTAAGAATATGATTGTCTATCAGATGGATGTAAAGACTGCTTTTCTCAACGAAGATCTTAAAGAAGTCGTATACGTCAGCCAACCGGAAGGTTTTGTGAATCCAGAAAATCCTACTCATGTCTATCGCTTGAAGAAGGCTCTATATGGCTTGAAGCAAGCTCCAAGGGCATGGTATGATACGCTATCCAAGTTTCTTCTATCTACTGGATTCAGCAAAGGAGCAGTTAATCCAACATTGTTCACCAGGAAGTCAGGCAAACACTTAATTCAAGTTCAAATTTATGTTGATGATATTATTTTTTCCTCGACTAACCCCAATGAATGTGACCGCTTTTCTATGGAGATGGGCTCCAAATTTCAAATGTCAATGATGGGACAAATGTCATTTTTCTTGGGATTACAAATTTTACAAAGTCCCGGAGGCATTTTTATAAATCAATCAAAATACGCTAATGAAATCTTAAAGAAATTTGGATTTACCTCCAGTGACCCTGTTGACACTCCTATGGTGGAGCGTACAAAACTAGATGAGGACCACTCAGGGATCACAGTAGATCAAACGAAATATCGTAGTATGATTGGATCCCTGATGTACCTCACAGCCAGCAGACCAGACATTTTGTTCGCTGTATGCATGTGTGCTAGATACCAGGCTAAGCCTACCAAAAAGCACCTTGAAGCGGTTAAACGGGTCTTTCGGTATCTCCAAGGAATTATTCACATGGGTCTTTGGTATCCTAAGGACTCCGGTATGTCACTAACGGCCTATGCAGATGCTGACCATGCAGGATGTCAAGATACTCGTCGAAGTACGTCAGGTGGTGCTCAATTTTTAGGTGATAAGCTTGTCAGCTGGTCTTCAACGAAACAGATGAGCACTTCCATATCATCTACAGAGGCTGAATACATAGCCATGTCATCTTGTTGTGCTCAAATCTTATGGATGAGATCCCAATTATCTGACTATGGCTTTGTATTCAACAAAGTTCCTATGTATTGTGATAACAAAAGTGCCATAGCTCTCTGCTGCAACAATGTTCAACACTCTAGAGCTAAGCACATCGAAATTCGACATCACTTCATCAGGGAACAAGTTGAAAACGGTGTGGTTGAATTATACTTCGTAAGGACTGAATATCAACTAGCAGACATCTTCACAAAAGCTCTTTCTCGAGAACGTTTTGAGTTTATTCTTCCACGACTAGGCTTAAAGAGCCTTCAACCAGAAACGCTCAAACGTCTTCAGGAAGACGTCGAGGAGTAAAGGTGTTCGACTCTATCTATTCTTTGTATATATCTTTTCAAAAACCAAATACAAAAATATAAAACCAACAAAACGAAAATAGAAAAATATAAAACTTTTCAAAATACATAAAAATCAGAAAATCTTGAAAATCTTAAAAAATATTTTTTATTTATCATGTTTTTCTTGTCGGTTCGATAACATCTACGGACTTTGAGTTGCCACTCAAAGAATGGCATGGGTCTCTAGATGAAGTTCGAATCTTAAAAAAAAAAATTAAGATGGAGAAAAATGTTGGTTTATTGTCATCTCAGACAGTAACCCGCTTTTCAAAGAAAGAACAGAGCCATACTTTATCATGTTTTCAAATTTGATGCTCTGATTCTATAAACATTTATCTGCTGAAAACCAATTGCTTTGCAATATAACTCGGACTCTATTTTTGATAATCATCTAGTCTTATTTGTCAAAATATCTATCTCTCAACCAACAACTTATGTCATTAATTGAGGGGGAGAATGATTTCAATTAAATCAAAAAGTTATTTGTCATTCAATTGTTTTCAAGAGATAATCATGCATGCTTAATCTATGGAGTTTAAAGTCTTAAAATCTGATCTTTATCAGTTAAAACGCTTTCATTATCAAGTCAAAATTCTCCTCAAAAAGATTTCAAAATCAATTTAAATCTACAGAGATCACAATTCTCAAATGATTTGATAATTATGATCGGGAGAGAATTTGTGATTTAAATTGGATTCAATCTGATAAATTGGTAAATGGTTTTATAAGGATGTACAAGCTCTTCTTCCCACATGTGCCAAACGATTTCAATTTTTCCACGCACATGTTGAGGGGGAGCATTTATCTTAAACCACAATGATTTGAATCGTGATCAATGTGCAGGTCCCCTCTAGTATGTGCAAAACTATTTCAAACCTTAAGGCTCATATTGAGGGGGAGCAAGCTTATGAAAACCTCATCCTTCCCGAAAATGCTTTATCTACTTGATTTAATTAGGGAAGTAATGTTGATATCTTTTAGAAAATGATAATCAAAGAAGTTACTTCAGTCTCTTGCCTTCGTGTGCAAAACGATTTCAAATACTTGATGCACATGTTGAGGGGGAGCTCTTGTTCTAAAAAATATCAAAAACAATTCAGGTACAAAATGCTTTGATAATATATCTTAAGTATCTGGATTGATTTTCAATTGGTTCCAATGGCAGATGAACAATACCAATTAGACCGACCAACTTTACTTTATGTACGGTGATATAAGGATGATAAGGTTAGGTATGTGTTCCCATGATCCGCCAGAACCGGAGGGATCTACCCAGGGACTATCCACTAGTTAGTGTAGAGTTCTTAGGTATGATAAAAAAGGAGAAAAGTGAGATATGGGAAGTGTGTGGACTGAGATAGAGCTAGAACTAGAATAAACCCAACAAGGTTCTAGTTATGAAGTCTCGGTAAGCACTGAATGGGTTGAAGAATGAAAAAGAAATGAATGTGAAAAAGGGTGAAAATAATTAGCCCTCCATCAATTCAACCTTAGGGCAGAAACCGGGTTCAATTCATATGCTACTGATGGTAACATCGGTATTGAAGACAAGACGTCATGGACCAAGTGACGCACTGCACATCAACTTTCCAAACCACTCAAGTTCCTCTTAAAAGGTCTTGTTTCATTCTCACAGGGAACCGACATTATCTATCGACTTTCTCTTAGAGATTGTTGGTATTGAAGAAGGAGACCCTCTCCCTAGTCTCCGATATAGGATCCAAATATGCACAAAATTGAGTCTAGAGCCACGAGGTCATCTATAAATCTCATTAGGACACTTTCAATGAAGACTCTCTATTTCACACAATGTGGAAAGAGAGATTATATCTTGAGTCCTACGCATTATCCTTGTGTTATTGCCAGAACATCTGAGTGATATGAAAAATATTCACGATGAAGATGGAAATCCTTCTAGAGCCAACATTAAACAAGCTCTTGGTGGGTAACATGTGAGATCTTTTCTAAAGATCAAGCTTGTGACAACTGGATAGAAACGATGGGGCGATTCATTCTTGAATCAACCTTGGTCCAGGTTATGGATTGACGGATACCTTGAAAAACCGGTCGTTGTGCTCAAAAATACTTTTCTTTAGCACATCGACTGTGTACTAATATTTCAAAATAAAAGGTGTTTATGATTGATAATTGATTTTCATTAAAACCTTCGTTGTATTGCAAAAACAATTTCTATTGAGCAATACACGATTGTTTTTCAAATCTCTTTTCATCAATCAGTGGATTTATATTCGCTGGTTCACTCACTCCGTGTTGTCTTCTTTGAGACGTTCCGGTTTGAGAACAGCTAGAGCAGCTGCGAAACCCTGTCAAGGAAATTCTTCAGAATTATACCTGATCACAGGCAGTACTTGTACTGATCAACGGGGAACCGTGGGCCATGTACCTCAATTCAACGAAAGTGTTCAAAGACACTTTTTTGCGCTTTATTGCTAACTGTTGTATGCAGGTATGCCCGACATTTGCAGCTGATCAGAATGATGCGGTCAATCCATAACCACATGCTCACTCAATACATTCACCTCTAAAGAAATCATGATAAGTGCATCAATGACTCTGATATTTTCACTCCATGCTTCTGCTACGCTGCTGCCAATATCATGAATCAACGAAACCTTCCGCTACTCTGATAAGAAGATTTCATGATCCAGAATGTGAGCATGTCGGTCCAAAAGTCACAACATCACATACTATCAACACCACAATGGATGAGTCAGAGATTTATGGTTGCTGATAACCTCAAAGCTGGTTCAAATACTCTAACATCATGTGGATCAATATAAGACCTCCACTCGAAGTTTCAAAACATGCAGAACATGATGAATCAAAGACTACGAGCTAAAGAACAAAAGTGCTTAATCAAAGAAACCAAGAACAACGAAATGTCATATCAGTTTGTAATCATTGTAAGTTGAGGTGACCTCCCTTAGGGGGAGATTGTTGGGATTTAGTAAATCCAGTACTTAAAGTGTCGGTCACCTCAAGTATGTATGCTCGTTAGAAAGCTCGTAGTCGTAGTAATTCAGTGTTAGTATTTAGATTACTTTGTAACACCGTGGAGGACGGACGGGTCTTTACCCACTGTATGCCTGATCCACAGCCTAATAGAGGCGTCTAAGCTTGTACCCTATAAATACCCTTTGCCCTCCAAGGCAAAGGGTTGGAGCTTCATAATACATTTTTCTTTGTCTCTCTAGGGTTCCCATTCTCTCCCACTTTCTCTCTCTAAACTCTTAACCTAACGCCGCCTAACATGTGATTATGTTAAACCAAGATCTTTCACAATGGAAGCCAAAATAATAACACATAAAAATAATGAAATGGCTTGGGCAGAAAAGTATGAACAACAAGATTATCAGTTAAAATTAAGTGAATGGAAGCTAGGATGTGAGATTTCTGAAATTGAGAAGCTAACTAAGGAAAGAGATGAATTGCTAGAAAAGTTTGCTGCTTGGGGACAATCTGGCCTTTCACATGTTAGTTATGTTGAAAAACAGAGAAGAGCTTACATTAAAACTGGATTAGGTTTTGGTATGGACTTTAGTAGCATAGAAAACCCACCTAGTAATCAGGATGAATGTGATTTTGAGGATATAACAACTAGTGATGATGAACTCATTAACTATGTAGACACATCTAGTAATGAGGACTCAATTTGTCAAACACCTCCTGAATATAAGAAAGACAAAGGTTATCATGCAGTACCTCATCCCACTGGTAGTTTTCAACCCCTTAGAGCAGATGTTTCTCGTTTTGGAGTATACAACTTAAAGTTTAGGAAGAAGCTTAAAGGTCAGTCTAGTTCTGAAACCCCAAAAGAAACATTTGAGAAACCTAAGGATGATGATGTTAAGAGTCAAGCAGTACCTTCAACTCAAAGTACTGCTACACCTTCAGCAATTCCTTTAAGAAAACCTTTTCAAAATACTGCTAAACCTTTTTGGGATAATTTTGGTCAAAACAACTTTCATCATTCACCAAAAAGACATGATAATTTTGGTCATAGACATAGAGGAAGACATTTTAGGAGTATGGGTCAAAAATTGTGTTTTGTTTGTTATAGTCCTGATCATTTGATTAAGGACTGTGACTTTCACTCAGATTATTTAAGCGAATTCCCAAAGACCAGATCTGTTAACCAAAAACCAAGAGAGAATAAACCAGTCTGGAATCATTCACATAGTAACCACAGTAATTTCTCATAAGACCATAGGTACCCTCACCAGAGAAGATCTTTTTCAAAATCACCAGTACCTTCTCAAGGTACTGCTAGATTTTCACCCAATCAAGGTACTGCTAACAAATTTTGGAATGAAAACCCTAGGAGATCCAATTATTATCAATCTAGAAGGCGTTACACCTCCAAAAGAGTATCTAAATCAAAGGACTCAACACCAAAAGTTAAAACAAGTTGGGTTAAGAAGGAAAGTACTGATGGGGAACAAACAGTACTTTCAGCAAGTGTGAGTGAAACAGAGATTTTAGTTGATAATAATAAAGAGAACTTGGATGAAAAAGAGATTTTTATTGAAAAACCAGCACAAGTTTTTGAACAACCAAAGATAAATGATCATGTTCTTAAATATAGTGGTAATTACATACTTAAAGAATTTAAGTATGTAACTCCACAAGGGGAACACAAGTCAGTAATGGCTTGGGTTCCTAAAATTAACTAACTCTTTTATCTTTGTGCAGGGCAACCCAGAAGAGGAGCTTAAAGATCATCTAATTATGGATAGTGGTTGCTCTGGAAGCATGACAGAAGACAAAGAGATTCTGTCAGACTTTAGATCTTATTGTGGAGAAAGAGTTGCATTTGGGAATGACCCTAATAGAGGAAGAATCACTGGAAAATGAACCATCAAAGCAGGGGGTATAGATTTTGAGAATGTTAGATATGTGAAAGAGCTCAAGTTCAACCTTTTATCAGTCTCTCAGATCTGTGACAAGAAGCAACCTGTGTTATTTACTAACACAGAATGTCTCATTCTTCCCTTGAATTCAAACTTGTTGATGATAACTTGGTGATATTGAAAGTACCAAGAACCAATGATGTGTACAGTTTGGATATGAAGAGTCTTCACTCTTCTGAAAGAGCTACATGTTTAGTAGCAAAGGCATCACTTGAAGAAGCACATCTGTGGCATAGAAGATTAGGTCATGTGAATTTCAAAAACATCAACAAGTTGGTCAAAGGAAATTTAGTTAGAGGTTTACCTACCAAAACTTATAAGAATTATCACTCATGTTTGGCGTGCAAGAAGGGTAAACAACACAAAGCTTCATGCAAGAAGCTTGAAGAAAGAACTATTAGAGAACCTTTGGAGTTGCTGCACATGGATTTGTTTGGACCTGTTTCTGTTGCTAGTCTAAACAAGAATAAGTACTGTCTGGTAGTGACAGATGACTGCAGTAGATTTAGTTGGGTATTTTTCTTAGGATTTAAAGATGATACTTTTGATGCTATTCATGATCTTATAATAGCCCTTGAAAACCAATTGAGACTTAAAGTAAGAGGTATGTGATAATGGGACTGAATTCAAGAACAAGCTTATGGATGAATTTTGTGACAACAAAGGGGTCAAGAGGGAGTTTAGTAATGCTAGGACTCCACAGCAGAATGGTGTTGCAGAGAGAAAGAACAGAACTTTGATTGAAGCAGCCAGAACAATGCTTGCAGATTCATTATTACCTATCCAATTTTGGGCTGAATGTGTAAGTACTGCTTGCTATGTGCTTAATAGAGTATCAGTCACCAAACCTCAGATGAAGACACCTTATGAGTTGCTTATGGGAAACAAACCTAACATACGTTTTATGAAACCTTTTGGATGTCCTCTGACTATTCTAAACACTATTTATGCTTTGGGAAAATTTGATGGCAAGTCAGAAGAAGGATATCTATTGGGATATTGTACCAACAGCAAAGGATTTAGAGTGTAGAATATAGTCACCAAGAAGGTTCAAGATTGTATTCATGTTGAATTTTTAGAAGATCAAGAAAATCAAAAGGGTAAAGGTCCTGATTGGATGTTTGATCTTGAGGTTTTGACTCCTTCTATGAATTATATACCTGTTAGAGAAGAAAATCAAGCTGTCCACAAAGAAGAAGATTTACAGTACATTGTTCATGGAGTCCATATTAGATCTGATGCTGTTCCTGATAAAGAATCCATACCTGTTGAAATAAAGAAAAGTACTGATGAACCAAAATCCTCATTGTCTGCTGAGGATCAAGCTATTCAAGATGAGCTTAATAGGATGCTTTTTCAAGATGTAGTAGCACAATATTATGATGATGATCAAAGAAGAGCTTATGAAGAAGCAAAGAAAAAGAACAAGACTGCAGAGTTCTCTCACAGTACTTTGGATGACAGTACTTTAGAAAGTACTGTTGCACCTGTTGATAGCACTTTGGATGATTTAGACGATCCTAACATGCCTGGTTTAGAAGATACTGATGATGAGTTTGAAGATGAAGGTATTTTATCATATTCCAATGAAGATGCTGATTTTACAAATTTGGGTGATAATCTTGAAGTTCCACAGACTCCTATCTTAAGAATTCATAAAGATTATCCTACTGGTTAAATCATTGGACCTTCAACTCATGGAGTGCTCACAAGAACCAAAGCTAAAGGTTTTTCTACACCAAATAATGCTTTACTTAGCTTTGTGTATAAACAAAACGGCTGAATCATAAGGATCACCAAACATGCTTATTCACTTGCTTTATCTCTCAAGAAGAACCCAAGAACATAGCTCAAGGATTAACTAAAGAGAGTTGGGTTGAAGCTATGCAAGAAGAACTTCTTCAATTCAAACTTCAAGAAGTTTGGGTACTATGTGATCTACCAGGTGGAAAGAAAGTAATTGGTACACGATGGGTTTTCAGAGTCAAGAGAGATGAAAGAGGGAATGTCATCAAGAACAAGGCAAGGTTAGTTGCACAAGGATACAAACAAGAAGAAGGAGTAGATTATGATGAAGTATTTGCTCCTGTAGCAAGGATTGAAGCTATTCGAATCTTCCTTGATTTTGCATCATATATGGGATTTCAGGTTTGTCAAATGGATGTTAAAAGTGCCTTTCTCTATGGCAAGATTACAGAGGAGGTTTATGTTAAACAGCCTCCTGGTTTTGAAGATCCTGCACATCCAAACAAAGTCTACAAAGTTGTTAAGGCTCTTTATGGCCTTCATCAAGCACCTAGAGCTTGGTATGAAAGGCTCTCTACTTTCTTATTGCAACATGGTTATAGGAGGGAGCAATAGACAAGACTTTGTTTATCAAGAGAGACAAGAAGGATATCATGTTAGTTCAAGTTTATGTAGATGATATCATCTTTGGAGCTACAAAACAGTCCATGGTGAAGGAGTTTGAGCAACTGATGCAACATGAATTTCAAATGAGTTCTATGGGTGAATTAACTTTCTTTTTGGGGCTACAAGTTAAATAGTCAAACGAAGGAATTTTCATAAGTCAAGATAAGTATGTCTTTGACATTCTTAAGAAGTTCAATTTTGTTGCTATGAAGCCAGTTACTAAACCTATCAAGTCTATCAACTCATTAGGCAAGGATGAAGATGGTCAACCTGTTGAAGTCAAGCTGTACAGATCTATGATTGGTTGTCTTATGTACTTAACTGCATCTAGGCCTGATATCATGTTTGCTGTCTGTTTATGTGCAAGATATCAAGTCTCACCCAAGGTCTCTCATATGAATGCAGTGAAGAGAATTTTTAGTTATTTGAAACAACAACCTAAGTTAGGGTTATGGTATCCAAAGGATTCACCTTTTCACTTGGAAACTTTTTCAGATAGTGATTATGCAGGTGATAACTATGATAGAAGATCAACCACTGGAGGATGCCAATATCTTGAAAGAAGATTAGTCTCATGGCAATGTAAGAAGCAAACAATTACAGCAACATCATCTACTGAAGCAGAATATGTGGCTGCTGCAAGCTGTTGTGGACAAGTTTTGTGGATGCATAATCAACTTTTGGATTATGGGTTCAACTTCAAGAATACTACTATCAACATTGATAATGAGAGTACAATTTGTATTGTGAAGAATCCACTTTATCACTCCAAAACCAAGCATATTCAGATTAGGCATCACTTTATCAGAGACTGTTATGAGCATAGGCTCATTAATGTTTTCAAGGTTCACACAGATGCTAATGTAGCTGATCTACTCACGAAAGGTTTTGACGTTTCAAGATTCAATCACTTGGTAGTGAGCATTGGTATGATTAATTACTAAGCTACATTTAAGGGGGGGGACTGATTAGTTAGTTAGATAGTCCTATGCATTGCTTGAGGGGAGGCAATCCAATGCCTATTTGAAGTGTTTGTCATTGAAAAGAAGAGAATGGAAAAGTACTGCTTTTTGGTTATATGAAAGTACTGCTTTGAAAGTACTGCTTTGGAAAGTACTGCACACGTGGAAAGCACTGCTTGTCTTATCAACGTATTGTTCCAACGGTCAAAAGATGGGTTAAAATTCAAATAACGGTAACTTTGTTATTATGGGTTGTGATTTTTCAAATCTCACCTATAAATAACTACCCTCCGAATTTCCCTCTCATCTTTATACTTATCAATCTTTTCCATATTTCTCTCTCTTTCACATTTACTATTCATCGAATCACTTTCTTTTGTAATCAACAAACAATGGCGAATCGAAACACAGTTTCTAAACACAACATGGTGGCTAATTTGGATAAAACTGAAGCTAATGTCGCATTCCATGACATCATTGATTTTCTCACTGGATCTCCAATCAGTTATGCACTTTTGGTGGAACCAGATGTTATTGAGCCATGGATTCAACAATTTTGGGCAACTGCTAGAACTCACATGGAGAATGATGAGTCATATATACAGGCTAAGGTTGCTGGGAAGATCATTAGAGTTAGTGAAGCCTCCATTCGAGAAGATTTGATATTTGATGATGAAGAAGGGGCTATACGTTTTGATAAACAACTTATTTAGGATACTTTCAAAAATCTTGGGTATGAAGGGTCTTTAAATGAAACAACATTCAAGAAACCCTTGTTTAGTCCACAATGGAAGTACTTGGTTAATGTTCTACTTCATTGTATTAGTTCAAACAGTACTTCATGGGAGCAATTTGGATCCAATATAGCATCTGCTTTAGTGGGATTGGCTACAAATCGTGTCTTTAACTTTTCAAGACTCATTCTAGATGGTATGCTATCTCATATTTCTAATGGATCACCCTGGTTAATGTATCCAAGATTTATTCAAGTTTTCTTGAATAAACAACTTCATGATGTACCAAAGCCTTCACGCTTATTACCAGTTCTAGTACAACCTGCAAAGATTCTCAGGAAGGAACGCTCCTTTAACTACTTCAATGATGGAGATTGTTAAAGCAATCAGAGATGAAGCTGCTGCAAGTGAAGAAGGAGAAGGTACTGCATCAACTCAAGGTACTGCCTCTCAATATACTGCTTCTTCACAAGGTACTGCTGAACCTGAAGGTACTGCAGCTTCACCTGCTACATCTCACCAAGAACCTGCTCATGGTGATTCAGAACCAAAAGTAAACCCATCATCCTCTCCCAATGATTACACTTCCATATATGGGCTTCAAACATCTGGAGGAGATGAGGGAGATGTGGCTTCTGAGGGTCAAGTTCTGGATAACTATGCTTTGACAAGGGAGCTAGTAAGATTGAAGAAAGACTTTGAAGCTCAGGCTGCACAAATCAAAAAGTTGAAAACCAAGTTTAGACGATTAAAGACTTTTGTATGGCCTTTGGTTAAACATCACAGATTGTGGGTCAAATCTCAAAAGAAGTTTAAGAAGCCTTCAAAGGGTAAAAAGGTTCAACAGCAGTCTTCCTTCAAATTGGGGAGGATATTGGAAGAAGAGAATTTGAATGAAGATGCTCAACCTCATACAGATAAAGATACTGAAACTCAAGGTACTGATGTTCAAAATCAAAGTACTGAAGCAAAGGTAAATATTGAAAGTACTGAGCCTGAAGGAACTGAAGTTCAAAGAACTGGTGTAGAAAGTACTGATGATCAAGGTGCCGTGTTCGAGCATCACTGCGATCAAGGTACTGCTGCTCTTCAAGGAACATATAGACAAGAGCTAATTACACCAAGGGTATTAGATTTTGAAGAAGAAGCTGGTCCTTCAACAATTCTACAAGAAGAGGAAGCTGATACACCCAAACCAATACACACTGCAAGTGATGATGAGACTGTAGCCGAGATATTGCACAACTTATCAAAACCAAGGGGTGTTAGTGTTCCAGGAGTTGCTGAAGCACAACCTCAAGCTTCTCAACCAGTGTTAGATCCTAAAGACAACAGGAAAGGTATACTGATATAAGAAAAAGCTCACTTTGGCTGATATAAGAGCTATTGAAGTGGCTAAGAATGAAGAAGCGGATAAAAAGCTACAAGCTGAATTGGATGCTGAAGTTGAAATACCAAAGAAGCCAGTTGCTGTACCAGTAAAGAGTTTACCAAGAAGTCCAAGTATTGCTAAGGAAAGGAATGCTATGATGGCTTATCTAAATGGTCAAGGGTATACTGGTTTACAGAAGTTGAAATATTTTGAGATAAAACAGTTGTATGATTTGGTACGAGAAGCTTATCAAAAGCAGGTTGATAGTATTAAAGATTTTAAAGATGATGACAAGCTAAAGGAGGATGATAGAAAAAGAAGCTTAAAGAGGAAAAGAACAACTGAAGAAGTACAGTCATCAAAGAAGGTAGAATTGAGATAAGATACAGTTGATGAACTGAGAAATTACTTAAGAGTTGTCGACTTTGAGAATCCTAAATCCAAAGATGCTGCAGTAAAGAAGACTAAGATAACTACATTTGAAGTAGTAGAGTCAAAAGATGGAAACTATCTGATGTTCCATAGGGAGGATGAAAGTTTTAGAGTATTCAATTTGCTATGGGATATACTGCACATAATAGATAGAGCAGATCTGTTTCAACTATATCGATTAGTGCAAGAATACTTTGAACATATTCCATCAACTGGAGTTGGCTTAGTATTACTAGGAGATCCCGACAACTATCTTTGAAACTGAGGAAACAAGCACTGATGAAATTTGGCTAAATCAAGAAAATTGGGAGATTACAAGTCGGAGATTTTTGAAGAATCAGAGTGCATGCTTGGAATTGGAAAATGAAACTATGATCCATATGTTAGCTGAAAGAAGATATCCTTTGACTAATGATCTTATGAGAAGGATGCTGGATCATGGAATGGAAGTTGAAGAAGAAACTGAAACAGCTATAATGGTTATTGAGTTATATATCAGATGGACAACTATGGCTGATGATGAAGCATAAATACTGGAATGATGTTTAATTGTATAATTTTTTGAAAAATAAGTACTTTTCTCAAAGTACTGCTAGACAAACAGTACTTTAATCAAAGTACTGCTTGCAACACAAAACCAATTAATGATTTTTGAAAGAAAACTTTTGTTAAGTGAATAATATTTTGAAACAAAGGTTAAAAAGCAAAAAATGGTTTTTGAGATGGTTACAACAATATGTTATCAATCCACCATGTTTAACAAAAGGATTGGCTAATCCATGAGCAAACGGCTCTGGTACAGATATCTCAAATCCGTTATATAGTTGACAACTTGCTAATAAGTTGTATGGTAATCAACTCACCATATCAGCAAATGTGAAGAGTTGGCTAGCCCACAAGAAAAATGGCTTGTGGTAAAGGTTGTGGAAAAACCATTTATATGGTAATTAGTTCACCATGATTGCAAGAACTAACTAGTCCAAAAGGGTACGGCTTTTAGTAAACACAAAACAAATCCGTTGATAGCTGATGATTTGCTAAAAATCATATGGTTATCAATGTACCATCGTCTTACACACCTAAACATTTGGCTACTCCAGAGTTAATGGCTTTGGTAAAGAGACATCAAAATCCATTAAATTTTCAATGATTCACCTCTCACAGGAGTTTACACACCTAGAAGTGATGAGAATAGACTGAAACTTAAATGAACTGATGTACAAATTGTCATATGTTGCTGAGTTGCTGAAAAGATGTAGCTTGCTGATTGTTGATATAAAGAATTACTGATAAAGACTACTTTGATGATGATAATATAAGCAAAGAATACAAAGACAAAGCTTTAAAGATAAAGACACAATCTTTCCTTGAAGACAAAGATATTAAAGATGAATATACAAAGGACCTTGAAATCAAGCAAGTAGCATTCAAGTTAGGGGAGGATTGTTGGGATATACAAAGTACTGAAGAAGTCAAAGTGCTGAAGAGTCAAAGTACTGCTAATGAAGAAAGTCAAAGTACTGCTCGATCATCAAAGTACTGCATGGTTAAAGGACTTCTATGCAAAATCGTTAAGGACAATAATGTAATTCTAGAATGTTAGCCTTAATAGTTTTTATTAGAAGTGATGGTCATTCACATTTAGGAACTTTATATCGTGTGTTAGACATCGTGATAGAATAGTCAACGGGCTCGTGGATTGGACTAAGCTAAATGGGTACTAGTTATGTTAAGCTTGCCTTTTATCCAATCCAACCCATGTCCAAGCCCACGAAGCCCATAGAAAGCCTTTTAGGGCATCATGTATTCCAACTATATAAACCCCTCAAATTCTCATTTGAGGGGTGTGCTTGAGTGTGTGTGTGTGTGTGTGTTTTCTTTGGAGCAATACAACATATTGTGTTCATCTTTCTCTCTTCACATACACGGTTTATAACATCAAGTCACCATCTTTCTCATCTTTGTTTCTTTCTTATTCACGCATAGTTTGTGTTTGTTTGTTAACGTGTTTTACGCATAAAGTGATATACGTGTTGGGTTTGTGATAAGGTTGATATATCTAAGGTCCTACAATTGGTATCAATCGCCTAACAATGGTTTAAGAGTGTTTGTGTTTGTTTTGAAGTTTTGGTACCATACGCGTAAAGCTCTCGCTATACATCTTTGACACGCTTAAAGCTTTGATTTTTACACTTAAAAATTCAAGATTCTTGTGGTTTAAGGTTTATTTGGTGTTAAAGTTTCAGTTTTTTGCAAAAAGTTCGAAGCTTTACGTGTTTTTAATCATTTTTAAACTCGTACGAATTGGGTAGGTCATTTCTACGCATAAGCTATCTAAGCCCTTTGGGTAAAAAAGGTCAACATTTTTGTGTTATTCGAGTGTTTTAAGGCTGTTTGTGCAAGAGAAATTGTTTGAATCACTAGAAATTTTTACGCCAGAGGTCAAAACCCTAGTTCTACGCGTAAGAAAAGTCAACACCCTATTTCTACGCATAATTTTCTACGCATAAGAGTTTTGTGCAGTTTCTTCGAGCTATAACGGTTAGTCAGTGCTTCCCTCACTTGGATAAGTTTGTGGAACACTTCGACTTTTGGATATCTTTTACACTGTGATAGTGTAAAGGATTTTTGGACAAAACCCTAGATTTACGCATAAGCTAAATCTTACGCATATAATTTCTTACGCATAAGTATTTTCTTACGCCTAAGCTTGTCTTACGCATAAGTAAATCCTACGCATAAGGATTCTACGTTTAAGTTTTTAGTCTACGCATAACTCTATTGTTACGCGTAACTTGGGTATTACGCGTAAGTTATCTCTACGCCTTAGCACAATCTCTACGCCTAAGCATCGTCTACTCGTAACTTCGTGTGTCTACGCCTAAGCTCTTCTTTTTCAAAAAAAAAAAAAAAAATTGGTACAACTTGGAAAATTTTGGTCAAAAATTCAAATTTTTGGACCCAAATTCAAATTTTTTCGGTCAAATTTGGCGTCAAAATTGTCATAACTCAAATTTTTCATACAACTTTAGAATTGATTTTTATAGTGAATTTCATATTTTGGGAGAAAATTGTTTAGGCAGAACCAAGTTCACGAGTACGACTTTCAGAAAAACTTCAAACGTCAATATCTTATTAAACACAACTCCTTTATCGTTGAATCGATCCTACATCAACTTAATCATAACATACCTTCATCAATGGCAACTCAACAAGACATTCATGCAGCCGGTGCCGAAAACCGTCCTCCTATGTTGGAAAAAGGTGGTTATCTTCAATGGACAAGTCGTATGCTTCGTTACATAAAGACCAAACCTAATGGGAAACTAATGATTCAATCCATTCAGAATGGACCCTTCAAGCCTCGACAAGTCCAAGTCCCTGGAAATGCTGATGCAACACCTCCCATCCCACCATCCTCTCGTCTTCAAAATGAATCAGAATACACTGAAGAGGATCAAAAACAAGTCGATGCAGATGACATGGCAATTCATATTGTCCAACTGGGTTTACCAAGGGACATCTTTGCTGCTGTAGACAGTTGTGAAACTGCTTTCGATATGTGGGAACGTGTTAGACGGCTTTGTCATGGAACGAAAATTGGTCAACAAGACATGGAGAACAAGTTGCTAACTGAATGGGAAAAGTTTACTTCAACTCCAAGAGAATCCATTGAATCCTACTATGGAAGGTTTTGTACTTTGATGAATGAGCTTATCAAAAATAAGTTAGCACCCAGAACTATCGTGCAAAATATCAAGTTCTGAACAATCTTCCGTAAGAATGGGGACGATATGTCACTATTGTCAACCAAACAAAAGACCTACATCAAGTGAACTTTGATCAACTAAACGGTTTTCTCAAACAAAACCAAGTGAAGTGAATGAAGTCAGGAAAAAAAATTGGCTAAAAATCATGATCCATTGGCACTAATTGCAAAGACTCAACCCTCAGTGAATACACAACAACAAGCTTCATCATCTTCCACCAACAACAACTTGCAGCAATACATTCCACAACCACAAGTTGTCTTCCCTCAACAACAATTCTATCCACAAGAACAACAAGTCATTCAACAACAACAACAGTATCCACAATACCAGGAACAAGGAATCACTGATCCTGAAACTGGACAAGAAGCAGCTTTGCTACAGGTATTTTCTTTATTGGGAAAAGCATTCAGCAGTCGCTATTCCACACCTACTAACAACAACCAAAGGATTTCATCAAACACTCGCAACAGACAAATTGCACAGCCGGGTGTGAATATGGGTAATCAAGGTCAAATGGTTGGAGTTATTGGGAATCAGCAAGGATATGTTACTGGATTTCGAATGGGTAATCAGCGGTTCCATATCGTGGTAATCATTGGGTCGAATGTTGGAAATCGATAGGACATAATGTTGGGAATAGAGCAGTGGGTAATCGAATAGAATTTTGCACTCCAGTCGTTGGGAATTATGGAAATGTGAATCGGGTAATCGTTAAGTGTTACAACTGTCAAGGAGTGGGTCACATGGCAAGGAATTGTCCTACTAAGCCGAAAAAGAAGGATCTTGCGTATCTTCAGAAAGCTATCTTGTTGGTACAAAAGGAAAACGCAGGCCTTCAGTTGAGTGCTGAGGAACATGACTTTATGGCTATTATGGATGATTTGGAAGACCTCAAGGAACTCAATGCAAACTGCATCTTCATGGCAAATCTTCAGGAGACTAAGTATGACACTGACTCGACGCACCTCCTCGTCTATGACGCCAACGCAGATCTCGAGGTACCAATCATTGATTCATGCTATAGCAATGTCATATTTGATGTGTTTACTCATGACGAACAGCATTCTGTGACGCCAGAACCTACTTATGATACATACCGACAATCCGAAGTTGTAGCAATACAAACTCAAACTCGATGTGGATCCTAGTGGCGGCTGTGTGGCACAAAATACTGAGACTGATGAGGAAACCCGTGCTTACTTTGAATCATTAATCAATAACTGTGGCATTGAAATTGAGAAAGTTAGAATGGTCAATCGCGAAGTTAAGGCAGCGAATGCTAAATTGACCGCTGAGCTTGAGAGTTACAAAGAGAACGCCAGAGCCTTTGAATTTCGTACAAACAAACTATCAGAATTAGAAATTGGTTATCGAGATTCTGTTTTAAGAGAAAAACAATTGCAACTCAAGTATGACACACTTGATGTGAATTTGAACTTGAAAATAAAATCTTTAAACAAGGAAATTTCTGAACTAAATGACCAACTTTCTAAACAAAAAACACTGTTTTCTGATTTTGAAAAAGCGAAGAAACAGTTGATTGCTGATTTTTCAAAACGAGAAGATTCTCTTCTTGATGAAATTCTGGATAAAAATGAAACTATCAAAAAATTGGAAAATTTACTTCTTACAACGGGTCATTCCGCTAAAACAAACAAGATGCTTTCTAATAAAGTAAATCCGATTTTTCATACTGTGCATAAACTGGCTATTGGCAACACACCTCCTTGTTTCCTCAAGAAAGCTCAGAAAAAACAGAATGTGTTGAACAATGGAAAACCTTTGCATGAACCCATAATTGTTCACGATTCTCTTGAAACGTTGGAACTATCTGAGGAGAGTAGATAAAAAATGAAACAAAAACATCCGGAAATCAAACCTATTGATTATAACAAATGGAACAAAATTAATGGTATTTCGTTTGTTTCTCATAAAGAACAATCAACGTTTTCCACCAAACCAAGTGTTTCAAACAAAGTGTCAACACCAGTTTCAAAATCAGTTTCAAAACCAGTTGTTGTCTCCAAATCTCTTTCGAACATTGAACGAATGTCTTCAAACAATTCTTTTAACACAAGTGATGCGCGAAGTATTTTAGAAAATGTGAAAACTAGAATTGCAGATCTTCAAGAGACTGTTAAAACTAAAACCAATATTACAACAAACATCTGGTTCAATAGTTTTGATAATGAACAGAAAAAGTTTTTGAAACTCAAATTGCCCCTCAGCTGAATAACATCAACTCAAGGGTAATTCATTTTGAACAAGCCTTTTGAAAGAAACAACTGACTTTTTCAAGGACCATAAATCCCTGGTAAAGCAAGCTAATGAAAGTGTTGAACACATCAAAGTTTTGGAAAATTTAAATAATTCTCTCTTCGAAGATGTTCTGACTACTAATATTATGTCCATCATTTTGCAAACATATTCTGTTAAAGATCATGAAAAACTCCAGTCTGAGACCTCCGAAATTGTTTCAAAATATGAAAAGGCTCTTGAAAAACTTGAAAAAGAAAATGTCTCATATTCTAAACAACTTGATCGAAAAACTGAGGAATGCAAATATGACAAACTGTCGTATGAGCGTGCCTACAATGACATGAAAGCGAAAAATGATCTTTTGAGGGCTCAGCTGGAAGGTCAAAAAGGAAAGGCTGTGGATACTAAGTTTGCAAAACCATTAACTGAGGAGAAAACCAATGTTCCCAAACCGGTTTCCAAACCAGAAATGTCTGTTTCTATGCCTCCTCCAAAAGTCAATGAGAAAAATGTTTCATCAAAACCAGTCACTCCACCTGCCCTACCTAAACAACATGTTGATAAAGGAAAAGCGGTTATCAAGAAACCAAAAGTTTTAGCACCTGGCCTTTTTAAGATGAGTACCACTAATGCGTCTGCCTCCACATCTAAAACATATGGAACAAACGACATAAGTTTAGAAAAGCACTCTAAAGAGACTAGGAAAGCTGAAACCACCTCCCTTCATAAAAATGTGAATCCTAATGTGTGCGCCTTACCTTCTACAGGACTAGAAAGCACCTCTAGGAGCAGCAGACTAAAGCCTAAGAGCAATACAAGGAACAATAGAGTCTCGCATGCCTCTAGGAGTAGTAGCTTAAATAAAGAGAAGAAAGTAGAAGAACACCCTAGGAATTTACCGCTTTTGAATAAGAAAGACATTTCATCTGAATGTACTGAACCTATGAAACTTGCTAAGTCTAATGAATGTGTTGAATCTCTTTGTTTAACTTGCAAGAAATCTTTAATTAATGTTCAAGATGATTATGTTTCTAAGAATGTGAATGATAAGCCTGTTAAGAAGAACGTTCCAAAAAGATCTTACGCTAAACGAGTAGGAAGACTAGTTGCAAAACTTAGGCTTTACACTACTGACAGGAACTATAGTGTATACTTTAGGGATGATATTTGGAAACCCACAGGTAGAAATTTCACACTCCAGAATGGTAAAATGAGTGATAAACCGAATTCCGTAGAAAACCTCATTGAGTGTGATCATGATTTTACCTCTAACCCAAAGGAACCAAAATCAAAACGGTTTCCACAATATTCTTTTTCATGGCGGTTATCGAAATTTGTCTTTGGATCGTCGACTCGGGTTGCTCCATGCACATGACCGAGAATCAAGTCTGATCAATTTCGTCCAGAAATTCATGGGAACCGTACGCTTTGGAAATGATCATGTAGCAGCTATCATGGGTTATGGAGATCTACCTTTTGGAAATTATTTGATCACTCGGGTTTACTATGTCGAAGGGTTGGGACACAATTTGTTTTCATTCGGGCAGTTCGTGATGCGATTTAGAGGTTGCTTTTAGGAAAAATGCTTGCTTCGTTAGAAACTTGGATGGCACTGATCTTTTAACTGGGAATCGTGATTCAAACTTGTATGCTATGGACATCAATCAAATGGCCTCTTCATCACCAATATGTCTTATGACACGAGCATCTGGAACACAGTCCTGGTTGTGGCACAGACGGTTATCCCATCTCAATTTCGACACCATCAACAAAATTGCCAAAGACAACATCGTCAACGGACTTCCAAAGTTCAAATACACCAAGGATCACTTATGTCCATCATGCGAACAAGGAAAAAGCAAAAGAGCATCATATAAACCCAAAACCGTACCTAGTTCGGAAGCAAAGTTGCATATGTTGCACATGGACTTATGTGGCCCAATGAGAGTTGAAAGCATTAATGGGAAAAAGTATATTCTTGTAATCGTCGATGATTATTTAAGATATACATGGGTTAAGTTTCTGAGGTCAAAAGACGAAGCACCAGGCATCATCATCACCTTTCTTAAACGAATTCAAGTACTTCTTCAAACTCCAGTAAGGGTTGTAAGAAAAGACAACGGCACCGAATTCACAAATCAGGAGTTAAAATCTTATTTTGAAGATGTTGGAATTACACATCAGACATCAGTTGTTAGAACTCCACAGCAGAATGGGGTGGTTGAAAGAAGAAATCGTACTCTTTTGGAAGCTGCTCGCACAATGCTAATTTATTCTAGTGCACCGTTATTTCTATGGGTGATGATGTTTCCACTGCTTGTTTCACTCAGAACCGATCCCTCATCCATCCAAGATTCAATAAAACCCCATATGAGCTTGTGAACAACAGAAAACCGAATATCTCTTACTTTCACGTGTTTGGCGCTTTGTGCTATCCTACGAATGACAGAGAAGATCTTGGAAAACTGAAAGCAAAAGGTGATATTGGAATCTTCATTGGATATTCAGATAACTCGAGGGCATTCAGGGTGTATAACAGAGGAACTAGGAGGATCATGGAGACGATGAATGTGAAGTTTGACGAACTTTCACATATGGCTTCTGAGAGACTCGCTCTAGAACCCGCACTAAACCCGCAGACTTCTGGACACATCAGTTCAGGACTCGTACATCAAAGAGCTCAATCAACTTCATTTGAAAAACCTAAAGAACAAGAATGGGAGAATTTCTTCAAGTTAATGTTCGATGAATACTATGGTGGAACTTCGACAAATGCATCAAACCATCATTCCGCTGCACCGGCTCAAAATCATCCACCACCACCAACAGAAGATGCATCTACAACGGTCAAAACCAATGCACCAATTCCATCTACATCATCTATATCTACTACAGTTATTGCACCCGTTCTACCATCAGTTGATGAGCAAAACCAAAACCATAACGATGCAACGTTAGATGAAGACTTATTTGAAAACCCGTTTGCTACGGAATCAGCTGAATCATCTTCAAGCTTACGAGAACCATCTAACTCGCATACATTTAACCAACGGTATCCTTCTACTCTGAAGTGGACAAAAGACCATCCCCTTGAACAAATTATTGGTGAACCGTCAAGGCCAATTCAGACGAGACGCCAACTTGCCACCGATTGCGACTTATGCATTTACCTTTGCTCAATTAGCAATATCGAGCCAAAGAACATTCGCGAGGCAATGGCAGAACCCGCATGGATAGAAGCGATGCAGGAGGAACTTCTCCAATACCGTCTACATGACTCTTGGGAAATGGTTCCAAGACCAATTGACGTTCGCGTCATCGATCTCAAATGGTTATGGAAGAACAAAAGGGATGAAGAGATGACTGTAATTCGCAACAAAGCTCGTCTTGTGGCCAAAGGATACAGACAGGAAGAGGGAATAGATTTCGAAGAGTCATTCGCGCCGGTAGCCAGACTAGAAGCAGTCAGGATATTCTTAGCCTATGCAGCTCACAAAAACATCACGGTTTATCAGATGGACATTAAGACCGCGTTCTTGAATGGAACTCTAAAAGAAGAAGTGTACGTGAGTCAGCCAGAAGGCTTCATAGACTTGGAACGTCCAAACTACGTCTACAAACTCAAAAAGGCAATCTATGGATTGAAACAAGCTCCGAGAGCGTGGTATGACGAACTGTCCTCTTTCCTTATCCAAAACAATTTCACCAAAGGAACAATTAATCCTACCTTGTTTACACAAAAATGCAAAAACGACATTTTGATTGTTCAGATTTACGTGGACGACATCATCTTTGGGTCCACTAATCCGAATCTTTCAAAACATTTTGAAAACCTCATGAAAAGCAAATTTGAAATGTCCATGATGGGGGAACTAAAATTCTTTCTTGGTTTACAAATACATCAATCCCTCGTGGAATTTTTATAAATCAAGCTAAATACACAACTGAGATTTTGAAAAATCATGGTATGGACAATTGTGACTCGGTCGAAACACCAATGGTAACTTCACCAAAAATTGGAGCCGATTTTTTTGGGAAACCTATTGATCCGAAGAAATATCGGAGCATGATTGGTTCTCTCATGTACCTCACTGCTAGTCGACCAGATATTCATTTTGATGTTTGCTTATTAGCACGGTTTCAGGCAAAGCCTACCGAACTGCACCTCAAAGAGGTTAAACGGATCTTTCGGTACCTGAAGACATCCATTCACATGGGAATTTGGTATCCGAAGGAATCCGGATTTGATCTAATTGCCTTTTCAGATGCGGAGCATGCAGGTGATCAAGTTACGGCAAAAAGTACATCTAGAGGAGCACAATTTTTGGGTGAAAAGTTAGTCAGGTGGTCTTCAAAGAAACAAGATTGCACTGCACTTTCAACCGCTGAAGCTAAGTATGTGTCTCTATCTGCGTGTTGTGCTCAAGTTCTATGGATGAGAACACAACTCATAGATTATGGCTTTACTTTCGATAAAATACCTATGTATTGTGACTCGAAAAGTGCCATAGCCATATCATGCAATCCTGTTCATCACTCAAAGACTAAGCACATCCGTGTCCGCTATCACTTCATCAAAGATTACGTCGAAAATGGTATTGTTGAATTATTCTTCGTGAAGACTGATTATCAACTCGCCGATCTATTTACTAAAGCCCTTCCAAAAGAAAGGTTTGATGATTTAGTTCGACGAATTGGAATGCGAAGCCTAACCCCTGAGGAGCTAGAATGTCTTCTCGAATCTTCTTGAAAATGATTTTCCAACAAGCTTCGCTGTAAATATTTTTGAAAAACAAAATACAAAATTTGAAAAATCAACAAAAGCAAAATATAAAAATATAAAACTTTCAAAAATTCAAAAACAATAGAAAATCAAAAATCCAAAAACATTCTTCTCACGACATGTCTCTCGTATAATCGATATTTTGTACGTTTCTAGAAATGTCATTCAACAATGATACGGGTATGTACAGATGCTTGAGCGAGATTTCTTTATATGTTCTCCAAAACATGTCGTTTCTCAAAGTTTCTTCAAAGATGGCTTTCGTATACTTCAGTACAAAACCCGGACTAAAATGATGACTTTTGATTATTTTTCAAATCAAAACTCGTGCTTTTATAGAAAAAATCAAGTGTACGCTTCAGTGCACTACATTTAAAACTGGTGAGAAATCATCATCATCTTGAGCACCTTTTCAAGATTGTTCAAAAAGATTTTCAAAATCTTTCAAAATATTTTGTGCTCAAGATAACTCCCTCTAAAACCCTTTAATTGATTATGCTTTATTAAAGGGGGAGTATAAAACTAAAATGTTTCAAATTCATGCTTAAATCAAATCCGTTTGTCTCCCCAAAAAGATTCTAAAATATCACGAATATGCTATTTTTGAGGGGGAGGAGACGTGATTAAAATGTGATCAAAAAGTTTAATGATCGTTGTTTGAATCTCAAAATGAGCTCGACTCAGACGGAACCAACGAATTGACGGGAATCAAAGTCAGTAAATGTACCATCTCGAGAAACTTGTGATAGATATGCACTTTCATGGGTCTAACCTCCTTTTCAAGGAGTGTTTACAACTTCAAGTTAGTTATTAGAGCTAGTTGTCACCTAAAAACTGACAATAGAACTCTTTAACTAGGCAACGTAACCGTGTCTCGTAGGGAATTGTCTATCATGAGCCGATCAATTCAAAAAGTGCAAACTCTACCCTCAATGTGCATATTTTTGTTAAAACTCATAAGCACATGTGAAGGGGGAATGTTTTTAAAAATATAAAACTCACGGAGTGTCTCAAACATGTTTTCAATCATAAACACTCTGCGAGATTTTCAAGAAAAAGTTTTATGGCAACATGGGACAGTCAAGGAGTTATAAGGTGACTAAGGATAGGCAATTCGTCCTATGATCCGCCAGAGCCGGAGGGATCTACCCAAAGACATCACAAATAGTTAGTATTAGAAGTCCTTAGGAATGATTAAAAAAAGGAGTAAAGTGAGAAAGGAGAAAGAAGGGGTTGAAGAATTAAAAAGAAATGTAATGAAAAAGGGTGAAAAGAAATAGCCCTCCATATTCAACCTTAGGGCAGAAACCGGGTTCAATTCATCTACTACTGGTTGTCACTTAGATGACGCTGGTATTGAAGACAAAGACGTCATGGACCCAGTGACGCACTGCACCTAACTTTCTAGCCACTCAATTCCTCTTAAAAGGATTTGTTTCATTCTCACTGGGAACCCTACATAATCTATCGACTTTCTCTTAGAGATCGTTGGTATTGAAGAAGGAGACCCTCTCCCTAGTCTTCGCTCAGGAAAACCAAAATGCACTATTGAGTCTAGAACCACGAGATTCATCAAAAGATCTCATAGGAACACATGACATGACATCGCTTGTTGTTCATCAATTAGGACACAAGTGATATATTCTAGAGTCCTACGCAGATCTTAGCAATCTGCCAGAACATTTATGAGAAGTTTCACATCTGTGATCTTCAGTGATTGAATGGAAACTCCTGCCAGGGTCAACAACAAGCAGCCCTGATAGCAGGTCACTTCGGTAACTCCCTGTGGATTACGCTTAGTGTGTCTCAAACGGTCTACAGTCGTGGGGTGATGCTTTGTTGTACCTCAGCGACTTATCTGAACTGTAGATGTATTTCGGTATATCGCGTTATCTCACTTGTGGGACTCCAGTTCAGGAACGGCCCTTGTGAGAATTAGAGACGTGTTTTCACACTATGCTGTTAACACCCTCGAAATTCAAACTTGTAAGTGCCGGAATCCGCTTATTACTAACATATTTTTATGTTTTCTTCTTATGGAAGCTCCGGAGCGGATTGATCGTGCAGACTCTCCACATGCTCATACCAGCAACACACAAAAGTTCTCATCAAAATCAAAGGCTACTCAAAGTTAAAGATGATTCTTCGTCAATGTCAAAGAATCTACAAAGTTTAAAGACTCGAGAACCACATCATTGGTAACCAAAAGACAAATAGAAGTGTGAGCATGGTGAAGAAAGACGTGGAGACACCAAACCAATGAAGTTGACAACGGCAGACAACCACATTAATTGATCACAAAGCATGAAGGAACAAAGATTCAAGACTATTCTATATCTACACACAAAGTTCAAGCTCGAGAAAAGTAAAGACCTAATCAAGTGGAGCATCTTTTGAATGACCACCCCTTAGGGGGAGATTGTTAGCCTTAATAGTTTTTATTATTAGTGGTGGTCATTCACGTTTAGGAACTTTATATCGTGTGTTAGACATCGTGATAGAATAGTCAATGGGCTCGTGGATTGGACTAAGCTAAATGGGTACTAGTTATGTTAAGCTTGCCTTTTATCCAATCCAACCCATGTCCAAGCCCACGAAGCCCATAGAAAGCCTTTTAGGGCATCATGTATTCCAACTATATAAACCCCTAAAATTCTCATTTGAGGGGTGTGCTTGAGTGTGTGTGTGTGTCTGTTTTCTTTGGAGCAATAAAACATATTGTGTTCATCTTTCTCTCTTCACATACACAGTTTATAACATCAAGTCACCATCTTTCTCATCTTTGTTTCTTTCTTATTCACGCATAGTTTGTGTTTGTGTGTTTACGTGTTTTACGCATAAAGTGATATACGTGTTGGGTTTGTGATGAGGTTGATATATCTAAGGTCCTACATAGAATGTTCTTAGTTTTTATCAGAGGGAAAAGAGCAGATTTGGTTTTGAAAAACGTATGGTTGGTTTCTGTCACACGGTTCCCCCGGATCCCTTGTAGTTGGGATTCGGCTAGTTCAACTTGTGGGATCCGGCTACTGTGGACAGAAAAAGTGTGTTTGATGTTATTTTTGTAATAAGTTATACACTAGCTTATGGAACAAAAATAGCTTTGAGGTTCCTAATTGAATAAACGTTTGGTCAACGGGTTTTGATAGGTTAACTATCAAGGATCTATTTGTGACGGCGGCGTTAGTTTGACGATCTTTTAGAAAGTCAGGAAGGAATACTATTCCCGATGATGAGTAAGTCGGGAAAGTGGCAAAAAGAGACTTTTTAGATACTAGCAATTATTAACGTCTAAATTAATGAAAAAGTAATATCAACATATCCATGTAAACGTAAAATAGCTAATTTAATGATAAGTGAACACACCTCTATACTCTTGATATGGTTTATGGAGATCATAAAAACCGAAATACTTCATGAGCTTTTAAAGTAATCCGTTGTACTTAGTATAAGTAGGTTGCGATTACTTTTAGGTTTTTCCTTTAAGGTTGACTTCATTTTTCTTTGAAAAGAAGTGAAGACTTTGGAGAGATCCTAGCAAGAAGATTTCTTAAAGAGAAAATGCTAGAATAATCTATCACTGTCCAACATAAAAGAAACAATTTGTTTTAAAAGATTTCCTTCTTTGTAGTTTTCAATCATACACGGATTGTATTAAGTTTTTAAAGTACAACTGATAACATCAAATAGTCCTGAATATTTAGTGTCAATTTCCCCTAATAATGCTCGTTATTTATATCATTTAAATGGATTTACGCTTGTTTTCCAATGTTTTCCACTTTCAGGTAAATTACGAGCATTGAAGCTAAAGAGACGCGGAAATGGAAACATTACTAAAGATTTATCACAGTATGCCTATTTTGAAGAAGTTACGGCGTAACTCCTCTCTCACATTATGCCGTAACTATTGCGTGACCCAGAATACCAACTTATCAAGAGGTTACGGCGTAACTCTTCCCAAAGGTTACGACGTAACTCTATTAGGTCAAATGAGGATCTACGCCGCTGATACTTACGCCGTAACTACATCATCACTTACGACGTAACTGAGTTTATTGAAGACTACGGCGTAACCACTTATTAGGTTACGCCGTAACTAGCAGATCTAGTGCATTTACGAAGGAATACAAGGTTACGGCGTAACTCCTATATTGGTTACGCCGTAACCCATACTTGGCCTATAAATACCCCATTAATTCCAGCATTTCTAAACATCCCATTCCACACACAACACTATGAGAACATGGGAAAAAGCTCAAGGCAGGTCTAGGGGAGCATACGGAGCTGTTTCCAAGGGAGAAGTCACTCAATTAAGATAAGCTTTAGCGTTTTGTATTTCTTTTACTTTCAATTCATGTATCTCGTACCTTTGAATATTGAATTGATTTGCATGATTAATATGAGCGGGTAAGCACCCTTTGGTGCTAGCCTAGTTATGATTCCTTAATTGTTTTGTTTGCGTTTACCTTTACTTCCGTACAATTATTTCTAAGTGTATGCATGCATAGTTCTTTGGTAGTCACCCTTGATTCGGTAGTTTTGAATGGCGGTAGAGGCCAATTGCCTAGGAGATATGACCAACTGACCCTAGGTGAGCAGACTGAGACGGGAAGGGTAAGATATGACCAATTGACGACCCTTTCTACTTGTGCGATTTGACCAACTGATCACCTATCATTTGGATGAACTTAAGAATTGGGGGGTGTAGTGTATAAGTTCCTAACGGCCGGGCACTCACTATTTTGAATCTAGCATGTAGCGGTACTTAATGACTTGGCTTAGGGGACCAGGAACAACATGACTTATGACGGTGCGCCTGATTTCTCCTGTGGTGGCATCTTTGCTGATAGGTTAGGGCGAATTGACCAAATGCTGTCCTCTCGAATTAGACCACCTGAAGTAATTGGAAGTAGGTAGACGTAGACATAACTATCTAGGAGGATTGACTAGGTTAGCACCACTATTCCTCTATTGATTTCCCTTTATCCATTTATCTGCTTTTATTTTATTCTGCATTAGTAGTTTAATTAAATAAATCCCTATCGAAACCATTCTTATTCTGTGACAATTAGACTTAGTAATAATCCAACACACATAGCTCTTGGAACGACCCCGGCTTTACCATTTACTACACTACACGCGACTGGGTACACTGCCCGTTAGTGTACTAGGGTAGACCATAGGTATAGCGAGACACTATAAATATTAAGACCTGGTCAGTAAAACCTGCATCAACAACATACTCTAAGAAACTCGGTAACGAAGCTCTGATGCCAATTGTGGAAAACTAGAAGGGAGGGTTGAATAGTTTTACCGATTAAAACTTTGTTTTAAAATGTTTATATCGACTTATGTCAATCTATTCAAATGTGTATGTTGGATGTTGATAGATGGATATGGAAATATGTAATGCAAAGGTAAAGAGTAAGAAACACAAAACCACGACACGAGTGTTTATAGTGGTTCGGCTACAAGAACACCTTCCTTGCCCTACTCCACTCCCCGAGTCACCTACTCGAGAGTTCATTAGCACTACACGACACAACTCCTTATGGCGGAGAAGCCTTAACAACGTCGCCTACTCTTTTTCCGGTACAAGGCTAGACACCGGGTTCTTCCACAAAGTAGAACCACACCTATCACAACGTTGCCTACACTTTATCCGGTACAAGGCTAGATACTGAGTTCCATTACAAAGGAGGAACTACTACTCAACACTACACAACACCTATCCCAAATGAGACCCACTCCTTATTACAACATCATCCAGGATATCAATATCCTTTGATACAACCTATCTCTATTTGTACATCGATACACCACATCGATTGTACACCCTTGGCATCTTTCACTAATTCCTTTGACTTGACCCTTTTGGCATCCTTCACTAATGCCTTTGACATGGATGTTTGACACCTTTCACTAATGCCTTCGTCTTGACTCTTTTGACATTCTTCACTAATGCCTTTGACAAGGACGTTAAGCACCTTTCACTAATGCCTTCGTCTTGACTCTTTCGGCATCCTTCACTAATGCCTTTGACACGGATGTTCGGCACCTTTCACTAATGCCTTTGACACAACACTTCTAGGGAGGACGGAAGAACTATCAACAAGAGAAACTCAGTAGTCTTGATGATGATGAAGCATGGCAGCTCATGGACTTGAGCATGCTCGACTTCAAGAGGTGGGGATCTCCCCTTTGAGAGGAACCTAGAGATTCACAGAAAAACAAACACAAACTACATAGAGATATCCTTAGGATCTGAGGTTAGAAGGTTTACAATACTAGGAGAAAGTATGTATGGAAGTGGCAACCCAAAATGAAGAAATGGCTCACTATTTATAGAAGAAAATAAGCTATTGTTCCACGGATCCCACGGATCCCTCACTTGAGGGATCCGTCCAGTGTAAAATAGGGGAACCGTGGGACGCTCCTCTTTGCCCATGGGTTTTGGGTCATGGGTCATGGGTCATGGGTCATGGGTCCTAGACTTTGGACCATGGGTATCCAAGTAGATACAATGTATCTAGTAGGTGCAATGCATCTAGTCCATGGGTCATGGATAATACCCATTCATGACTTATGCATGATGTCATGCAATGGGTTATGGGTTATGCTCTATGGGTATGGGTCATGGACTTTGGGTTATACCCAACTACATTCAATGTATTTGGTCAATGGGTCAAATACTTAAACTTCTACCCATTATATTACCCATTATAATACATACTAATTATGTATATATCTAACCAATATGTAAACACTAGTTGTTGTACATATGTATTACAAAATCATGAAAACACTATTACTTGTTAAGCGTTTTATATGTAAATGTAAGTGTGTTAGTAAACTATTGGCTCAAACCATTTACGTATTTTATTTGTTTCGTTAAAATGATTTTACGTTTGTTATCGACAAAACATTAGAAGATCGTAAAATATAAATAAACGTTTTTACGGCTTATTTGTATTAACAGGTAGTTCTTTTAGTAACACCTTGAGGTCTTGAAATAATACTTTAGCCTATTCTGTCCACTCGTATAACTTTTCATGGTTTCATTCGATTAATACTTTAAAGAATGACAACTGCTTTTCTGATGCTCGTTAAAGAAATCAGCTGAGAGCTGCGAGTTTCCCGTTTAAGCTTTGTAGTTCTCTCGTGTTCTTAGGATGAGCCATGTCTAGTGCTGCCTTAATCTTTTTTGGGGTTAGCCCTGATTCCGGTGGCATCGATTATGTGACCCAAGAACTGGCCCTCTTCTGCTCCAAATGTGCATTTGGTTAGATTTAGCTCAATGTTGATGCGCTAGAAGTTTTGGAAGGTTTTGATAATGTCACGCAATAGGGCATCTTATGTATTTCCTTTGATAACCATGTTATCAACATATGCCTCAAGGCTGACACCTATATGAGATTTGAATTCTCGGTCTACCAATGCTTGGTAGGTGGCTCCTGCGTTTTTTCGACCAAAAGGTATTTTGGTGTAGCAGTAGAGACCTTGATTGGTGTAGAATGCTATTTTTTCTTTGTCATATTCCTTCATTAGAACCTGGTGGTATCTTTTGTATGCGTCAAGGAAGCACTTATATTTGAAATCGGTTAATGACTCTACCTTTCAATTCCGGACCATTTTAAATGGTGGCTTCGATACAACACCAAATTTTCGAGCACGGCTTACATAATCAAATGCTGGTCTCAGTACTTTTTTGAAGCCGCCAATTCATAACTTTTAAATCGATTTCTTCCATCCTTCTCATTACAACATTTTTATTAGACACCCTCAACAGAAAAGCGAACGGGCTATTAATAAATGGACAAAAAAAGGCCGCATAATAATGGTGCATTTTTACGTGTTACATTATTTTTACATAGTTCATCATAGCCAAATAGACCAATCTGGTAACCAAGTCATCATAGCCAAAATGATAGTATCTAAACAAAATTAACAAAAACAACATATGGAGAACGTGGAAAACTATATTACCTTAGACCAATGTTTGATAATATAGAGTATTAAGTTGTACTACAACTAACCTGCCATCAACATCTATGACCATAACTTACACACAACGCACAAATTTAGCACTTATAACCCCACATAACACTTAGCTACATCACAGAGACAAGAAACAACTAGCACTACCCACAAAAAGAACATCGATTACCTCAACTTATATATGTCATGAAAAAATAGTACTTATGACCACATATCAAACTTTAAAGGATATCACAGAACACCCCCAACTACAGATTATACACGATGTATAAACTAAGTATGCATTACCACATATTAGACTCCAAAAGCTATCAGAAAGTACATGGATTACGTTAACTTACATACAAAACAAAAAAGAATTATCCACAAAAATATATCAGACTTCAACTAATAACACAAACCGCTACCGAACACGGATTATACACAGTATACAGACTAAGCATACATTACTACATACGAGAATCCAAAAGCTATCAGAAATCTTAAACAAACACAATTACACACATATACTGACACACATGAGGGAAAAAAGGAATTAAATGAATTTGCCTCATGATCCAATTATTTATCAACATACACATACAACCCTACTACCTCGGATAACGTGAAATAGTAGCACCAAAAACGAAATTTGTACATGTCCCAAAACTATTATGTATGGCGGAAATTTTAGGTTACGACATGCACACAATCCATGTGATAACTTCACTAGCAAGCTAAAAAGATAAAATCAGATATAAGAGTGAATCCTTAACGAAGCCTGAAAATCGAAAGGCATTCGAGAAACTACACTGGAAGACATTAAGCGCAAAACATGATAAGATATGTACGTTCTCTTTTCAAAACAACCTGATATAACGACATAATAAACTCTAAACCGAATTTCACTTTCCTATTTTATCCAAGTTAAAAAACAACTTGAGGCCATGCTCAAATTTCAAATTGGCTACAATGCAGGGTTACAGTTTACGCTGACTGATTTTTGCAACACCAAAAGCATGACTCATGAAATAACCGAATCATCACAGCCAAGCAAGTAAAATTCAAAATAAATTTTCAAAACATTTGATAGTCAATAAAATTCAACATCCAATACACTGGCTCAGATATCAATTCAGTTACAAAATATGTTTAGTTTTTACTGCACATGGTTTTCTGCATGCCAAAACCAAGACTGGCTACAAAAGAGAGCCACATTATATGACATCTAATTTTAAAAATCAACAATAAATAAGTATTATACTCTTAAACACACAACGAACACAATTGAACTATATAACCGTGATTCAAAATAGACATCAAGAACGTTAAACAAATATCCTAACACCTCCCAAAACTCCTTTAGCGTACTCACACACACATATCACCCATAAGCTCAACAAAAACACAACATGTTAATCAATTTAAAAGAACAACCAATAAAGCAAACTTAATGCTAAACGAATTTTTGTCACACAAAAATTAATACCTACCAAGATACCAAATCATCATAGCCAATCAAGAAACACCCACACCAGCCATAAATTCTGCAAAATCACAACATGCAAACCAAATATATAAAAAAATTAAACTTAAACAGGAAACCAACACATCTGAACTAAACATATGTGATTCAAAAAAATGCAACAACACTGAACAAATAATAACTCTTTTACTTGATTATAATGATATAACAAGCACATTTATACATATCAACCATAAGCTCTCAAAAACACCAAATTTTAAACAACAGAAAATAAAACTAAACTTAATTAGGCTGCAAAACACAATTAAATTATATCCCATATGATATTTTGACAGAAAAAATTTATGACTTATCAGATGACCAAATCATCATAGCCAAGCAAGTAGCACCCATACCAGCCATAAACTCTACAAAAGCACAACATGCAATAAAAAACACAATTACATACATTAGCCATAAGCTCTGCAAAATGACAACATGCTAATTAAATTTTAAACAATAATTAATAAAATCAAACTTAATTAGGTAACAAAATACAGTCACATTACATGCCACCGAATTTTTTGGCAGACCAAAATTATGACTTACCAGGTAACCAAATCATCATAGCCAAACAAGTAATACCCACAACAACCATAGATTCTGCAATATCAGAGCATACAACAGTTATTAGCAAAACTTCTGTAAAATCACAACACACTAACCAAATTGGAAACAACAACCAATAAAATAAAACCTAATTAGGCGTTCTACCTATCATTCCTACCAAAACCCATAAAACAATTTCAATCTTAACCACATAAATTAACAAACCATGCATAACAATAGTTTGTGCATAAATAAATTTGAGATCTAATATTCTTACCTGCACCAACTATGTATGTGTGATCTTTTGTATATAAAATCAACAATTAAAATGCCAAGGCCTCTTATGCAATCGGTTCTCAAATCGATAATAGAATACAGCTGCATAACATGCAGCGAACCATTTGAATTTTTTTCATCATATTTCGTTTTTTTTTTTTCAAATATTGAAGTTTTTATGAATTTCCAAACTATTTATATTAAATGAACATTTTCATACTCTAAAATAAAGTAATAGATTTATTGAAACATTTCATCGGACACCTTTCATGAACACATGATTTTTTTTGAAGTTTTATGTGAAAACTTTAGAAAAAACATAAAAGACGAAAATTTGATGTTAATTTATGGTTTATTGACGAGATTAGTTATAGTAATGTAGTTTACCTCAAATTGAACGAAATAATTTTGATAAATTTTGAATTCTTGAAAAAGGTTGCAGTTTATAGTGATTGAACAATTGAAACCTAATTTTGTTATTTTAAGAGTTTTTTAACTAACTTTTTGAGTGAGATTTGGGTAAGTAGTGAATTAAAATAGATTACATGAAATTAAAAGAGGAAAAAAGAGAGACATTTATTCGGCGAAATGTACTTTTTAGACTTTTTAGAAAGTGGGGTTTCACCTACTTTTCACAAAATTGTGACCCTTATGAAATAAACTGTCAAACGAAACAAGCGCATACATAGTTGGAAAAGAAACTTAATACAAATGAAACATATGTGTAATCAAATAATAAAAAGAGAACATAAAGATATATAAGTACATAGTTATTGATGTTGATGAACCTCTATTATTTACGAGAATGCCAAAACATGTTGAATAAAGTAATTACAAATAAATTTTAAGCAATTAGATCACCACTATTTTCCCTTAATTCCCAATAGATGAAAACGTTTATTAAAACGATTTTGGTTCCTAACAACATGATTCAAATTAAGCATATTTCATGTAGGATTGTAAAGGAGTATTTACTTTCGTTGGGCGTTAATAAACATTAAGTTTCTAAGAAACTTAATGTTATTGATGGGCTCTATTGAGCAGACATAAAACACTAAATGGGATTTTATGGGCATATGTAAAATATCAAATGGGCTATTGGGCTAATCTTCTTTATTTAATGGTTTTTGCCCGTCACTTTTTCCAGCTTTCAAGCACGTATGGATTTTTTTGATTTATAAATTTTTGTATATTTTTATTTGTTTTCGTTCGTTTTTATACGTTTTCATAACTTTTCATACGCCCCTTACGTTTTTGTACATTTTCTTACGTTTTGGTACTTTTTGAACATTTTCCTACGCTTTTGTCTTTTTATTTTGTTTTCGTACGTTTTCATCCGTTTCCTGCGTTTTTTTACGTTTTCATACATTTTCGTTCGTTTTGTTCCGTTTTCACACCTTTTCATACGTTTTCTTACATTTTTGTACGTCTTCGTCCATTTTCGTATGTTTTCGTCCGTTTTCGTATGTTTTATTACGTTTTCTTACGTTTTCATACATTTTCGTCCATTTTTTTCCATTTTCATACCCTTTCATACATTTTTTACGTTTTCATATGGTTTCGTATGTTTTCGTAAGTTTCGTCCGTTTCGTTCATTTTCGTCCTTTTTCGTATGTTTTCATACGTTGTCGTCCGTTTTCTTACGTTTTCGTATGTATTCGTCAGTTTCGTATGTTTTTCCTCTTACGTTTTCATATGTTTTCTTATGTTTTTACGTTTTTATATGTTTTCATAAGTTTTGTACGATTTTATACGTTTTTTAATGCTTTCATCCATTTTTGTTCGTTTTCATAAGTTTTTGTCCATAAAACGTAGAAAAACGTAAAACATAGCAAAACATAGAAAAACTGTTGAAAACGGATGAAAATGTATGAAACATATAAAAATATACCAAAACGTAGAAAAACGAAAGAAAACGGACCAAACCGGACAAAAATATACGAAAAACGGAAAAGAATTTATAAAAACGTAAGAATAGGCACCAAAAGTGACAAAAACGTATTAAAACATACAAACATGTACGAAAACGTAAGAAAATGTATAAAAACGAGTGGAAACTGATGAAAATGGACAAAAACGAACAAAAACGTAAGAAAATGTACGAAAACGTATAAAAAAAGATGAAAACGGACAAAAATGTTTAAAATCAGATGAAAACGGATGAAAACAAATGAAAACGTATAAAAACGATCAAAAATAAATTGATAGATAATTAGATATCTTAATTATCGTTTGACCTGCGTCCCTAATAATTCTGGGAGGGCAAAAAAAATGATGCAAAACTGCAGTTTTTCAGATTTTGTTCGAATATTTTTTCCGGAAAAAATCTACCAAAACAAATAAAACCCGTAATCAATCACAATCCACAATACCAATTCGACAATATGATACAATACCAAATTTCTAAACGGATCGAATAAAATTCCACAATTCCACGATACCATTCGACAAATACGATACAAATTATACTCTTAAACTATACAAGTCGCAAATTTCCTAATTAATATGTCTCAAACTAACAAATCACAAGCTTATAAAGCTAACATGTATTAAAGTTATAAATTTAACATAAATCCACGATATCATTCGACAAATTCAATACTATTCCATAAAATTAACAAGTCTAAAACTCACAAACTTCCCGCCTACTGTTCATAGTACTCGTCTCCCGCCTCATTATTATCCTCACTATTATCATCATTATTATCCAAATCATTATTATCAATATGATCAACTTGGCGCAAATGAGGATTATTTTGTGAGTTGTATTGGTTAAGGTCTGATGGCGGCATTGCATAGTTGGAACTAGAACCCGTGCACGTAGTAGAGTTGGGAAAGGTGGGACGATAACAACCAGCAAAGGTATTATTGGGGTCGAAAATGGGAGGTTGGAAACTAACAGGGCCGGGAATGGGAGGTTGGAAACCAACAGGGCCGGGAGGGGGAAAAGGGCCAGGAAAGGGTTCCCGGGGAAAGGGCACAGGAAATGGGTTACCTTGTTGGTTGTAGTGGCTGAAAAACTGCTCAAGGTATGATCGGACCGCCCCAACTATAGAATAAGCCGCGGTAGCCTGTTCCCTAGCCACGCGAGCCTCTTGCTCAGCCACGTGCGCCCATTCTTATGGCTCCTTAGTTTCCTTCTCTGCTCGGCTCAACACCTCAGTCATATGTTGCCTAGTAATGTAATCTTGACCAACAGGCACACGTGTGGACCTGTGAGAGGTTGAGCCACCACCAGGTAACCTCCTGCCCCTGCCTGCCATGTTCTGGCGGTTGTCACTCGAAACTATACGATGCAATATTTTTATGCTGCTCATGTACGGGATGACACCGCCTCTGACTTGCTCTTGAAGGGCCCTCATCGCATTCTGTGTAATTTCAAAAAAAAAAGAAAAAAAGAAAGTATGTTAGGAAAAAAATAATAAATGAGAAGTAACTTAATATTAATGACGCGTGTTAAGAGATAAATTACTTACGTAAGACATCTCGTTCTCTCTGGTCTTAAATATGCCATCTTTTTTTGAATGGCCCTTCCTCTAAGTTTCAATCAGGTCTTCATTTTTATTGTCATCGGTGACCCTCTATACATACAATATAAAATAAATTGATAACTAGGTAAATATAAACAATATAAAAACCTTTAAAAATCACAAAAAATATAACGAGTCTTACATAATTGTTTCTTCCTTGAACGAACGACTGTCAACCTTGGTGAGTTAAAATCTTGTTTTTAGATCGATTTTCTGCATTTTTGGCAGATCTTGCCATCCGTTTCGGGTCGCACCACCAGTGGACCAACATCTCCCATTGCTTTTGGGTTATGTTAAGCCAGGCTTTCGGGGGCGGCGGATGTTCCCTTGCCGCCGCGGGCGTCTCGTGGGTATCAAAGTATGTGTTAATATTTTTGGTATAGCTGCCTCATCTGTAGGTATAGCCCAAGTCCTACCCTTTCCCCCACTGTATATACATTATTTCCAACTTGGAATCTGTTCTCGTTATTCAACCAAGGCGCCAGGTTGAAATAGGTCTGCAAATAAATATACGCATTTAAACAAACACACAATTTAAATATAACACGCTTATCTAAACGGTCAATAACAATAAAAATAGAAATAAAATAAACAATAAATATAACCTGTAGTGCCGACATTATATGCGCCTTAAAAGGATCAGGAATTTCTTCCCAATCGCAATCAAGGGGAAGTGGCCTTATTGTTCCCCATAAGACTATCCAACTGCTGTGCATAAGTGCCTATCAGTGAGAAGGTGCCTTGATCATCAGAATCAAAGCATATAGGCAAAGGGCCATTATTCACCTTATAAGCCTTCTTTAAGGTCCGATTTGCCGTCTCACCAATGATCATTGAACCTAAAAATATAAGTTATTGAGTTGTGAAAATACATGTAAAAAAATTTAGTTTTATCAATAAAAATTATATAAAAATAAAAAATAAAATAATAAAAATAAAAAATCACAATTTGTTTCCTTCGCAATAGCCTGGCATAGTAAATGAGGGCGGTCTGGGTGGATCACCACCAGCATCCCTGCAGTGTGATCTAGGTTGTACACACGCCATCTGTAAAAGTACAAGTACAAGAACACACAATTTCGTGGACCAATTAATACTAATATACACATTCATATAAATATACACATTCATATAAACATATAGTAACAATATCATTCAAGTTACAAGTCAAAAGCAATTGTCATAATCAAATTACAATTTAAGAATAATTGTCATAATCAGAATCATCACTAGATAAAACTTCTTCAACAACAATAGTGGGGTTCACTTCTGTTAGTGCAAATATTACGATATTTAATCTATACATTATCATTTGTTTTTTTGATGACAAACATGTAACTTGTAAAACATAACGTAAAATGTATAAGTTACTTGTAGTTAGATCTTGTCTCAACATACTCTCAACACCTCTCGACGACTCAAGTCCTTGTATGCTACAACACAGGTTCGTACATGTTTGTTATGTTGCATTATGATCAAACCCCCAACAAACCAATAAACATGTTTAGTTAAATAGTTTATGTATAACAACTAGTGTTTACATATTAGGTAAATATATACATAACTAGTATGTATTATAATGGGTAATATAAATGGGTAGAAACTTAAGTATTTGACCCATTGACCAAATACATTGAATGTAGTTGGGTAAAACCCAAAGTCCATGACCCATACCCATTTGCATGACATCATGCATAAGTCATACATGGATGATATCCAGGACCCATGGTATTGACCCATACCCATAGACTAGATACATTGTACTCATTAGATACATTGTATCTAAAGGAATTACCATGGACCAACCCATAATCCATGACCCATGACCCAAAAACCATGGGCAAAAGGGAGCATCCTACGGATCCCTCAAAGTGCCCACGGATCCCTGGAATTACAAGGGCCGGATCCCTCCAGAAGGGATCCTTGGGGCAAAACATGGTTTTGGTCTTTTTGCCTATAAATAACAAGCCACTTCTTACCATTTCTTCACACCTTCACACATAGTTTCTCTCCACCATTTCTAGGATATTTAGATCATTAGGAAAAATGTAAACCACCCTCATCTCATATGATCATAATGCTTCTAACTCTCATTTGTTGTAAGCATACTCCCGAAGTAATCCTCCAAAGCAAGCTTAGAGATCTTGCTCCCTTACCTACTGAAGTGATCACCCATCACAAGATACAAGCTCATGAAGATCTTCTACAACAAGCTTGGGAAACTTGTCATCTTCATTCATAGAAGACTAACTACATCATGCTTTGGGTTCTTGATGTTTAGTTTAGGATTTCATATCCATTAGACACATTGTCTTGGATAATGTCTAGTATCATATTCTTGTATCTATGACTAGACTAGATGGTTTATGTGTTTGTGCCATAAAACACAAGATTTGTTATGTTGGGCCACAAAACATAACGGGTGTCATAGATGTGTCAAAGGCATTAGTGAACAGTGCTGAAGATCCGTGTCAATGGCATTAGTGAAAGATGCCTAGGGTGTATATTCGATATGGTGTGTTTCGATGTACAAGATAGAGTAGTATTGGATCCAAGGATATTGATATCCTTGATGGTGTTGTAATAAGGAGTGGATCTCCTTAAGATTAGGTGTTGTGTTGTGATGGGTAGTAGTTCCTCCATAGTAATGGAACTAGGTGCTTAGCCTAGTACCTAATAAAGGGTAGGCAACGTTGTGATAGGATTAGTTCTCCTTGGAGTGAAAGAACTCGGTGGTTAGCCTGGCACCATATAAAGGGTAGGCGACGTTGTGTTCGGTGTGGTTCGCCTTGGTGTGAAAGAACTCGGTATTTAGCTTTGTACCGGAAAAAGGTGTAAGCGACGTTGTGAAGGCTTCTCCGCCATAAGGATATTGGTGTAGTGTTTACGAACTCTCGAGTAGGTGAAAATAGATAATATAACTTCACTATAAAGTCTACAAAGGTTAAACCTTTTCGTTGGGTCAAAACGTGCATTTTTGTAATTCTGTGTCAGATCCGCGGATCCTTCAGGTTACACTGGACGGATCCCTCAAGCAAGGGATCCGTGGTACAGAAGACAGTTTTTGTCTGAATTTCAAAAATTAATAACTTTTTAACCGTAAGTCGTTAGAAGTCGTGCCACCTATCGTTTTAAAGGTATTTGAGTCTACTTTCATTTAAAAATAATTTCATAAACTGATTCAAAACAAAAATTTACGAAATCATTGGTTTATAATAGAAATTCATTTTTCGGTCATAACTTTTGCACAACTTTTGATCTAATTGGAGACGGATGTTATCATCTTTGAATAACAATGAGTCATTTTTTGAAATTAAGGTTTTGATCATATTTATAAACATAAAAGAAACTAATCAAGCTTGGTATACATGTTTATATTTAACACAAAGCGATGAAAAGAACTTTCGTATGCTATGCTAAATGATAAATTGTCTTCTTTGCATTACTTGATTATTTGCTTATCTCAAATAGCTTTTATGATTATTTGATTGAATAACATATGTGGTTTTCTTACCTTGCTATTCATTCTCTTGCTTGTCAATTTAGTAACTTTCTACTAATCAATGTGCTACTTGAAGGAGTGTTTGGGATAACATCTAGTTGTGTCAAAAATGTTAGTTTTATAAGTTGAAAAATATTTAAAACATATAACACACCTAATGGCTTTTTGATTGAGTTTGTCATGTGTGCAACATAAATGTTTTATGTGCTTATATGATTTCTTGATTTCATATTTTCTTGTATCGTTTTCTAAAAACAACAAGAATGTACATCGGATCATGACCTACACTTGTGTTGATGATGTACTCTCCCGTTTTCCTTTTCATGATCGCTCTCCAAGCTTCATAGTAGGATTGAAAACTTGATTATTTCATATGATATACTCAAGTAAATTATTTTGCAAACGCAAATATAATTATTCATATCCGAAAGTCCAAACTCGAGCTTTCCAACAACATATGTTGAACTAGCTCATCCAACCATTTTTTTTCACCATATGGACAACTTTTAATTTTTTGACACCTTCGTCACCTTAGTTGTTTCAAGTATATTATTAATAAAAACGAAGCAAAGTATCATCATTGTTACTCTTCAATAGACCATTGTAGGAATATAAATTTTCCTAACTTGAGAATGAATACTGGAGAACTTATTGCACTAGAAACTCAATTTGACCTAACAGTTGAATTGCTTCCTTTATAAAAGTTGGGTATGTGGAATCGCCCGTAAAAATGGTCGTGTTTAGCCGTAATTGAGCACCGCTAGTAATAGTCTCATATTCATTCTCTCACCTGAGAAATTAATACTCCTATGTTTTCCTAAAGTAAGTTTACAATGGAAATACTTTGCATTGTCTTAGGATTACTAATCAAACAAGTTGTAAAATTATTTTTTCTTTTAATTAATCACAACCACTTGCCTCATCAAGCGATTATCTTGCTTTGATCGAAGCTCATTGCATGCTAATCACCATGGACGAAGCTCATTGCATGCTAATCACCATCCGTAATGACTAGATTGTCCTAAACTAGCACCTCACAACTCTTTTGTCTTGAACACCATCATGTGCTCCTTTCTTTCTAGACACATACTTTGCATGTCATTGTTAGTTTAAATGATTTACTAATCTAGACCGTAAATCTGTTTTGGGATTCTTGAATAGTGCTTGTTAAGTTTGCTAAACCTTTGTGTCATTTGTGAGCTCGATCTCATTTGATTGCCTATATGTTATCTCTACATGCTCTCCTTGCTTTGCTTAATGTGTATACATGTATACTTGCTGTAGAAATCATTAGTTTCATAATTCGAAACATAGAGCAAAATTCTGCAACTATTCTGTTAAGAAAATCTGTCTTTGACTCCGGATCTTTTAGATGTAACTAGACGGATCCCTCAAGTGAAGGATCCGTGGGATCCGGGTGGACAGAAGTTCCTTTTTAGCCTCCTTGCATAAATCCAACATTCTAGACCTTATTGGACTAGTTAAACTTGCTACATTAGGATCACTTAAACTTTCCTTAGGCTCAGTTGATCTCACATTCACTCATGGATGATTTAGGATCACATTCAAAGTATTTTTTATTTATCATTACTTCAAAACTCACCATCTTTCCGCTCCAATGTTTACACATTGTTCCTCTCATCTCAAAACACCTAGTTTGATATTTCTCTCAATTTTAGCAAATTGATTTTAGTCATCCTTACCTCAAAATAGGCCAAAAACTAGTTTTTAATTTCTTATGATTTTTAAGGAATTTTCCAAATCTCTCTTAAGTCATCATCTGATCTCTAGGATCATTTAACACCACTTGACACTCTCAAATTTCTTAGTGTCATCTTTGATCATCCACTAGTGCTCATAAAGCCCCATTTTCCATAAAAGGCAATCATTAGCTACCATCACTCATTGCTCTTGATCATTTAAGTACTCTTTCATTTAAGACACTTAGGAAGACTGAAACACTCAAGGAGGTATAGGCTTTAGACCTTACAAACATCATTTTTATTCTTTCTTAGTTGCTGAGAGCCGGATCCCTAGGATTAGCCTAGACGGATCCCTCATTGGAGGGAACCGTGGGATCCGAGTGACAGATTCATGTCAACTCTAGCTAAAACGATCATTTAAGTCCATCTTCATATAAGACACTTAATAGACTGAGTAACTTAGGATATGTAGGTGCTAGACCTTGCTAGAACCCAATCACCTCATTTTCACCTCATCTGTTAACCGGATCCCTAGACTTAAGCTAGCCGGATCCCTCTAATGAGGGAACCGGAGGAACCATGGAACAGTAGGTACATTATCTCTTTAGATAATCATTTCCAATTTCCTTTTTCCACACAAGCACTTGTTCAACACTTAGGATTATCATTTTCGTATATGTTTATAAATGAGTTGCATTTATATGATTCTATACGTGTTCTTTCTTTTCGTTTCATGATTTTATGTGAACAATTTATCCATTTGTATAAATGTTTTCCTTTTGTACTAACTCTTTTGGATTCCTGTAGGATGACAATAGTCGATTTCACCATCAAGTCAAGTTGTGCTCATTCGCACATTTCTTTTATATATTCCTAATCTTGCATCATCCTAACAATCTTACTCCACTTTTATCACCACTCACAAAGTCATCATGTCTACCACCTCTATTGAGTCATCAACCAAGTCAAATATTCACCTTGATACCTTTCATCACCTCTACCACAACTTCCATACCTGTAAGTCATAATGATGATTTCTATCACTATCACCATGTCCAAGGTCTAGTTCATGAACTACGTGATGAAGTATATCTCATGTTCTACCACATCCTACTTGTGTCAACCACAACCTCAAACCACTAGCTACTTGTGTCAACTACATCCTACAAGTGTCTCACTACCACTACAATTCATGGTCGCTCAACCATCCTTCACAAACATCTATTTTGTCAAAAGCCAAGTAAATTTCGTAATGAAATGCGTCTCATCCCTAAGCACATTTTTTTTTCTTAACTTGAACAAACCTTACAACCTCTAAACCAACCATGATGATGCAAGTAGTAGGATCATTCTCTTTTTAACACTAATTTTTTTTGTAGGTTCTTCTTGACGCCCTCGAGCTAGGGGAGCTTCCGTCGAGCATTTATAAAGTGCATCATATGACTTACTCGTCCAAGGACGAATATAATTTTGCACTAACTTTTTGTTTTGTAGATTTTCAAAACATACTAGGAGAACTTGACACTCTCAATAAAGGGGAGTTTTTCGTCAAAGCAATAACATTGCAAATTTTGCAACAATTTCGTCTTAGCCTTCCTAAAATACTTGACGCCCTTAACAAGGGGGAGCAACCGTCAAGGGGGAGCATACACACTTTCATTCTTCAAAATTCCTTTGTTTTTCAACAAAAGGTTCCTCTTAAAGGCGAGATCACCACCTTTTGAATACATGCAAGCTCAAGGTCATGAGTTGCTAAGCTTCGTCATTAGTGTTTCGTGTTGAAGGTATTGGCGTGGTATGCCAATTGGATCAATAAGGTGTTTTTATTTTACTTCACTAGGGATGATGCAAACTCGCCATTCTTGGGAGAAATTAAGTTTAAAGGACACACCCTTTTTGTTTCAACAAAAGGGGGAGAAGAGTGTAAACGAAGAAGGTTCGTAAACGAAGAAGGTAATGTATAGGAAGTACGGACACAAGTAACTTTGACATTTTACCTATCTACTACGTTTACATATATTTTGTCATCATCAAAAAGGGGGAGATTGTTAGTGCAAATATTACGATATTTAATCTATACATTCTCATTTGTTTTTTTGATGACAAACATGTAACTTGTAAAACATAACGTAAAATGTATAAGTTACTTGTAGTTAGATCTTGTCTCAACATACTCTCAACACCTCTCGACGACTCAAGTCCTTGTATGCTACAACACAGGTTCGTACATGTTTGTTATGTTGCATTATGATCAAACCCCCAACAAACCAATAAACATGTTTAGTTAAATAGTTTATGTATAACAACTAGTGTTTACATATTGGGTAAATATATACATAACTAGTATGTATTATAATGGGTAATATAAATGGTAGAAACTTAAGTATTTGACCCATTGACCAAATACATTGAATGTAGTTGGGTAAAACCCAAAGTCCATGACCCATACCCATTTGCATGACATCATGCATAAGTCATATATGGATGATATCCATGACCCATGGTATTGACCCATACCCATAGACTAGATACATTGTACTCATTAGATACATTGTATCTAAAGCAATACCCATGGACCAACCCATAATCCATGACCCATGACTCAAAAACCATGGGCAAAAGGGAGCGTCCTACGGATCCCTCAAAGTGCCCACGGATCCCTGGAATTACAAGGGCCGGATCCCTCCAGAAGGGATCCTTGGGGCAAAACATGGTTTTGGTCTTTTTGCCTATAAATAACAAGCCACTTATTACCATTTCTTCACACCTTCACACATAGTTTCTCTCCACCATTTCTAGGATATTTAGATCATTAGGAAACATGTAAACCACCCTCATCTCATATGATCATAATGCTTCTAACTCTCATTTGTTGTAAGCATACTCCCGAAGTAATCCTCCAAAGCAATCTTAGAGATCTTGCTCCCTTACCTACTGAAGTGATCACCCATCACAAGATACAAGCTCATGAAGATCTTCTACAGCAAGCTTGGGAAACTTGTCATCTTCATTCATAGAAGACTAACTACATCCTGCTTTGGGTTCTTGATGTTTAGTTTAGGATTTAATATCCATTAGACACATTGTCTTGGATAATGTCTAGTATCATATTCTTGTATCTATGACTAGACTAGATGGTTTATGTGTTTGTGCCATAAAACACAAGGTTTTTTATGTTGGGCCACAAAACATAACGGGTGTCATAGATGTGTCAAAGGCATTAGTGAAGAGTGCCGAAGATCCGTGTCAATGGCATTAGTGAAAGATGCCTAGGGTATACATTCGATATGATGTGTTTGGATGTACAAGATAGAGTAGTATTGGATCCAAGGATATTGATATCCTTGATGGTGTTGTAATAAGTAGTGGATCTCCTTAAGATTAGTTGTTGTGTTGTGATGGGTAGTAGTTCCTCCATAGTAATGGAACTAGGTGCTTAGCCTATTACCTAATAAAGGGTAGGCGACGTTGTGATAGGATTAGTTCTCCTTGGAGTGAAAGAACTCGGTGGTTAGCCTAGCACCGTATAAAGGGTAGGCGACGTTGTGTTAGGTGTGGTTCGCCTTGGTGTGAAAGAACTCGGTATTTAGCTTTATACCGGAAAAAGGTGTAAGCGACGTTGTGAAGGCTTCTCCGCCATAAGGAGATTGGTGTAGTGTTTACGAACTCTCAAGTAGGTGACTCGGGGAGTGGAGTAGGGCAAAGAAGGTGTCCTTGTAGCCGAACCACTATAAATCCTCGTGTTGGTTTGTCTATCCTTTTACTAATCGCTTTACGTTTACTCTTGCATTACATTGTTTATTTTCTATGTGGTTGATGTATATGTTTGTGATGCATACTTGGTCTTTCATATAGTCATAAACTATATTTAACACTTTACATATTATGACACGCTTGATCAAGAAAAAGCGACCGAACTAATAATGGTGAAACTTGATTTATAATGAACCATTAATCTTGCGGAATCTTATGTGATATTAAGGGGTTCGCCTTACATGCCGTAATGCGTTAAATGCATCCTCGCGTCGAGATTAGCAAATGCAATGGTTTATACTATATTTGATACAAAAGTTTTAAGTTTGAAACAGATACGTATTCACCCCCCTCTACGTTTTCACAATTAGTATCAGAGCGGGTTGGCTCTAGTTTTTAAAACAAATGGTTTCCAAAACGAGTAAGGTCCTTGTATCAAATTGTTGGTGAAGTCAAGCATAATATGAAAAGTGTTTTGTTGATTTTTTTTCTCTTTGAATTTTTGTTGTTAGATATCTTGTTTATCAAGCTTGAATAAAGGTAAAAATAGATAATATAACTTCACTATAAAGTCTACAAAGGTTAAACCTTTTTGTCGGGTCAAAACGTGCATTTTTGTAATTCTGTGTCAGATCCGCGGATCCCTCAGGTTACACTGGACAGATCCCTCAAGCAAGGGATTCGTGGTACAGAAGACAGTTTTTGTCTGAATTTCAAAAATTCATAACTTTTTAACCGTAAGTCGTTAGAAGTCGTGCCACCTATCGTTTTAAAGGTATTTGAGTCTACTTTCATTTAAAAATAATTTCATAAACTGATTCAGAACAAAAATTTACGGAATCCAAAGTCCATGACTCATATTAGGTAAATATATACATAACTAGTATGTATTATATTGGGTAATGTAAAAGGGTAAAACTTAAGTATTTGACCCATTGACCAAATACATTGAATATAGTTGGGTAAAACCCAAAGTCTATGACCCATACCCATTTGCATGACATCATGCATAAGTCATATATGGATGATATCCATGACCCATGGTATTGACCCATACCTATAAGACTAGATACATTGTATCTAAAGGAATACCCATGGACCAACCCATAACCCATGACCCATGACCCAAAAATATAATATATATGATTTCATAAACACATTAAACCAAATCCATATGGGGCGTTCACAAATGATTAGAGAGAGAAACTTCTAGAGAGAGAAAGGGAGAGAGTTGGGAACTATGTGAAACAAAAAAAATGGTATTGAAGCTCCAACCCTCTACCTTGGGAGGTAGAGGGTATTTATAGTGTCTTACAATAAACGCCACCTACGGGCTGTGGATCAGGCATAGAGTGGGTAAAGACCCATCCGTCCTCCACTGTGTTACTTAACTAACTACTTATTAACATATCTTGACTACGACTACGAGCTTTCTAACGAATACATATACTTGAGGCGACCGACTCTTTAATGACTTAATTTTCTAATTCCTAAAAATCTCCCCCTAAGGGAGGTCACCTCAAATTACCCAGAATACAAACAAATATTACATTGAGATTGTTCTTGAATTCTTGTTTAAGTTCTTTACTCAGTAGCTCCTAGTCTTTGATTCTTCATGTTATCCATGTTTGAATAATTCAAGTGGAGGTCTTTAACTAATCCACGTGATGATGAGTTTTGAGCCAGCTTTGAGATCATCAGCTTGCATAAATCTCTAACTCTTCCATTGTGGTGTTGACATTATGTGACGTTGTGACAGTGGAACGACATGCTCACATTCTGGATCATGACTTCTTCTTATCAGAGTAGCGGAAGCTTTAGTTGATTCATGATATTTGCAGCAGCGTAGCAGAAGCATGGAGTGAGAATATTAGAGTCGTTGATGCTTTTATCATGATTTCTTTAGAGATGAATGTGTTGTGTGAGCATGCGGCTATGGATTGACCTCTCCATTCTGATCAGCTGCAAACGTCGGGAGTACCTGCATAAAACAGTTAGCAATAAAGTGCACGAAAGTGTCTTTGATCACTTTTATTGAATTGAGGTACACGGACCACGATTCCCCGTTGATCAGTACAAGTACTGCCTGTGATCAGGTATAACTCCGAAGAATCTCCTTGACAGTGTTTCGCAGCTGCTCTAGCTGTTCTCAAACCGGGAAGTCTCAAAGAAGACAACATGGAGTGAGTGAACCAGCGAATTTGAGATTCACTGATTGATGAAAAGAGATTTGAAAAATAATCGTGTATTGCTCAAAATAAAGTGTTTTTTGCAATACAACGAAGGTTTTAAAGAAAATCAATTATCAATCATAAACACCTTTTATTTTTGAAATATTAATACACAGTCGATGTGCAAGAGAAAAGAATTTTAAGCACAACGACCGGTTTTTCAAAGGTATCCGTCAATCCATAACCTGAACCAGGATTGATTCAAAAATTTGAATCGCCCCATTGTTTCTGTTCAGTTGTCACATGGTTGATCTATTGGATAGATCTCACATGCCACCTACCATGAGCTTGTTTGATGTTGGCTCTAGAAGGCTTTCCATCTTCATTGTGAATATGTTTGCATATCACTCAGATGTTCTGGCAATACCACAAGGATAATGCGTAGGACTCTAAATGTATATTCTCCCTTTCCACATTGTGTGAAACAGAGAGTCTTCATTGATTGTGTCCTAATGAGATGTATAGATGATCTCATGGCTCTAGACTCAATTGTGCACATTTGGTCCCTATGCCGGAGACTAGGGAGAGGGTCTCCTTCTTCAATATCAACCATCTCTAAGAGAAATTCGATAGATAATGTAGGTTCCCCTGTGAGAATGAAACAAGTCCTTTTAAGAGGAACTTGAGTAGCTTGGGAAGTTGTAGTGCAGTGCGTCACGGGGTCCATGACGTCTTGTCTTCAATACCGGTGTTACCTAGGTAACAGCCAGTAGCATATGAATTGAACCCGGTTTCTACCCTCAGGTCGAAATAATGGAGGGCTATTTCTTTTCACCATTTTATCATTCATTTCTTTTTCATTCTTCAACCCCTTCATTGCTTACCGAAATTTCATAACTAGACCAGTTCTAGCTCTATCTCAGTCTGCACTCTTCCCATATCTCACTTTACTCCTTTTATCATCATACCTAAGGACTTCTACACTATCTAGTGGATTGTCCCTGGGTAGATCCCTCCGGATCTAGCGGGATCGTGGGAACGAATACCTAACCTAACTATCCTTATATCACCATACATAAAGTAAATTTGGTCGGTCTTTTTGGTATTGTTCATCAGCCATTGGAATCAATTGAAAACCATTTGAAAATCAATCCAGGTACTTGAGATACATGATCAAAACATTTTGTACCTGAATCGTTTTTGATATTTTAGAAAATGGCTCCCCCTCAACATGTGCATCATATGTTTGAAATCATTTTGGCACATGGAGGCAAGAGGAAGAATTCTCTTCTTTGATAAGTATTTTCTAAAAATCTCGACATTACTTTCCCGATCAAAATTAGTGTTTCAATACAATTGAAGATTTTTTCGGGAAAGAATGTGGTTTTCAAAAATTTGCTCCCCCTCAATATGTGCATCTGATTTTGAAATTGTTTAGCACATATTAGGGAAAACCTGCACTTAGAGACAAATCAGTCACATTTTAATCCATTTTGGTTTGATATAAATGCTCCCCCTTAACATGTGCATGGAAAATTTGAAATCGTTTGGCACATGCAGGGAGGAGAGCTTGTTAATCACGTATAAAACCATTTATCAAATTATAAGTTTAAATCCAATTTAAATCACAAATTCTCCCCCGATCAAAATTTTCAAATCCTTTGAGAGTTGTGATCTCTATTGATTTAAATTAAATTTTGAGAGCTTTTGAGGAAAGTAGTAACTTTCTTTTGAAAGACATTTTAACTGATAAGGATTAGATTTTGAGACTTTAAACTCCATTGACCATTCATGCATAAATATCTTTTGAAAACATAACAATAGCCAAGGTCTTGAACCACTTGTATAAAACATTGTTCATTTTGATTATCCAAAAGTAGACCTTGCTCTTTTACGTGCCAATTGTTTGAAAAATAACATTTTTGATTGAATTGAAATCATTCTCCCCCTCAATCAATGACATGAGTTGTTGATTGAGAGTTATAGATTTTGACAAAGATAAGCCCAGATGATTTTCAAAAATTGATAGAGTACGAGGTATTTTCAAAGCAATTTTGTTTTCATAAGATGACAAATATTTTTCAGAAGAATCATTAGACGGAAAAATATTTGGAAAGAAAACATTTGTCTTTTTTATGACAAACATTTGTTTTAAGAATCAGAGAATGAGATTTGAAAAATAAGATTAACCATGGCTCTGTTTTTTTCTTTTAAAAACGGGTTACTGCCTGAAATGACAATAAACCACCATTTTTCTCCGCCTCATTTTTTTGTTTTTTTATTTTTTTTATTTTTTTTAAAGAAATTTATGTACATTCGAAGAACATCTAAAAACCTGTGACATTCTTTGAATGTCAACACAAATTCTGTAGATGATATCGAATAAAGAAAAACATGACAAAATAACAATATTTTTTGGAATTTTTCAAGATTTTCTAATTTTTATGGATTTTTGAAAATTTTATATTTTTCTATTTTCTTTTGTGGGTTTTGAAATTTTGTATTTTGCTTTTTGAATAAATATATACAAGAGATAGATGAAGAAAGACCTTTACTCCTCGTCTTCCTCTTGAAGACGTTTGAGTGTTTCCGGTTGTAGACTCTTTAGACCAAGTCGTGGAAGGATAAACTCAAAACATTCTCTAGGAAGAGCTTTGGTGAAGATGTCTGCTAACTGGTATTCAGACCTCACAAAATAGAGTTCTACCACACCTTTTTCCACTTGTTCCTGAATGAAATGATGTCGAATGTCAATGTGCTTTGCTCTTGAATGTTGAACGTTGTTGCAAGAGAGAGCAATGGCACTTTTGTTATCACAATACAGAGGGATTTTGTTGAATACAAAGCCATAGTCAGATAATTGGGATCTCATCCATAGGATTTGAGCACAACAAGATGACATGGCTATGTATTCAGCCTCTATAGAGGATATAGAAGTACTCATTTGTTTCTTTGAAGACCAACTCACAAGCTTATCACCAAAAAACTGAGCACCTCCAGACGTACTTCGACGTGTATCTTGACATCCTGCATGGTCAGCATCTGCATAGGCTGTTAGTGATATACCGGTGTCCTTCGGGTACCATAGTCCCATGTTGATGGTTCCTTGGAGATACCGAAAGACCCGTTTAATCGCTTCAAGGTGCTTTTTGGTAGGCTTAGCCTGGTATCTAGCACACATGCATACAGCGAACAGAATATCAGGTCTACTGGCTGTGAGGTACATCAGGGATCCAATCATACTTCGATATTTCGTTTGATCTACCATGATCCCTGAGTGGTCCTCATCCAGTTTGGTACGTTCCACCATGGGAGTGTCAACAGTGTCACAAGTGTCAAATCCAAATTTCTTTAAAATTTCATTTGCATATTTAGATTGATTAATAAAAATGCCTCCGGGACTTTGTGAAATTTGTAATCCCAAGAAAAATGACATTTTTCCCATAATTGACATTTGAAATTTGGAGCCCATCTCCTTAGAAAAACGGTCACATTCATTGGGGTCAGTCGAGGCAAAAATAATATCATCAACATAGATTTGAACGTGAATTAAATGTTTGCATGACTTTCTGGTGAACAATGTCAGATCAACTGCTCCTTTGCTGAATCCAGTAGATAGAAGAAACTTTGATAGCGTATCATACCATGCCCTTGGAGCTTGCTTCAAACCGTAAAGAGCCTTCTTCAAGCGATAGACATGAGTAGGATGCTATGGATTCACAAAACCTTCAGGTTGGCTGACGTATACGACTTCTTTAAGATCTCCGTTAAGAAAAGCCGTCTTTACATCCATCTGATAGACTACCATGATCTTACTTGCTGCATTAGCCAAGAAGATTCTGATTGCCTCAATACGAGCAACTGGAGCAAATGATTCTTCAAAGTCAATAACCTCCTCTTGACGGTATCCTTTTGCAACCAATCGAGCCTTGTTCTTTAATACATCACCATGCTCATCAAGTTTTACTTTGAAGATCCACTTTAGAGAAATGATCATAGCACAGTCAGGAGCAGGTACTAATTCCCATACATCTAGTCGATCAAACTCATGAATTTCTTCTTGCATGGCGTTGAACCAGCTGTCTTCATTCATTGCAGTTTTAACGTCTTTTGGTTCGACCTTGGACAGTACAGAGTTGAAGAAGCACCATAAGGCATCAGTTGCAAGTTGTTTGCAAGTGGATACTGGACGAGAGGGATTTCCAATGATGTAGTCCAATAGATGATCATATGTCCATTTTCTAAGGTGTTCGTGTGGTTGTTGTTGAGGAACTGAAGTAGGAGAGTCGATTTCTTCTGATGAAGATGGTTCTGATGATGATTCAGGAGCAAATATGTTTTCAAAGGGGGCATCTTCAGGAGTAGCAAAGGTATTATCTCCATCAAAGGTGCCAGACACAATTACATGATGTACACTCGATGATTGATGATTTGTTGATGAGACAGAGTGATCAGCAGCAGTCGCTTCTTGACTTAATGACATAGAAACTGAAGGGTTAACTTCATTAACAAGGATAGGAGCAGCCTCTGTTGATGGAATTGACAGATCATTAGCAATTGGCTCATAGTATTCATCAAACATTGGATCAAACAATTTCTTCAAATCATCTTCTGAAGGAGGTACATAAGGAGTTGTTGGCGAAGAATCGTGTACAAGAGTAGAACTGATGGGACTACTTGATGAAGGTTGTGATGCGGGTCCAGAACTGGGTTGTCCTGGAGCCATTTGACCGGTCAGCTCATCGAACGTAACGTGAATTGTTTCCATGACATTTCGGGTTCTTTTGTTGTAGATTCGGTATCCTTTTCTGCTTGGTGCATATCCTACAAATACTCCAATGTCTGCTTTAGCTTTAAGTTTGCCTAAGTCTTGACCCTCATTAGTTGGATAACACAATGCACCAAACACACGAAGGAATGAAAGATTAGTTTTTCGATTGTGGACAAGTTCATATGGAGTTTTTCCATGAGAAGTGTGAATAAGGGATCAATTTTGAGTGTAGCATGAAGTGGCAATGGCTTCAGCCCAGAGAAACATTGGAACCTTTGAGTAAATCAGCATTGTTCTAGCGGCTTCCACAAGGGTTCGATTTCGTCTTTCAACTACACCGTTCTGTTGAGGAGTTCGTGGAACACTTCTTTGATGACTGATTCCAACACTTTCATAAAACTCACTAAGTTCTTTGTTAACAAACTCAGTTCCATTGTCTGTTCGGATGATTGTGACAATTTTTTTAAGTCGAACCTGCAGCTGTTTGATAAGTTTGATGATGATATCTGGAGTTTCATCCTTTGTCCTTAAGCACTTGACCCAAGTAAATCGAGAGTAATCATCAACCACAACTAACACATATTTCTTCCCGTAAATATTCTGCACTCTCATGGGTCCACATAAATCATTGTGAATGGTATGAAGAACTTCCATAACTGAGTTTGTAGGTTTGGGTTTGTGGGCATACTTCTTGCTTTTTCCCAATTGGCATGCTGAACAAAGATGATCCTTTTCATACTTTAGTCTAGGTAAGTCTATTACTAAGTCCTTTCTAGAGAGATCATTTTTGGTGCCAAAGTTCAGGTGATTTAGACGACGATGCCATAACCATGACTTTGTTTTCGAAGCCTTTGACAACAAGCAGATTGGAGAAGACTTCATCATATCTTCGATAGAGATGGTGTATAGATTTGAACCACGTGTTCCTCTTAAAAGTTCTCTACCATCAAGTTCTATAACGAAACAAGTATGTTTTCTGAAGGCCACTTCTAGATCAGAATCACAGAATTGACCGACAGAGAATAAGTTATGACCAAGACCTTCAACGTAATATACCCTGGAGATAACACTATCACCAACAACATAGTCTCCATAACCCATAATTGCACCGAAATGATCATTCCCGAATCTAATAGTCCCGATGAATTTACTCACAAAGTTCATGAGCCGTGACCGCTCTCTAGTCATATGCTTGGAACAGCCTGAGTCCAGGTACCACAGAACGATTTGAACGATCTGCAATTGAACACAGACAAGAATGGATAACTGGATAATTGGGATCTCCATGCAAGAATGGGTTCCATTTGGTTAGTAACAGTGATTGGAACACCCACATCAGAAGTAGAAACAATGGAATAGTGTCCGTATTTGACCTATTCAAAGTATGTTCACTTCTTAAAGGAATAGTTCTACCAGTAGGCATCCATTTCCTAATGGGCATTGATCTAGATAATTTAGGGCACATCTCATTAAGATTGAATTTGCAGCCAGTAGGTATCCACTGATAACCTATGTTACTAAATTTCCTTCCTACGGGTTTCCAATGTTTTCTAACCTTCTTCCGCCATTGCTTTCTAGCTTTCTTAGCTTGATTTTTGGCATTAACAATCTTAATAGGGAATTTAACAACATTACTCACATCATTCACAGCACATTCATGATAAACACCAGAAATCAAACATTCATTACATGTTTTGCAAGTAGTAGTAGAATTCGAATTAACTACAGTACGCTTAAAGCTAATACTAGAATCAACACGATTCGTTTTATTTAATTCCAACTTAAAGTTCCTAGGGTGGTCTTCTACTTTACTCCATTGATTACTCTTAGCTTGCGAGGTCCTATCTTGCTCTGTATTGCCTTGAGGCTTTGACCTGCTCGCTTTGGTGTCACTTTTTACTCCTGTAAAGAGAATGGGAACATTAGTTGGTTTTGCTACCTCTTGCATTTTAGGTTTAGAAGTGCTGGGATCAGAACTACTTGAAGGCACATTGAAGCTTACAAGTTTAACTTTAGGCACTGAGTGAGGCATATCAAGATTGGCATTCTTAAAATCAGGCATAGAACAAGGCACAACTATTTTATCCTTCTTACCATCGGATTTAGGGCATGTTGCTCTTAAGCATTCTAACAGCTCTTGAGATCGTTTGGCCTGAATGCAAACAAACCTAATTTCACCATCAAGGGGCTTATTTATGAAATCCTCCTCTACAATTTCACGGAGACATTCTAGACTATCCTTAAGATGAATGAAATAGTTATGAAACGCCAGTTCGTTATTTCTAAGATGAGAAGGAATGCATTTAACAGTCACAGTATATTTACAGTCTGCAGATGACTTTGATGCAACATTCTCATTAAAGACAAGTGGCATTTTCCTTTTTACCTGACTCCTCAGATTCTCAATTTCCTTTTGTAGAGACGTTATTTTTTCGTTGTTCTTGTCACGAGTGACTTTCATTGAATCATATAACTCTGTAAAGTGTCGTTTCACCTTTTCATTTTCTTCTAGAAAGCTCTCATTTTCCTTTTGTAAAACATTAACCAAGTTTTGAAGATGAAAATTTTGAGAACACTGAGAATCTAAAGGAGGAGGCATTTGGGAGCCAGTCACATTGTTCTTTTCACCCTTTAATTGTGAAATTTGGGTTCTCATTTTTCTGATCGTGTTACAATGAGCTCGAATCTGTTCATCACGTTTGCTGATTTCAAAAACTACATCAAATTCAGGAGCATCCAAGGATGTCTTGATATTTGAGGTTTTAACATTTTCTTTTAGATGTTGATATTTTAATTGCAAAGCAAGATGCTCAACTTCCAATTTAGAAAACTGTTTCACCAGGTTATCATGATCATCCCGTTTAACTTTATCATGCAATTTAGAGTTAGTTTTCTCAAGCTTAATGACACGATCATGAGAGAATTTCAGAGCAACAGATAATTCATGAAATTGAGATGTATTAATTGAACAATTCGTGGCAGTGTAAAACACATCTTGAGTGATACATTCAGAAATCAGATTCACATTTAAGGTATGCAAGTTCTTCCTCTCAATCTCATTATATTTTAATTCTCGCTCATAGTCATTGACCTCAACTATCATTGCATCAAATTCCTTTTCCATTTCTTTAATATCTGAATCCATCCCCTTTTTAAGACTCTCAAATTGACCTTTTAATTGTTTAAAGAAAGGCATGACCTCAGTTAAATAGCATTCTTTAGTTTGCTCAAAACCCCTCTCCCCTTCAGTTATCCCAGTAGGTGTGATCCTTTTCTTACATGTCTTCTCAAAATCAACAAATAATTGATAAATAACATACTAACTGATTAAGGTCTTGCTCTTAGTGGGAATACGTCTAGGAACTAAATGCATTGGTGTATTGGGGGGATATACAATGGCAGGAAGCATTCTCCTACATGGGGGATTCTGTTCAACAAACTCATTAGCTTTTTTCATGTCCATATCCTTTTTCAAGAACACTTGTTCAGGGGTCAGCTGTGTTTGAGGTCTAAATTTGTTAAATGCAATCCAATTTTCCTTAGCATAGTTGGGTGTTTTATAACTGATTTTCTTTTCTATGCATGAAGGGCTCTTAAGTTTTTCATCCAATTTCTTTCTAGTGACTTCTTCTAACTGCTTATCTTCCTCAGTATTCTCAGCGCAACTAGGTTTCTGTCTAGGCTTAAGGATTTCATTGCCATCATAAATTACTTTTTTTGCTTCTCTAGCTTTCTTACAAGCCTCAGGGTTTGGTTCATCAACTAATGCAACACTATGTTTGTCACTTAGAACTCTATGCTTAGTGATCATGTGAGCAGTCTGAATAGTGTTTCCTTGTACGTACAATTTGTTTTCAAGTTTGTTTTTCAAAGTTTTTAGGTTGGAAAATTAATTTAAAAGTTTTGATTCCTTAGCATTAAATTCCTGCTTAAGCACTTTCACATTTTCTTGAAGTTCTTGTTTTTGCTTAGCCGTTTTATTAAGCTTTTCTTTCAAGGAGTCTAGCTCTTGTTTTAGTATTTCTTCCCTAAAGTTACTTTTTCTAATAATTTTACGCATTTGGTCATCCATTTCCTGCTCACGAGTGGTTAACTCAAACTTAGCGCGTTGTTCATAAATTGCAACTTGTTCTTTATAGGCATTAAATTCAGAGATAACATAATCATCAGGGGCACATGGAGTATATTCATCAAAAACATAGTCATCATTGACTGCAGAAGATGCATCACTTGATACAATCTCACTTTCACTTTGTATCACATATTGATCATATGGGACAATATTACTATTACCCACATTATCGATATCTGATTCATTAGTTAGATGTGATTGTACTTTGTTATGGATCTCTTGTTCATCAACTTTATCGTATAGTTTTAATACCTCAGAGATGATTGAATCTTTGGAAGGACCAGCCTGCTGTGGTGATGAGGCCTTTGGAGAGACCATAGGTGAGATACTAGCCATGAAAATGGTTTGGGCAGTTGGTTCATCATCCACATCCGAATCATAAGCATCACAGTCAGCTACTTGAAATACATTTGGATTGTTCTGACCCTTACCCTGCACTGGCTCTTTATCCACATCAACATCATAAGTTTTGGCATTTCCCTCAGCAAGAAACAACAATTCCTCTTCATCCAAAACAGCTCCATTATCCTGAGCTTGTACCAGCAGCATCTTGTCCCTAAAGTACTCTGCATTTTGAGGGCGTTTTGGAGATGTGCAGTTCCTTGCAATGTGTCCATCACCACCACAGTTGTAGCACTTAATTGGCTTTGCTTGTCCTTGATTTGCATTCCTTCCATGATTCTGATTAGCCACATACCCTCCACCAACTCCACCTCTTCCCTGTTCATACTGCCTTCCTTGTACATTCTGCACCACTACCTTACCATCTCTGACAATAGCTTGATTGTGTGGATTGGATGCAGTTCTGAGGTTATTGTTGGTGTGTGGAGTGGAATTCATATTTTGACTAACCATGAGAGATAGTTGATTGATGAAGTTTTCCATGAGTGTTTTTGAGTCTGGAGGCTTATATGCTGGATCAGGAATGAGCTTGTAATTACCATTACCAATGGGTATGACTTGAGAAGCTGTGATGGTAATTCCAACATTGGTGTAGAATGCTGTTGAATCATTTGATGAACTTGTTTCTCCCTGTTTAGTTTTGAACTGTTCAAGAATCATTCGTTCAAACATAACATGTCTCTCATTCTGAAGAAGGAAGGTATATAGTTGCTCATAGTTGGTGTTCTTCAATCCTTTGGTTAGCTTCACAGAGGTGACAAATTTGTGCCATTCGGGATTCATGTTGTTCACAAACTTTGAGTTCAGCTGAATATTTGGCATGGTCATTTTGATATTCCTCATATCATTCACAAGCTTGTGGAATCTCACATAATATTCATAGACACTTTCTTCTGGTTTCATCTTAAAGTGCTCAAATTCATCATATAATTGTGATTCTCTGTCTTCCTTAGTCAATTCAAAACCCGAGAGAAGCATCTTGACATTATCCCAAACTGCATTGGCTTCAGTGTTGTGATTGATAAGCTTGTAGATATCTTTTGGAAGACCCTGAAGTATAATGTTTGAAGCCCTGATATCAGCATCGAATCTCTTTTTCTCCTTATCACTGAGCTCATCATACGTCTTTGGTCTGTCCAATCCAAAGATCATTATTCCATCTACAACAGTATCAATTATGTCTCTTGTAGTCTCAATCTGATAAGGTCCTTCATCAATTGATTTGAGAATGTTGACCCCATTTCCCTTTCCCAAACAGTACAACCTGATTCGTTGAGCCCATGAGTCATAATCAGTTCTGTCAAGCATAGGTGGACGAGTATCTTATCCTGCTGCTTGAACGTCCTCAGCTACAGTAGAAGCGATAGTAGGTACATTGTTAGACATGATTACAAGTTCTACGGGATTTTACTATTCTTTGATTAAACCGGGAAATTGATTCTTTCACGGGATTTTACTAAACCAAAAGAGCAACCGTAAAAATGTAGCACGAAGAAGTGACAAGTCTCAATAGACAAGTAACTAAACAGTCAACTCGCTTTGGTATCAACTCGCTAAACAGTCAACTCACTTAAAATACAAGTCGCTTAAAACTCAAGTCGCTTAAAGAATCAACTCGCTAAATAGCCAAGTTGCATACAGAGACAACTCGCTTAACTACTAAGTCGCTTAGACCAACTCGCTGACAATACAATTCGCTTAATAGCCAAATCGCTTTAAAACTCAAGTCGCTTAATGAATCAACTCACTTAATAGCCAAGTCGCATATACCAACTCGCTTCCAATAACAAAGCAACTCGCTTCCAAGAAACTCAACACCGTAGCTCAACTCGCTTCGTACAATATTTGAAAACAACCACTTTATCAATCAAAAACAGCTAAACCACAATGATTCAAGCCTTCCAATTCAAAACCTAAACACATATGATGATCCTAAACACAAAAGTACAATCAAAATTCAAACTTTAACACTAGAAATTGACCAAATGATTCAAACTCTCCTAAACACTTATAACCCCATAAACCTTATGAAATCCACCAAAACAAAGAGCATGAAAGATGAGTGATTAGACCATAGCTCTTGATACCAAATGTAATATATATGATTTCACAAACACATTAAACCAAATCCATATGGGGCATTCAAAAATGGTTAGAGATAGAAAGTTCTAGAGAGAGAAAGGGAAGAGAGTTGGGAACTAGGTGAAACAAAGAAAAATGGTATTGAAGCTCCAACCTTCTACCTTGGGAGGTAGAGGGTATTTATAGTGTCTTACAATAAACACCACCTACGGGCTGTGGATCAGGCATACAGTGGGTAAAGACCCGTCCGTTCTCCATTGTGTTACTTAACTAACTACTTATTAACATATCTTGACTACGACTACGAGCTTTCTAACGAATACATATACTTGAGGTGACCGAATATTTAATGACTGAATTTTCTAATTCCTAACAAAAAACCATGGGAAAAAGGGAGCGTCCTACGGATCCCTCAAAGTGCCCATGGATCCCTGGAATTACAAGGGCTGGATCCCTCCAGAAGGGATCCTTGGGGCAGAACATGGTTTTGGTCTTTTTGCCTATAAATAGCAAGCCACTTCTTACCATTTCTTCACACCTTCACACATAGTTTCTCTCCACCATTTCTAGGATATTTAGATCATTAGGAAACATGTAAACCACCCTCATCTCATATGATCATAATGCTTCTAACTCTCATTTGTTGTAAGCACACTCCCGAAGTAATCCTCCAAAGCAAGCTTAGAGATCTTGCTCCCTTACCTACTGAAGTGATCACCCATCACAAGATACAAGCTCATGAAGATCTTCTACAACAAGCTTGGGAAACTTGTCATCTTCATTCATAGAAGACTAACTACATCATGATTTGGGTTCTTGATGTTTAGTTTAGGATTTCATATCCATTAGACACATTGTCTTGGATAATGTCTAGTATCATATTCTTGTATATATGACTAGACTAGATGGTTTATGTGTTCGTGCCATAAAACACAAGGTTTGTTATGTTGGGCCACAAACGCATTAGTGAAGAGTGCCGAAGATCCGTGTCAATGGCATTAGTGAAAGATGCCTAGGGTGTACATTCGATATGGTGTGTTTCGATGTACAAGATAACGTATTATTGGATCCAAGGATATTGATATCCTTGATGGTGTTGTAATAAGGAGTGGATCTCCTTAAGATTAGGTGTTGTGTTGTGATGGGTAGTAGTTCCTCCATAGTAATGGAACTAGGTGCTTAGCCTAGTACCTAATAAAGGGTAGGCGACGTTGTGATAGGATTAGTTCTCCTTGGAGTGAAAGAACTCGGTGGTTAGCCTAGCACCGTATAAAGGGTAGGCGACGTTGTGTTAGGTGTGGTTCGCCTTGGTGTGAAAGAACTCGGTATTTAGCTTTGTACCGAAAAAAGGTGTAAGAGACATTGTGAAGGTTTCTCCGCCATAAGGAGATTGGTGTAGTGTTTAAGAACTCTCGAGTAGGTGACTCGGGGAGTGGAGTAGGGCAAGGAATGTGTCCTTGTAGCCGAACCACTATAAATCCTCGTGTTGGTTTGTCTATCCTTTTACTTATCGCTTTACGTTTATTCTTGCATTACATTGCTTATTTTCTATGTGGTTGATGTCTATGTTTGTGATGCATACTTGGTCTTTCATATAGTCATAAACTATATTTAACACTTTACATATTATGACACGCTTGATCAAGAAAAAGCAACCGGGCTAATAATGGTGAAACTTGATTTATAATGAACCATTAATCTTACGGAATCTTATGTGATATTAAGGGGTTGGCCTTACATGCCGTAATGCATTAAATGCATCCTCGCGTCGAGATTAGCAAATGCAATGGTTTATACTATATTTGATACAAAAGTTTTAAGTTTGAAACGGAAACGTATTCCCCCCCCCCCCCCCCCTCTACATTTTCACAACTTCATGATCATCAGACACGTCAACATCATCATCATCAAGGACATGAGAAACGACATTATCTTCATTATTAATAAAATCAGCATCTTCTTCAGCACCATCTGGTGGGGCATCCACTTCTGCTAATTCATCATTTACACTCAAATTTGCAAACTCAAAATCAGCCAAACCAACAGACAATGCAACACAGATGAACTGCTGCCATGTAAAACATCCTGATCAGAATCTACCACATCCCGATGCCAGATCTTCCGAGGATGAACATCAGAACAACACAACCTTACGGTTGCCCATATAAGTGAGCTCTAGAATTTCTTCCAGTTGACAATAATACATAGCTCCATCAGGCCCGGGTGTTGAAACTCCACTGCTTTGAGTGGTATGAAGTTTATCGCGCTCGTGCACCAAGAACTTCACACCATTTACTATGCAAGCGGGGTATGTACTTGCACTATATGAAGGTCCACATGCCAAAGAGAGTAACTCGGGACTACAACATGGGTCTTTTGCCACTCTCTTTTCACGAATCTACGAAAGAGATACAAACAGATTTAGATGAGCAATAACTCTGGACTACAAGGTAATATATCTAATGTGTTTACCTTGTGATTGAACCAGGGAGGAAAAATTGTTTCCACGGTATTGTTAGGAAATTCACTGCAAAAAGTTAATGAATAAGTCATCGAAAACAAATAACTTAAGAAAAAAAGGGTTCTTGAAAATATAAAAAAGAAGAAACATACTCTTTGTACGCCAGGATGTCTGCGTCTATTTCAGGACTGTTGCTAAGTATAAACCATACAACTGCCTGCATAACATCTGTATTCAACCGAGTCGAGACTTCTCTACCCACCGGTTTGCATACGGACTGGAACACCTGGAATTTATCTGGTTGTTCAGGCAAACCGTCATCATTTATGTCAGGACGATTAAATCTCATCTCGACATCCTTAAGATAATGCGAACAGAAAGTTAATGCTTCTTCTACAACATAACCCTCTACTATAGAACCTTCAGGCTTGGCTTTATTTCTGACATAATTTTTTAGTTTTTTCATGTATCTTTCAAATGGATACATCCACCTGTAGTAAACAGGGTCACCTAGAATAGCCTCTTCGGTTAAATGTATAACCAAATGAATCATTATGTCAAAAAAAGCAAGAGGAAATATTTGCTCTAAATTAATCATAACATCAATCATTTGTTTTTTAGCTTTCTCCATGTCCTGCTGCATCAAATTTCGAGCACAAATCTGGTTAAAGAATAAGCAGAGCTCGATTAATGGGGTTGAAATTTCTTTAGGTAAGTATCACTGAACTCCATAAGGAAGTAACCGCTGCATCATTATATGACAGTCATGAGATTTTTGGCCCGTTATGTTGTTATCATCAACGGTCACTTTTTTATTGAAGTTGGATCTAAACCCATTAGGTAGTCTAACTCCTTTGATGAATTTACAAAAAAGTTTTCTGTTTTCTGGTGTGAAAGAGTACGTTGGATGAGGCTCATAGAACTTCCCGTTTCCTTTATCAACGAGCCAAAACACCTTTCGAACTCCCAAAGTTTTCAAGTCTTGCCTTGCCTTTAGCGTGTCTTTGGATTTGTCGTTCATTAACAAGGTATTCATCACACTCTAAAGCACGTTCTTTTCGATGTGCATGACATCGAGATTGTGTTTTAGTAGAAGAACGGGCCAATACTCCAGTTCGTAGAAGATAGAACGCTTACTCCAATTCAATTCGATTTCTCGATTAGGTTTAGGGTTATTTTTTAAAGTATTTGGATGCTTCCCTGAGACACGTTTAAAGACTTTACTAATTTGGATCATGATTTCCTCATTGGTAAAGCTTCTAGGAGGATGTTTCTTTTTAGGTTTACCATGGAATTCCTTATGTTTATTCCTTAGTGGATGCCTTACGCGTAAAAATCTTCTATACCCAACATAAGCGATTTTATGCTTCACAGGAAGCAATGGAGTGTCCTGATTACATGTGGGGCATGCATAGTAGCCTTGTCCACTCCACCCAGACAAAATACTTCGAGCTGGAAATTCATTGATGGTCCATAAAACCGCCGCTTTCATTTTGAAATGAGTACCCGTAGCAACGTCTAAAGTCTACTCTCCTATCCATAACTCTTTGAGTTCTTTGATCAAAGGCTGCAAGAAAACATCAATTTCCTTTGCAGCTGATTTAGGGCCGGGAATTAAAATCGTCAACATTAAAGAAGTCTCTTTCATACACATCCATGGGGGGGGGGGGTTGTTGTATGTTGTAAATATGACCGGCCACATGCTGTAAGTTTGACTCATGTTACCAAACGGATTGAAACCATCAGCAGCCAACCCTAATCGGACGTTTCTAGGGTCACAAGAAAACTCAGGTTTCATTATGTCAAATATTTTCCATGTTTGACCATGACACGGGTGATTCATCTTACTGTTTTCCTTAGACTGTCCAGTAGCATGCCAAGTCATCCACTTTGCGATGTGTTTTGTGTTGAACATACGTCGTAGTCTAGGTTTTAATGGAAAGTAACGCAACACCTTGTTGGCAACTTTGTTCCCCTTTGTCTTTAGGTTTTTCCATCTACTCTCGTTGCAGATTGGACAATTATTGAGACTTTTGTTCTCATCTGATCCCCAAAATAAAAAACAATAATTTATACAAGCATGGATCGATTCGTATCCTAACCCGATATCTTTGTATGTCTTCTTGATTTCATTGTATGACAGTGGGAAATTGAATACTTTACTAGGGGGACATGCCTTTTGCAAAAGAGCTAGAATCTTGTTAAAACCGACATCAGTTATTTTATATAAGACCTTGATGTGCAAAAGCTCTGACGTAAAGTTCAATGTAGTCATATCACAACCTGGGTACAACTTTTGGGTGAACCTAGCAAGTAACTCTTCGTACTTGTTATTAATGCTAGGATTATTGGTTTGAGCTGGTTGAGGACCTGTTGTTTGATCTGGTTGTCACACTGTTGTTTGAGATGGTGGAGTTGGGACATTATCTGCAGAAATATCTTGGAATAATGCATCCATGTCAATGTGTTCAGGTGAAGGTGGTTGTGGTGTGTTGTGTACTACCGTGATATTTCCAAGTGGTATAATGTATGTCAAACCCGTATTTAGATATGTGTGACTCAAGAGTTTTGAGTGTACCCAATTTAGTTGGAGCGTTACCAAAACGAACACATGGGTAACGAATCATTTTTGAGATGGGGTTTAACAATTACTCACAATGCGCGACGAATGCAAAAAGGCCATCTAAAAATTCTGGGGAATTACGGTTGGATACAGTGGTCTAACTCTTATCAATTGTCATGATTGCGTTGTAAAAAAAATATTCAAATAAATGAATTTATATATATACATACATATGCAAATAAACACATTCAAACATGAAAAGGCGTAATTATGAGCTGTTATGTTTACCTAGTGCAACTATGGAAGGCAATCCTAACCCACTCTTTCAATGTCTCGTCTAATATATGAATGCGTATAACTAATTTACTATTTGGAAAAATTCGGCAGCATTTCCCCTCAACTCCCCAAATATGTGCATTAAAGACATATTCGTAGGAGTGAAAGGGAAATACTGTCGAATTTCTCTCAAATAGTAAAACAGTTATACGCATCCATATCCTAAATGAGACAAAACATTCAAAAAGCAGCCCCAAACAGGGGACTTTCCAAAATTAATTTCTAATAAATTAATTTCGGACAGGTTTTCTATAGGATGATTAACTTCGGACGGGGAATTTCCTAAATTAATCACTAAAATCCTAAAAACAGTAACACAAGTTTAACAATCACAATATTACTAACCAAACGGCATATTCACAATATCATACTAAACATACAAAATCCGATAACTTTTTAATTCATCAATATTTTTTCCGATATCACATATCATTTTCATTTTAACACGGTCACTTTAAGTATTATAACTAACAATTAATAACATATCATATCATTTTTTCCGATATCACAAATCATTTTCATTTTAATACGGTCACTTTAAGTATTATAACAAACAATTAATAACATATCACATATCATTTTAACACGGTCACATATCATTTTTTCCGATGTCACATATCATATATATTTTTTCCGATATCACATATCACATTATCACTTGAATTAAAGTATATACCTATTTCGCAGTTGAAAATACAGGAAGAGAAGAAAAGAGAGAGAAAAAGAGGTGGGCGCTCGACCCGCCTGACACGGCTGTCCCGGCTGTCTCCGACTGTCCCGGTTGACCCCGACTGTCCCAAACACTACACATACAAAAAAACAACCTAAATTAAATAACCAAACTTACATTAACCAAATTAATTAATAAAAACTTTTGACGACTACATTGTCGTCTCAAAACACATTAACAAAATTAAAAAAAAAATATATATTTAACCTGTCCCGGGTGGTGGTTCACGAGTGTTTTGCTGCGGCGGTGGTTCGTGGTGGTGGAGCCGCTGCGGCGGCGGTTCACGGTGGTGGGCTGCTGCTGTGGTGGACCATCTAACCTACACAAACACAACATAAAACCATAGTTAAACAAACCATAATTAAAGAAAATAAATTAACAAACAAAATTAAAAAAAAAAAAAAAAAAACCTTTAAACAAAACAAAATAACAAAAATTATAAAAATTGTGTACAGTGGTGCATGTGTAATTGATGGTTTCGAGTGATAGTAGTGTTGTGGTGGTGTCGAATTGAAGAAAATAGCGATTTTTTTTTGTTTCGAGTGGTTTTTTTTTGTTGGTTAAGTGTGAAGATGAAAAAAAGAAGAACATAGATCTGCTGGTAACACCTCAGTTATTGATATCATATTGGGACGACATATATCAGGTAAAATTAGGGACGACATTGTCGTCCCTAAGTTTTTTTTTTTTGCGAAAAATTTGGCGGATGGTTTAAGTTTCCATGAAATTTTTGGTGAAAAAAAGGGACGACAATGTCGTGCCTTTTTGTTTTTTTTTTGTTTTTCCCTTTATCTTATGTATATTAAAATGTGTTTAAATTATTTAATTAATACTAAATAAATTAAAAATTATTTAAATTAGTTATAAATTAGTTAAATAAATTAAATTTGTTATAAAAATTTTAAATAAATTAAATTAGTTATAAAAAATTTAAATAATTTAAAATAGTTATAAAATATTTAAATAGATTAAAAATGATTTAAAATTCATTATAAATTGTTTATATAAATTAAAAATGATGTTAAACGAACGAGTCGAGGTGATATTGTTATACATGATGTTAAACGAACGAGTCTATGTGATATCGTTATACATGACATGTTAAAACGGATGAATCGAGACAGTATCATGATACGTGAAATGTTAAACGAACGAGTCGAGATCTTGCCGTTATACATGATATGTTAAACGAACGAGTCAAGATGATATCGTTATACATGAGATGTTAGACGAATGATTCTAAATGACATCGTTATATATGATATGTTAAACCAACGAGTCGAGGTGATATTGTTATACATGATGTTAAACGAATGAGTCTAGGCGATATCGTTATACATGATATGTTAAACGAACGAGTCGAGATGATATCGTTATACATGATGTTAAACGAACGAGTCGAGGTGATATCGTTATACATGACATGTTAAAACGGATGAATCGAGATAGTATCGTGATACATGAAATGTTAAACGAACAAGTTGAGATCTTCCTGTTATACATGATATGTTAAACGAACGAGTCAAGATGATATCGTTATACATGAGATGTTAGACGAATGATTCTAAATGACATCGCTATACATGATATGTAACACTAACGAGTCGAGGTGATATCGTTATACATGATATGCCAAAACTTCCCACCAAAAGCTACCAGATCTGCTCTATATATTACATAAAGAAAACTTGAGATCTTATCCCACCAAAAGCTACCATATCTTATCCTCAAAACCACTCAACCTCACAACCTCTTATCTTCACACAAATTTCAAAACCTGAGATGGAGCAATTTAATCCTTTTATGTGTTCTTGTGGAGCAAGAAATATAAGATTAAGAACATCACATAGAGAAAATTCATCTGGACGGCAATATTATGCATATCCTCTGCCGAAGGTGAATAATCATACATTTCTTATTTATGTAAATATACAAATAATTGGGTTGTAATCTCTTATAATTTTCTTATTATGTAACAGCCCAGAAAAGAAGATAATGGGTGCGGATATTTTATGTGGAAGAGTGAATTTGACGAGTACTTAAGAATAATATCTTCTAGTTCAACATCTCAAGGTTCTGGATCTGCACCAATAGAGTGCTCAAGCTGTAATGCCAAAGATCTTAGGATAAACATGTTGGAATCACAAAAACAGGTGCTAGAGACAAGAGTAAGGATGCTGGAGGCAAGACTTGAAATGGCAAGGATTCCAGATGAGTGTGTAAATACTCATCATTTTTGGTCAAATCTGAACTGCAAAACATTTAAAAACACTCAGAAATGCATCAAAATACTGAAAATATCCCAAAATTGTATTTTATATGTTTCAGATGCAAAATGCTTAAAATCAGATGAAAAACGAGCAAAGTTTGCATAATTGGCAGTTTCAGTCCCTCAACTTTTAAATCTTGACAAAATCAGTCCCTGAGCATTTGTTTTGGAATAAAAGTCAACCCAAGTCCTTTCAAAATCAAAATTTATCAAAAATGATCCTTGGGTAAAAGTTTGGAGAATTTACAAGTTTGGTCCTTCAAGTTTCAAAATTGGCAAAAATAGTCCTTGGAAGTTTAAAAATGGAAAATTATCTTTTATGGTCCTTGTACTAATGAAACTTGGCAAGATTGACCCTTGGAACAACTTTGCAAAATTACAGATTTGGTCCTTGGTTTTTGTGGAATTGCAACTTTGGTCCTTGATATTAATACCTTGACCCCTTGACCCCTTGAACCCTTTTGTATTATGAACCCCTGCCAAAACACCCCTTGAACCCTTTGTCTAATAATAGAACCCCCGGTCAAACCCAGTCAATACCCGCCCAAACCTTTTTCCTTTTCTCTTCACCCACTCTCTGCAAATCCAGTGCACCCCTCACCTCCAGCTCACATACACCACCCTTATCACTCCACCTCACCCAACAATCCAAGAATCATTAAATGCTTCTTCTTCTTTGCACTCAATCTCGCCCCAGTTGATATACCATTTTGGCGCCAAAATTCATCAAACGGCCAATATCATCTCCAGTGATCCAATGGCTCAAAATAGAAGTGGGAATTACTCAGAGGCAAGTGGGAAGACATTTTGTTGATAAATAGAAGGAAGAGAAGGAGGAGAGAGTAGTAGTTTTTAGTTTACATTTTTCATATATGTCGTTTTTAATGTTTATGTCTTAATTAAGTTCTAAGTTGTAATTTTAATCTTCCTTATATTGAACTCAAGCTATTGTATCAGTTGTATTTCATTTCAAGTTCTAATTTAAAGTTTGATTAAAGTTTCTTACTTTTAAATTTTCTTCTTTTTATTCAGTCTTAATTGTCCTAAATCCGAGCTTCAATAAGCTTTATTATAACTTAAGTGAGCTTACTAAAGCTGTATATAGCTTTTAGTAAGCTCAATAATCAGTTCCAAGCAAATTCTTCACTTGGTCAACAAAAGTCAAACTGGAGCTTCATTTGGAAATGGTTATAACATTGGGTGTTGCAGAGCTTGGATTGGGTTGGATTAGCTTAGGTTAGTGTAGTTATGGTTCTGGATTGAGCTTCAAAATAAGCTGGACTGCTGTAAGCTTCTCATTCACTTTATGTCATTATTGAGCTCAAATCTGCATATCATTGTTCTTAGTGAGTTAGTGTTAATTGTTACTTTAAAGCATTGCAGTTAGACTTACTTTAGTTAGTTATAGTGAGATTAGGAAGCTATTCACACTAGCTAAATAGATTGTTAGTTAAAATTTGCATTTTAGCATCTTAACTAGTGTTTGGATCAGTGGGTGAATTGAGCTTGAGGCTTGGTTTGTGCTCAAGATCAGTTAACTTGGCCTCATTTAGGATCATTGGACTTAATTCAGTGGTTAGATTGCATCCTAGAACACTAATAGTCAAAATCACCTTCAATCAGTTCTAATTTGCCTATCTGTTGGAATTTTTGAAGATCAAAAGCTTGATTCAGGGTCAGATATCATTAGAGTAGCTTATTTTAGTTTCACTTTAGCTTAATACATCATTCTCAGTTCAAAAATTGGATTCAAATCTCATTTTAGTCAACATTTCATTTCTGTCCTCAAAAGTCAAAATTTGCTCAAGTCAGTTTTTCCAAAACTTTGTGGATTTATCATTTGTCCATCTTTGGTCAAGAGCTTTTGGTATTTTGGATTTAACAAGTTGAGCTGGTCTAGTTTCTAAAACTGATTTTTGAGAAATTTTTCCAAATCTCTTTAAGCTTCAAATCAGCTTCTCAACTATGTACCATTTGCCCTGTTCACACTCAGTCATAACTGAGTGTGTAAACAGCTTTTTGCAGAAGCTCTAGAAAGCTCATGATAGCTTCTCTAGGGCTGAAACTTGGTTTATAAACTCTTTGATTGGTCATTTAGAGTCTCTCATTTCCAGTTTTCCCAAAAGCTCTCTTGCTAAGTTTGTGCATCAGCTGCAACATAGAGGGTAGGGGCTGTTTGGCCAATAATCACTTTTAAGCTTCAAAGCATAAACTGAGCTTGTAGCTTGTTAGGATTAGTTGGAATTAGTTATAATTAGCTTATTTTAGTAAAGATTAGCTTCAGTAACACTTTGGTGGTTTATAGTACTCATTAGCTTAATCTTAGTAGCTTATTTAGGATCAGTTTGCACTACAGCTTGTTAATCCTTCACATAAGCTATAGTTTTTATAATTTTCATAAATTTAGAATATTATTTTAGACTTTTCCTGAATTTTTTAGATTTTTCCATTACTGTTTGCTATTTTTCTTATTTTAAATCAGTTTTTAAGATTTTTTAAATAGCTTTTAATACAAATAAATCAGAAAAGCTTCAAAAAAATAAGTTTTCAATTTTCCTAGATTAAGATAAATATAAAAAGTCAAAAAAATATTTTTCCATAATTTTCCTAGTTTAAATAGTAATTTTTAGCATATTAATTAGTTTTAAAATCATAGAAAATAGAATATAAATCAGAAAAATACAAAATTAGTTTTGAAAATTCTCTTTAGTAATTTTAGATTTTTGAAAAATAGTTTTATAATTTTCCTCTTTATTTTCATAATTTTTAGTATTTTAATTTAGTTTTAAAAGTTAAAATTAGTTTTTAATTCTAATTTATAAAAGAAAAATCAAGAAAATCCAATTTTAAAAATAGTGATAGCGTTTATTTAATATAATTTAGCTTTTTAATTTTCTTTCTCAGATTTTTCCTTTGTCATCTAGTATTATCATTAACCCCTTTCCTGTTCAATATCACTCGATCACTACGCGTTTAGCTTCAATCGCACAGCTCGTTGGGACTTAACGACCCGGGGAAACTCTATACTCTCCTGGACTTAATTGCTTTGGTTTTAGACTGTTTGACTTTTATTACGGTTGACCATTCACAAGTGGTTGACTTGTGTAATAAAAGATAGACCGTTTGGGAGCCAATCAAATTTTGGCGCCGCTGCCGGGGAGCTGTGCTAATAGTCTTACGTTTAGCAGATTAGTGATTTGAATATTCACTCCTTGTTCATACCATCTATATATGTTTATATTTTCTTATAAAAATCCAAAAATCCAAAAACATATTAAAAACCATAAAACCCAAAAAGATTCTTCTTTCTCCATTTTCATAATTCCCTTGACTCTGAAATTTCTTAGAGTCAACTCTAGTGTATGCGCACTCGCTCTTCTAGGTCTGTGAGCCCATTTCGTGAGCTTGTCAAGATTCCAAGAAGGCGTATCCGTAGACGTTCGCCCCATCAGGTCGGATCTGAGATCTGGACTGCTCGCACTACTTCCGTTATCATGGCGGAAGAACGTCCTATGTGCGAGCTTCTCCAGGCACCCATCGATGGGTATGGAGATGCTATTGTTATTCCACCATTGTGGTGAAAATTTTGAACTCACAACCGGGTTACTAAATCTTGTAACCTCAAGTCAATTCTATGGTTTTGAGAGGGATGATCCTCATGCTCATATTCGATGGTTTAACAAGATTGCATCTACCATCAAATACAAGAATGTCCCTACCGATCTTTGTCAAACTTCTTCTCTTACCATTTTCCCTCGAGGGACAAGCCCGGATTTGGCTTGAAAAACAACCCCCTCAATCGATCGAAACATGGGAAGACCTGGTGAAGAAATTTGTGAACGAGTTCTATCCACCTTCTAAAACCACGAGTCTTAAAAACGAAATCATCAAGTTCACACAAAAATTTGATGAATCCTTCAGTGAATCGTGGGATCGTTTTAAGGAGTTACTCCGCAAATGTCCTCACCATGGTTTCTCCGAGTTAATGCAACTCGATACTTTCTATAATGGAGTGAGTCAATCTGATCAAGATTCTCTCAATTCCTCCGCTGGAGGAAATTTCTTAAGCAAAACTGTAAAAGCAGCTTTAGCGATAATTGAAAACAAGTCTAAAGTCTGCACTACACGAAGCAAACCGGTTGTTTCCCAAGTCAGTGTTGGTCCTTCTACTTCATCGCCCGTGAGTCAATCTAGCACCGATGCTAAGATTGACAAACTCACAGAAGCAATTCAAGCTTTGGTTCTCTCTAACCAAAAGAAAGTCTCTTTTCCACAAACTTCACCTCCTGCTGAAGTCAAGAAAGTGGAAGTATGTGTTACTTGCGGTGGCCCCCATGCCTATTACAACTGTATGGCCACCGATGGTAACCCTTTTGAAACAAACGCTGTGGGCGGGATTTCCAATTCAGGAGGCAACCAATACCGTGCTCCTATGGACCCGAACCACCGTCCTAACCACTACCCTGGACCACCCGGTTTCAACCAAAACCAAAACCGTAATCAAAATCAGAATAGAACAAACCAAGGTTTTCAAAACCAAGGTAATTTTAGTCAGAATAACGGTTTTCAAAATCAAAGTCAAAATTTCCAAAACCAAGGAAATTTTAATAGAAACCAAGGTCAAGGAAATTTCAACCCAGGGTATTTTCATGGCAATAATCAAGGAAATTTCCAAAATCAAGGCCCTAATCCAAACAATAGAGGCCAAAAGTTTCCTACACAAAATCAAGCCATTGTTCCAATTGGACCATCATCTGATGAGTTGTTGAAGCAATTCATGAAATCCCAAGAGGAAATGAATAGGTTGTTGGTTAGCCGATTTCGACATTAAGAAGTCTATAAATGATCGACCCTCGGGCTCAGGTACTTTACCTAGCAACACGATCGCTAATCCGAGGAGCGATGCAAAGGCGATCACAACCAGAAGTGGTGCTTCATATGATGGACCCGCTGTTCCTACTACCTCTTCTTCTTCTCTCCCGAAGGTAGTGGAAAGTGAACCTGAGGCGACAAAGGACCAAGTGCAACCCACTAACTCACAAAGTACAGCACATGTCCATCCTCAAGTTGTCCCGAAACCCAAATCCAAACCAGGAGTTGTTTTTGAACCTCCTGTAGCTCCAGTTGAAAACCCCAAATCCAAAACGTCTATTCCTTACCCATCACGTTTAAATGAGCAAAAGCTCCGCGAAAAAGCCAGTCATCAAATGGAAAAAAATTTTCAAATTTTCCAAGAACTACATTTTGACATAAGCTTTGCGGATGCTATCATGCTTGATGCCCAAGTTTTCATTAACTCTCAAACACATGTTAAGCAACAAGGAAAAACTGTTTGAGATGGCTAAAACTCCTCGAACGAGAACCGCCAGCAGCTTCGTTAAAGAAGCTTCCCGAGAAGCTTGGAGATCCTAGAAAATTTCCTCTACCTTGTGTTTTTCCAGGAATGATTGAATGCTTTGCCCTCGCCGATCTTGGTGCAAGCATCAATCTGATGCCTTATTCAGTATGGAAGAAACTTTCTCTTCCAGAACTTATTCCTACCTGCATGACTCTTGACCTTGCAGATCGTTCTATATCGCGTCCTCTTGGCATCGCCGAGGATGTATTCGTGAAAGTAGGAAAGTTCCATTTTCCAGCTGACTTTGTGGTTGTTGATTTCGATGCCGATCATCGGGTTCCCCTCATTATTGGACGAGGATTCCTGAGAACGGGCCGTGCTCTCATTGATGTATTTGATCAAGAAATCACATTACGTGTGGGTAATGAAGCTGTCACCTTTAACCTTGATCAAACTTCGAGGTACTCCTCAAACTATGATGCTGAATCGGTTAATCGAATCGATGTAATTGATATTGCTTCAGAGGAGTACTCTCAAGAGTTTCTTGGTTATTTTCATAATTCTGTGAGTGGGGATCCCACCACATCTTCTCAACCAATTATTGCCGATTCTTCCCCCTCTCTTACTCCGTTTGAGGGAGGTGACTTCTTTTTAGAAGAGATCGATGAGTTTCTTGCTAATGATTAATCGATTCCACCGGGAATTGATAATGGTGTTTATGATTCAGAGGGAAATATCCTTTATCTTGAGCAATTGTTAAATGAAGATCCATTACCGTCACTCCCTCCGAAAGATATCACGATTGAAGAAATCAAATCCGTACAAACATCTACTGAAGAATTTCCCGAGGTTGAACTTAAGGACCTACCTCCTCATCTCGAGTATGCATTCTTGGAGGGTGATGATAAATTACCCGTCATAATTGCTAAGGACTTAACGGAGGAGGAGAAGACTGCTCTCATAAAGGTCTTGAAGTCACACAAGCAAGCAATTGCTTGGAAACTCTCCGACATTAAGGGTATCAACCTTGAGTTTTGTACTCACAAAATCTTGATGGAGGATGACTTCAAGCCAGCAGTCCAACATCAGAGAAGGGTGAATCCTAAGATTCATGAGGTTATCAAACAGGAGGTTCTCAAACTTCTTGATGCTGGTCTAATTTACCCGATCTCTGATAGTCCTTGGGTCAGTCCCATCCACTGTGTTCCAAAAAAGGGTGGCATAACTGTTGTCACAAATGAAGAAAACGAGTTAATTCCAACTCGATTGGTTACGGGATGGCGTGTGTGTATTGACTATCGCAAGTTAAACGAAGCCACCCGTAAAGACCATTTTCCTCTACCCTTCATGGATCAGATGCTTGAGAGACTAGCAGGAAATGAATACTATTGTTTCCTAGATGGTTTCTCGGGGTATTTTCAGATCCCCATTGATCCACAGGATCAAGAAAAGACCACATTCACCTGCCCATACGGAAATTTTTCCTACAGACGTATGCCTTTTGGCCTATGTAACGCTCCTGGCACGTTCCAACGATGTATGATGGCAATTTTCCACGACATGATCGGGGAAACAATGGAGGTGTTTATGGATGACTTCTCGGTCATTGGGGACTCATTTCAAAAATGTCTCTCCCATTTAGAAAAAATGCTCAAACGGTGTGAAGACACCAATCTTTGTCTAAATTGGGAGAAGAGCCATTTTATGGTCAAGGAAGGAATTGTCCTAGGCCATAAGATTTCAAAAAACGGGATTGAGGTTGACAAAGCAAAAGTGGATGTCATTGCCAAATTGCCTCATCCTACTACCGTCAAAGGTATTAGGAGTTTTTTAGGTCATGCCGGTTTTTATCGCAGATTCATACAAGATTTTTCTAAAATCGCCGGGCCTATGACTCATCTTCTTGAGAAGGATGCTCCTTTTATCTTCTCACCTGAGTGCATCGAAGCTTTTGAAACATTAAAGAAAAAGCTTACGGAAGCACCCATTCTCGTTGCCCCCGACTTGGATTTACCCTTTGAACTCATGTGCGATGCAAGTGATTTTGCTATCGGCGCAGTCCTGGGGCAACGTAAAACCAAGCATTTTCAGCCTATCCACTACGCGAGTAAGACTATGACTGAAGCTCAAACCCATTACACCACTACGAAAAAAGAATTATTAGCTGTGGTGTATGCGTTTGAGAAGTTTCGGCCATACCTAATCTTGACCAAATGCGTGGTGTATACGGATCACTCGGCTCTCAAATATCTCTTTGCAAAACAAGATGCAAAGCCGAGATTGCTCCGTTGGGTTCTCCTCCTGCAAGAATTTGATGTCATTATACGTGATAAAAAGGAGTGAGAACCTGGCTGCAGATCATCTGTCCCGTCTAGAAAACCCTCACCAGGATGTGTTCGAGAAAAAGGAAATAAACAAAACATTTCCTCTCGAAACACTCAATGTGGTTTCTTTTCGTGGAGACTCTTCTACCCCATGGTTTGCTGACTTTGCAAATTACCATGCGGGTAACTTTGTGGTGAAAGGGATGTCGTCCCAACAGAAAAACAAATTTTTAAAGATGTGAAACATTATTTCTGGGACGACCCCTACTTATTCAAAATTTGCGCGGATCAAGTCATCGGGCGATGTGTGTATGGTCAGGAAGCCAATGACATTCTCAAGGCTTGCCATTCTCGGACCTCTGGGGGACATTATAGTCCCAACTACACTGCCAAGAAGGTGTTTGATTCCGGATTTTATTGGCCCACGATTTACAAGGATGCCCACGAATTTGTCAAAACCTGTGACGCTTGTCAACGTCACGGAAATATCTCACAAAGAAATGAAATGCCGCAAAACGCCATTCAAGTGTGTGAGATTTTTGATATCTGGGGCATTGACTTTATGGGGCCATTTCCTTCATCTCGAGGAAATAAATACATACTCGTGGCCGTTGACTATTTGTCAAAATGGGTTGAAGCGAAAGCTTTGCCTACCAACGATGCCCGAGTTGTTGTGAAATTCTTAAAATCTCTTTTTGCTAGGTTTGGAACTCCACGAGCTATAATCAGTGATCGTGGTACGCATTTCTGCAATGACCAGTTTGATAGAGTCATGCAAAAGTATGGTGTAACTCACCGTCTCTCTCCTGCGTACCACCCCCAAACAAGTGGGCAAGTGGAAGTTTCCAACCGAGGGATTAAAAGAATTCTGGAAAGGACAGTAGGCGAAAACCGTGCCTCTTGGTCGGATAAGCTAGATGACGCACTCTGGGCCTTCTGTACAGCTTATAAAACACCCATCGGGTGTACTCCATACAAGCTAGTGTACGGGAAAGCGTGTCATCTGCCTATTGAGTTGAGCACAAAGCTTACTGGGCATTGAAACATGCCAACTTCGATATTCAGACAGCTGGTGATCACCGGAAAGTTCAAATGAATGAATTAAATGAACTCCGTGATCAAGCATACGAGAACTCTTTGATCTACAAAGAAAAGACAAAGAAGACTCATGACTCCAAAATCAAGAACCGCGTTTTCAACGTCGGTGATCGAGTCCTTCTTTTCAATTCAAGATTGAAGATTTTCTCAGGAAAACTAAAATCCCGCTGGTCTGGACCATTCACCATCACTAAAGTATTTCCTTATGGAACTCTTGAGTTATCTCAACCCGATGGTCCAAATTTTAAAGTGAATGGTCATCGATTGAAGCACTATTTTGGAGAGGACATTCCACCTGTGGTTGTCCCGGATCTACAAACTTTCCCCATGAACCAATGACTGCGGGGATCGAGTCAAGCTAGCGACTCGGGAATCAAAAACAATAGCACACTATATGGGTTTTCACCCGTATTTCTGACTTCTTTCTACTTTCTACCACCCTAGTGTGGGGAGTTGCCCCCCGCTGTTGTATATAAATTTCAAAAAAAAATCTCAAATAATGGTCGTAGTATTTCCCTTTTACGTTCTATGTTTCGGCATAACCGCCGGTACTTTGAATATTGAGGGCAATATTCATTTCTAGTGTGGGGGGGAATTCTCACGAATTTTATCATGTAATTATACCACCCAATTCCCCCATTTTTGGCCAAAATTTTTTTTTAGTAAGTGTTTTGCACTTACTCAGCTTACGGTTATCAGTCCGCGATGTCTAATAAACAAAAGGATTGGCTAATACAGGAGCAAACGGCTCTTGGTAAAGATATCTCAAATCCGTTGACGGCTTGCAATTTGCCCAAAATTGTATGGTGTTCACTCACCATATTTTAATTAGTGAAGAGTAGGCTAGCCCGCAAGTTTATGGCTTGTGGTAAAGGCAGTTGGAAAACCATAATTGGTAATCGACTCACCAAAGATATTTTATCTAAGAGTTGGCTAGTCCGGAAGCAAACGGCTTCTGGTAAAGACAAATCAAAACCGTTGAAAGCTGGTGATTTGCTCAAAATCATTTGGTTATCATTGTACCAAGGTTCTTACTTGAACTGAAACAATTGGCTACTCCAGAAGTAATGGATTTTGGTAAAGAGATTCAAACCCATTAAGTTTTCTCAAAAGATAGCTAGGGACTAGCAATAGTTTAGTGTGGGGGATTGATGAGTGTGTAAATACTCATCATTTTTGGTCAAATCTGAACTGCAAAACATTTAAAAACACTCAGAAATGCATCAAAATACTTAAAATATCCCAAAATTGTATTTTATATGTTTCAGATGCAAAATGTTTAAAATCAGATGAAAAACAAGCAAAGTTTGCATAATTGGCAGTTTCAGTCCCTCAACTTTCAAATCTTGACAAAATCAGTCCCTGAGCATTTGTTTTGGAATAAAAGTCAACCCAAGTCCTTTCAAAATCAAAATTTATCAAAAATGATCCTTGGGTAAAAAGTTTGGAGAATTTACAAGTTTGGTCCTTCAAGTTTCAAAATTGGCAAAAATAGTCTTTGGAAGTTTAAAAATGGAAAATTATCTTTTATGGTCCTTGTACTAATGAAACTTGGCAAGATTTACCCTTGGAAAAACTTTGCAAAATTACAGATTTTGTCCTTGGTTTTTGTGGAATTGCAACTTTGGTCCTTGATATTAATACCTTGACCCCTTGACCCCTTGAACCCTTTTGTATTATGAACCCCTGCCAAAACACCCCTTGAACCCTTTGTCTAATAATAGAACCCCCGGTCAAACCCAGTCAATACCCGCCCAAACCTTTTTCCTTTTCTCTTCACCCACTCTCTGCAAATCCAGTGCACCCCTCACCTCCAGCTCACATACACCACCCTTATCACTCCACCTCACCCAACAATCCAAGAATCATTAAATGCTTCTTCTTCTTTGCACTCAATCTCGCCCCAGTTGATATACCATTTTGGCGCCAAAATTCATCAAACGGCCAATATCATCTCTAGTGATCCAATGGCTCTAAAAAGAAGTGGGAATTACTCAGAGGCAAGTGGGAAGACATTTTGTTGATAAATAGAAGGAAGAGAAGGAGGAGAGAGTAGTAGTTTTTAGTTTACATTTTTCATATATGTCGTTTTTAATGTTTATGTCTTAATTAAGTTCTAAGTTGTAATTTTAATCTTCCTTATATTGAACTCAAGCTATTGTATCAGTTGTATTTCATTTCAAGTTCTAATTTAAAGTTTGATTAAAGTTTCTTACTTTTAAATTTTCTTCTTTTTATTCAGTCTTAATTGTCCTAAATCCGAGCTTCAATAAGCTTTATTATAACTTAAGTGAGCTTACTAAAGCTGTATATAGCTTTTAGTAAGCTCAATAATCAGTTCTAAGCAAATTCTTCACTTGGTCAACAAAAGTCGACCGAGCTTCATTTGGAAATGGTTATAACATTGGGTGTTGCAGAGCTTGGATTGGGTTGGATTAGCTTAGGTTATTGTAGTTATGGTTCTGGATTGAGCTTCAAAATAAGCTGGACTGCTGTAAGCTTCTCATTCACTTTATGTCATTATTGAGCTCAAATCTGCATATCATTGTTCTTAGTGAGTTAGTGTTAATTGTTACTTTAAAGCATTGCAGTTAGACTTACTTTAGTTAGTTATAGTGAGATTAGGAAGCTATTCACACTAGCTAAATAGATTGTTAGTTAAAATTTGCATTTTAGCATCTTAACTAGTGTTTGGATCAGTGGATGAATTGAGCTTGAGGCTTGGTTTGTGCTCAAGATCAGTTAACTTGGCCTCATTTAGGATCATTGGACTTAATTCAGTGGTTAGATTGCATCCTAGAACACTAATAGTCAAAATCACCTTCAAGCAGTTCTAATTTGCCTATCTATTGGAATTTTTGAAGATCAAAAGCTTGATTCAGGGTCAGATATCATTAGAGTTGCTTATTTTAGTTTCACTTTAGCTTAATACATCATTCTCAGTTCAAAAATTGGATTCAAATCTCATTTTAGTCAACATTTCATTTCTGTCCTCAAAAGTCAAATTTTGCTCAAGTCAGTTTTTCCAAAACTTTGTGGATTTATCATTTGTCCATCTTTGGTCAAGAGCTTTTGGTATTTTGGATTTAACAAGTTGAGCTGGTCTAGTTTCTAAAACTGATTTTTGAGAAATTTTTCCAAATCTCTTTAAGCTTCAAATCAGCTTCTCAACTATGTACCATTTGCCCTGTTCACACTCAGTCATAACGAGGTGTGTAAACAGCTTTTTGCAGAAGCTCTAGAAAGCTCATGATAGCTTCTCTAGGGCTGAAACTTGGTTTATAAACTCTTTGATTGGTCATTTAGAGTCTCTCATTTCCAGTTTTCCCAAAAGCTCTCTTGCTAAGTTTGTGCATCAGCTGCAACATAGAGGGTAGGGGCTGTTTGGCCAATAATCACTTTTAAGCTTCAAAGCATAAACTGAGCTTGTAGCTTGTTAGGATTAGTTGGAATTAGTTATAATTAGCTTATTTTAGTAAAGATTAGCTTCAGTAACACTTTGGTGGGTTATAGCACTCATTAGCTTAATCTTAGTAGCTTATTTAGGGTCAGTTTGCACTACAGCTTGTTAATCCTTCACATAAGCTATATTTTTTATAATTTTCATAAATTTAGAATATTATTTTAGACTTTTCCTGAATTTTTCAGATTTTTCCATTACTGTTTGCTATTTTTCTTATTTTAAATCAGTTTTTAAGACTTTTTAAATAGCTTTTAATACAAATAAATCAGAAAAGCTTCAAAAAAATAAGTTTTTGAATTTTCCTAGATTAAGATAAATATAAAAAGCCAAAAAAATATTTTTCCATAATTTTCCTAGTTTAAATAGTAATTTTTAGCATATTAATTAGTTTTAAAATCATAGAAAATAGAATATAAATCGAAAAAATACAAAATTAGTTTTGAAAATTCTCTTTAGTAATTTTAGATTTTTGAAAAATAGTTTTATAATTTTCCTCTTTATTTTCATAATTTTTAGTATTTTAATTTAGTTTTAAAAGTTAAAATTAGTTTTTAATTCTAATTTATAAAAGAAAAATCAAGAAAATCCAATTTTAAAAATAGTGATAGCGTTTATTTAATATAATTTAGCTTTTTAATTTTCTTTCTCAGATTTTTCCTTTGTCATCTAGTATTATCATTAACCCTTTTCCTGTTTAATATCACCCGATCACTACGCGTTTAGCTTCAATCGCACAGCTCGTTGGGACTTAACGACCCGGGAAAACTCTATACTCTCCTGGACTTAATTGCTTTGGTTTTAGACTGTTTGACTTTTATTACGGTTGACCATTCACAAGTGGTTGACTTGTGTAATAAAAGATAGACCGTTTGGGAGCCAATCAAATTTTGGCGCCAATAATCTTACGTTTAGCAGATTAGTGATTTGAATATTCACTCCTTGTTCATACCATCTATATATGTTTATATTTTCTTATAAAAATCCAAAAATCCAAAACATATTAAAACCATAAAACCCAAAAAGATTCTTCTTTCTCCATTTTCATAATTCCCTTGACTCTGAAATTTCTTAGAGTCAACTCTAGTGTATGCTTTTCGCTCTTCTAGGTCTGTGAGCCCATTTCGTGAGCTTGTCAGCATTCCAAGAAGGCGTATCCGTAACGTTCGCCCCATCGGTCGGATCTGAGATCCGGACTGCTCACACTACTTCCGTTATCATGGCGGAAGAACGTCCTATGTCGCGAGCTTCTCCGGCACCCATCGATGGGTATGGAGATGCTATTGTTATTCCGACCATTGTGGTGAAAATTTTGAACTCACAACCGGGTTACTAAATCTTGTAACCTCAAGTCAATTCTATGGTTTTGAGAGGAATGATCCTCATGCTCATATTCGATGGTTTAACAAGATTGCATCTACCATCAAATACAAAAATGTCCCTACCGATCTTTGTCAAACTTCTTCTCTTCCCATTTTCCCTCGAGGGACAAGCCCGGATTTGGCTTGAAAAACAAGCCCCTCAATCGATCGAAACATGGGAAGACACGGTGAAAAAATTTGTGAACGAGTTCTATCCACCTTCTAAAACCACGAGTCTTAAAAACGAAATCATCAAGTTCACACAAAAATTTGATGAATCCTTCAATGAATCGTGGGATCGTTTTAAGGAGTTACTCCGCAAATGTCCTCACCATGGTTTCTCTGAGTTAATGCAACTCGATACTTTCTATAATGGAGTGAGTCAATCTGATCAAGATTCTCTCAATTCCTCAGCTGGAGGAAATTTCTTAAGCAAAGCGTAAAAGAAGCTTTAACGATAATTGAAAACAAGTCTAAAGTCCGCATTGCACGAAGCAAACCGGTTGTTTCCCAAGTCAGTGTTGGTCCTTCTACTTCATCGCCCGTGAGTCAATCTAGCACCGATGCTAAGATTGACAAACTCACGGAAGCAATTCAAGCTTTGGTTCTCTCTAACCAAAGGAAAGTCTCTTTTCCACAAACTTCACCTCTGGCGAAGTCAAGAAAGTGGAAGTATGTGTTACTTGCGGTGGCCCCATGCCTATTACAACTGTATGGCCACCGATGGTAACCCTTTTGAAACAAACGCGTGGGCGGATTTCCAATTCAGTAGGCAACCAATACCGTGCTCCTATGGACCCGAACCACCGTCCTAACCACTACCCTGGACCACCGGTTTCAACCAAAACCAAAACCGTAATCAAAATCAGAATAGAACAAACCAAGGTTTTCAAAACCAAGGTAATTTTAGTCAAAATAACGGTTTTCAAAATCAAAGTCAAAATTTCCAAAACCAAGAAAATTTTAATAGAAACCAAGGTCAAGGAAATTTCAACCCAGGGTATTTTCATGGCAATAATCAAGGAAATTTCCAAAATCAAGGCCCTAATCCAAACAATAGAGGCCGGAATTTTCCTACACAAACTCAAGCCATTGTTCCAACTGGACCATCATCTGATGAGTTGTTGAAGCAATTCATGAAATCCCAAGAGGAAATGAATAGGTTGTTGGTTAGCCGATTTCGACATTAAAAGTCTTTAAATGCTCGACCCTCGGGCTCAGGTACTTTACCTAGCAACACGATCGCTAATCCGAGGGCCGATGCAAAGGCGATCACAACCGAGTGGTGCTTCATATCATGGACCCGCTGTTCCTACTACCTCTTCTTCTTCTCTCCCGAAGGTAGTAGAAAGTGAACCTGAGGCGACAAAGGACCAAGTGCAACCCACTAGCTCACAAAGTACAGCACATGTCCATCCTCAAGTTGTCCCGAAACCCAAATCCAAACCAGGAGTTGTTTTGAACCTCCGTAGCTCCAGTTGAAAACCCAAAATCCAAAACGTCTATTCCTTACCCATCACGTTTAAATGAGCAAAAGCTCCGCGAAAAAGCCGGTCATCAAATGGAAAAATTCTTTCAAATTTTCCAAGAACTACATTTTGACATAAGCTTTGCGGATGCTATCATCCTGATGCCCAAGTTTGCATCAACTCTCAAACACATGTTAAGCAACAAGGAAAAACTGTTTGAGATGGCTAAAACTCCTCGAACGAGAAGCTGCTGTTAGTTAAAGAAGCTTCAGAAGCTTGGAGATCTGGAAAATTTCTTCTACCTTGTGTTTTCCAGGAATGATTGAATGCTTTGCCCTCGCCGATCTTGGTGCAAGCATCAATCGATGCCTTATTCATATGGAAGAAACTTTCTCTTCGAACTTATTCCTACTTGCATGACTCTTGAGCTTGCAGATCGTTCTATATCGCGTCCTCTTGGCATCGCCGAGGATGTATTCGTGAAAGTAGGAAAGTTCCATTTTCCAGTTGACTTTGTGGTTGTTGATTTCGATGCCGATCATCGGGTTCCCCTCATTATTGGACGAGGATTCACGAGAACGGGCGTGCTCTCATTGATGTATTTGAGCAAGAAATCACATTACGTGTGGGTAATGAAGTTGTCACCTTTAACCTTGATCAAACTTCGAGGTACTCCTCAAACTATGATCTTTGAATCGGTTAATCGAATCGATGTAATTGATATTGCTTAAGAGGAGTACTCTCAAGAGTTTCTTGGTTATTTTCATAATTCTGTGAGTGAGAATCCCACCACATCTTCTCAACCAATTATTGCCGATTCTTCCCCCTCTCTTACTCCGTTTGAGGGAGGTGACTTCTTTTTAGAAGAGATCGATGAGTTTCTTGCTAATGATGAATCGATTCCACCGGGAATTGATAATGGTGTTTATGATTCAGAGGGAGATATCCTTTATCTTGAGCAATTGTTAAATGAAGATCCATTACCGTCACTCCCTCCGAAAGAGATCACGATTGAAGAAATCAAATCCGTACAAACATCTACTGAAGAATTTCCCGAGGTTGAACTTAAGGACCTACCTCCTCATCTCGAGTATGCATTCTTGGAGGGTGATGATAAATTACCGTCATAATTGCTAAGGACTTAACGGAGGAGAGAAGAGCTGCTCTCATAAAAATCTTGAAGTCACACAAGCAAGCAATTGCTTGGAAACTCTCCGACATTAAGGGTATCAACCCGGAGTTTTGTACTCACAAAATCTTGATGGAGGATGACTTCAAACCAGCAGTCCAACATCAGAGAAGGGTGAATCCTAAGATTCATGAGGTTATCAAACAGAAGGTTCTCAAACTTCTTGATGCCGGTCTAATTTACCCGATCTCGATAGTCCTTGGGTCATTCCCATCCACTGTGTTCCAAAAAAGGGTGGCATAACTGTTGTCACAAATGAAGAAAGCGAGTTAATTCCAACTCGATTGGTTACGGGATGGCGTGTGTGTATTGACTATTGCAAGTTAAACGAAGCCACCCGTAAAGACCATTTTCCTCTACCCTTCATGGATCAGATGCTTGAGAGACTAGCAGGAAACGAATACTATTGTTTCCTAGATGGTTTCTTGGGGTATTTTCAGATCCCCATTGATCCACAGGATCAAGAAAAGACCACATTCACCGGCCCATACGGAACTTTTGCCTAGGCGTATGCCTTTTGGCCTTTGTAACGCTCCCGGCACGTTCCAACGATGTATGATGGCAATTTTCCACGACATGATCGGGGAAACAATGGAGGTGTTTATGGATGACTTCTCGGTCATTGGGGACTCATTTCAAACATGTCTCTCCCATTTAGAAAAAATGCTCAAACGGTGTGAAGACACCAATCTTTTTCTAAATTGGGAGAAGAACCATTTTATGGTCAAGGAAGGAATTGTCCTAGGCCATAAGATTTCAAAAAACGGGATTGAGGTTGACAAAGCAAAAGTGGATGTCATTTCCAAATTGCCTCATCCTACTACCGTCAAAGGTATTAGGAGTTTTTTAGGTCATGCCGGTTTTATCGCAGATTCATACAAGATTTTTCTAAAATCGCTCGGCCTATGACTCATCTCCTTGAGAAGGATGCTCCTTTTATCTTCTCACCTGAGTGCATCGAAGCTTTTGAAACATTAAAAAAAAGCTTACGGAAGCACCCATTCTCGTTTCCCCCGACTAGGATTTACCCTTTGAACTCATGTGCGACGCAAGTGATTTTGCTATCGGTGCAGTCCTGGGGCAACGTAAAACCAAGCATTTTCAGCCTATCCACTACGCGAGTAAGACTATGACTGAATCTCAAACCCATTACACCACTACAGAAAAAGAATTATTAGATGTGGTGTATGCGTTTGAGAAGTTTCGGCCATACCTAATCTTGACCAAATGCGTGGTGTATACGGATCACTTGGCTCTCAAATATCTCTTTGCAAAACAAGATGCAAAGCCGAGATTGCTCCATTGGGTTCTCCTCCTGCAAGAATTTGATGTCATTATACGTGATAAAAAGGAGCCGAGAACCGGCTGCTGATCATATGTCCCGTCTAGAAAACCCTCACCAGGATGTGTTCGAGAAAAAGGAAATAAACGAAACATTTCCTCTCGAAACACTCAATGTGGTTTCTTTTCGTGGAGACTCTTCTACCCCATGGTTTCTGACTTTGCAAATTACCATGCGGGTAACTTTGTGGTGAAAGGGATGTCGTCCCAACAGAAAAACAAATTCTTTAAAGATGTAAAACATTACTTACGGGGCGACCCTACTTATTCAAAATTTACGCGGATCAAGTCACCAGGCGATGTGTGTATGGTCAGGAAGCCAATGACATTCTCAAGGCTTGCCATTCTGGACCTCCTGGGGGACATCATAGTCCCAACTACACTGCCAAGAAGGTGTTTGATTTCGGATTTTATTGGCCCACGATTTACAAGGATGCCCACGAATTTGTCAAAACTGTGACGCTTGTCAACGTCACGGAAATATCTCACAAAGAAATGAAATGCCGCAAAGCGCCATTCAAGTGTGTGAGATTTTTGATATCTGGGGCATTGACTTTATGGGGCCATTTCCTTCATCTCGAGGAAATAAATACATACTCGTGGACGTTGACTATTTGTCAAAATGGGTTGAAGCGAAAGCTTTGCCTACCAACGATGCCGGAGTTGTTGTGAAATTCTTAAAATCTCTTTTTGCTAGGTTTGTAACTCCACGAGCTATAATCAGTGATCATGGTACGCATTTCTGCAATGACCAGTTTGATAGAGTCATGCAAAAGTATGGTGTAACTCACCGTATCTCTCTGCCTACCACCCCAAACAAGTGGGCAAGTGGAAGTTTCCAACCGAGGGATTAAAGAATTCGGAAAGGACGATGGCGAAAACCGTGCCCCTTGGTCGGATAAGCTAGATGACGCACTCTGGGCCTTCCGTACAGCTTATAAAACACCCATCGGGTGTACTCCATATAAGCTAGTGTACGGGAAAGCGTGTCATCTGCCGATTGAGCTTGAGCACAAAGCATACTGGGCATTGAAACATGCCAACTTCGATATTCAGACAGCTGGTGATCACCGGAAAGTTCAAATGAATGAATTAAATGAACTCCGTGATCAAGCATACGAGAACTCTTTGATCTACAAAGAAAAGACAAATAAGACTCATGACTCCAAAATCAAGAACCGCGTTTTCAACGTCGGTGATCGAGTCCTTCTTTTCAATTCAAGATTGAAGATTTTCTCAGGAAAACTAAAATCCCGCTGGTCTGGACCATTCACCATCACTAAAGTATTTTCTTATGGAACTCTTGAGTTATCTCAACCCGATGGTCCAAATTTTAAAGTGAATGGTCATCGATTGAAGCACTATTTTGGAGAGGACATTCCACCTGTGGTTGTCCCGGATCTACAAACTTTTCCCATGAACCAATGACTGCGGGGATCGAGTCAAGCTAGCGACTCGGGAATCAAAAACAGTAGCACACTATATGGGTTTTCACCCGTATTTCTGACTTCTTTCTATTTTCTACCACCCTAGTGTGGGGGAGTTGCCCCCCGCTGTTGTATATAAATTTCAAAAAAAAAAAAAAAAAAAAAAATCTCAAATAATGGTCGTAGTATTTCCCTTTTACGTTCTATGTTTCGGCATAACCGCCGGTACTTTGAATATTGAGGGCAATATTCATTTCTAGTGTGGGGGGGAATTCTCACGAATTTTATCATGTAATTATACCACCCAATTCCCCCATTTTTGGCCAAAATATTTTTTTGAGTAAGTGTTTTGCACTTACTCAGCTTACTGATTATCAGTCCGCGATGTCTAATAAACAAAAGGATTGGCTAATACAGGAGCAAACGGCTCTTGGTAAAGATATCTCAAATCCGTTGACGGCTTGCAATTTGCCCAAAATTGTATGGTGTTCAGCTTACCATATTTTTAATTAGTGAAGAGTTGGTTAGCCCGCAAGTTTATGGCTTGTGGTAAAGGCAGTTGGAAAACCATAATTGGTAATCGACTCACCAAAGATATTTTATCTAAGAGTTGGCTAGTCCAGAAGCAAACGGCTTTTGGTAAAGACAAATCAAAACCGTTGAAAGCTGGTGATTTGCTCAAAATCATTTGGTTATCATTGTACCAAGGTTCTTACTTGAACTGAAACAATTGGCTACTCCAGAAGTAATGGATTTTGGTAAAGAGATTCAAACCCATTAAGTTTTCTCAAAAGATAGCTAGGGACTAGCAATAGTTTAGTGTGGGGGATTGATGAGTGTGTAAATACTCATCATTTTTGGTCAAATATGAACTGCAAAATATTTAAAAACACTCAGAAATGCATCAAAATACTGAAAATATCCCAAAATTGTATTTTATATGTTTTAGATGCAAAATGTTTAAAATCAGATGAAAAACGAGCAAAGTTTGCATAATTGGCAGTTTCAGTCCCTCAACTTTCAAATCTTGACAAAATCAGTCCCTGAGCATTTGTTTTGGAATAAAAGTCAACCCAAGTCCTTTCAAAATCAAAATTTATCAAAAATGATCCTTGGGTAAAAAGTTTGGAGAATTTACAAGTTTGGTCCTTCAAGTTTCAAAATTGGCAAAAATAGTCCTTGGAAGTTTAAAAATGGAAAATTATCTTTTATGGTCCTTGTACTAATGAAACTTGGCAAGATTTACCCTTGGAAAAACTTTGCAAAATTACAGATTTTGTCCTTGGTTTTTGTGGAATTGCAACTTTGGTCCTTGATATTAATACCTTGACCCCTTAAACCCTTTTGTATTATGAACCCCTGCCAAAACACCCCTTGAACCCTTTGTCTAATAATAGAACCCCCGGTCAAACCCAGTCAATACCAAACCTTTTCCTCCTTTTTCCTTTTCTCTTCACCCACTCTCTGCAAATCCATCACCCTCACCTCCAGCTCACATACACCACCCTTATCATTCCACCTCACCCAACAATCCAAGAATCATTAAATGCTTCTTCTTCTTTGCACTCAATCTCCCCGGTTGATATACCATTTTGGCGCCAAAATTCATCAAACGGCCAATATCATCTCTAGTGATCCAATGGCTCTAAAAAGAAGTGGGAATTACTCAGAGGCAAGTGGGAAGACATTTTGTTGATAAATAGAAGGAAGAGAAGGAGGAGAGAGTAGTAGTTTTTAGTTTACATTTTTCATATATGTCGTTTTTAATGTTTATGTCTTAATTAAGTTCTAAGTTGTAATTTTAATCTTCCTTATATTGAACTCAAGCTATTGTATCAGTTGTATTTCATTTCAAGTTCTAATTTAAAGTTTGATTAAAGTTTCTTACTTTTAAATTTTCTTCTTTTTATTCAGTCTTAATTGTCCTAAATCCGAGCTTCAATAAGATTTATTATAACTTAAGTGAGCTTACTAAAGCTGTATATAGCTTTTAGTAAGCTCAATAATCAGTTTCAAGCAAATTCTTCACTTGGTCAACAAAAGTCAAACTGGAGCTTCATTTGGAAATGGTTATAACATTGGGTGTTGCAGAGCTTGGATTGGGTTGGATTAGCTTAGGTTAGTGTAGTTATGGTTCTGGATTGAGCTTCAAAATAAGCGGATCTGCTGTAAGCTTCTCATTCACTTTATGTCATTATTGGGCTCAAATCTGCATATAATTGTTCTTAGTGAGTTAGTGTTAATTGTTACTTTAAAGCATTGCAGTTAGACTTACTTTAGTTAGTTATAGTGAGATTAGGAAGCTATTCACACTAGCTATATAGATTGTTAGTTAAAATTTGCATTTTAGCATCTTAACTAGTGTTTGGATCAGTGGGTGAATTGAGCTTGAGGCTTGGTTTGTGCTCAAGATCAGTTAACTTGGCCTCATTTAGGATCATTGGACTTAATTCATTGGTTAGATTGCATCCTAGAACACTAATAGTCAAAATCACCTTCAATCAGTTCTAATTTGCCTATCTGTTGGAATTTTTGAAGATCAAAAGCTTGATTCAGGGTCAGATATCATTAGAGTAGCTTATTTTAGTTTCACTTTAGCTTAATACATCATTCTCAGTTCAAAATTTGGATTCAAATCTCATTTTAGTCAACATTTCATTTCTGTCCTCAAAAGTCAAAATTTGCTCAAGTCGGTTTTCCAAAACTTTGTGAATTTATCATTTGTCCATCTTTGGTCAAGAGCTTTTGGTATTTTGGATTTAATAAGTTCAGTTGGTCTAGTTTCTAAAACGGATTTTTGAGAAATTTTTCCAAATCTCTTTAAGCTTCAAATCAGCTTCTCAACTATGTACCATTTGCCCTGTTCACACTCAGTCATAACTGAGTGTGTAAACACTTTTGAGAAGCTCTAGAAAGCTCATGATAGCTTCTCTAGGGCTGAAACTTGGTTTATAAACTCTTTGATTGGTCATTTAGAGTCTCTCATTTCCAGTTTTCCCAAAAGCTCTCTTGCTAAGTTTGTGCATCAGCTGCAACATAGAGGGTAGGGGCTGTTTGGCCAATAATCACTTTTAAGCTTCAAAGCATAAACTGAGCTTGTAGCTTGTTAGGATTAGTTGGAATTAGTTAGAATTAGCTTATTTTAGTAAAGATTAGCTTCAGTAACACTTTGGTGGTTTATAGCACTCATTAGCTTAATCTTAGTAGCTTATTTAGGGTCAGTTTGCACTACAGCTTGTTAATCCTTCACATAAACTATAGTTTTTATAATTTTCATAAATTTAGAATATTATTTTAGACTTTTCCTGAATTTTTCAGATTTTTCCATTACTGTTTGCTATTTTTCTTATTTTAAATCAGTTTTTAAGACTTTTTAAATAGCTTTTAATACAAATAAATCAGAAAAGCTTCAAAAAAATAAGTTTTCAATTTTCCTAGATTAAGATAAATATAAAAAGCCAAAAAAATATTTTTCCATAATTTTCCTAGTTTAAATAGTAATTTTTAGCATATTAATTAGTTTTAAAATCATAGAAAATAGAATATAAATCAGAAAAATACAAAATTAGTTTTGAAAATTCTCTTTAGTAATTTTAGATTTTTGAAAAATAGTTTTATAATTTTCCTCTTTATTTTCATAATTTTTAGTATTTTAATTTAGTTTTAAAAGTTAAAATTAGTTTTTAATTCTAATTTATAAAAGAAAAATCAAGAAAATCCAATTTTAAAAATAGTGATAGCGTTTATTTAATATAATTTAGCTTTTTAATTTTCTTTCTCGATTTTTCATTTGTCATCTAGTATTATCATTAACCCCTTTCCTGTTCAATATCACCCGATCACTACGCGTTTAGCTTCAATCGCACAGCTCGTTGGGACTTAACGACCCGGGGAAACTCTATACTCTCCTGGACTTAATTGCTTTGGTTTTAGACTGTTTGACTTTTATTACGGTTGACCATTCACAAGTGGTTGACTTGTGTAATAAAAGATAGACCGTTTGGGAGCCAATCAATTCCTGACGACCACGACCACGCATGTCAGTCGGATGCAATACTCCGTGAGTTGTTAGGTGACATGGAAAATCTTCGTATGTAGTAGTGTTGTTGTTGTTTTTGTTGTTGTTGTTGTTGTTGATGAATATGGTTCTTATAAGAACTCCTCTTTAATGAAGTTCTTAATAAATATGGCTACGAAATTTATGATCAATATGGTTCTTATAAATGGTCAATGTTTATTATGGTCTATGTCATGTGTTTCGTTTGCTTGTCGAGTTGTTTCGTTTTCTTGTCGAGTTGTTTCGTTTGCTTGTCCGTGAGTTGTTTCGTTTGAGTTGTTTAAGCAGAAGAGATTACTCGTAAACGGTCATCAAATTCACTCTCTCACATAAAATATCCAAATCCATGATCTTTTACTCTTCCACATTAATTTTTTTATTTTTATTTTATAAATGTATTTAATTTTAAATTAAAGTATTTAATTATAAATATAAACTATTTAATTTTAATTCTATATTAAATAAAAGTATTTAAATTAAATAATTTTTTTAAAATTAATTTATATATAAGTGTTTTTAGATAGATTATTGGATTATGAATGTTATTTTAAATATTGTAAAATAAAAACTAGTTTATAAAGTTTTCAAAAAAAAAAAACATATGTTTACAGTTTGGGACGACAATGTCGTCCCAAAGTGTTTGGCGGGTTCTAAAATAATGGCGGGATATATTTATTTTCGTGAATAGTTATTTTTAAAGATTTTAAATACTAAAAAATCAGATAATTACAAAATGGGACGACATTGTCGTGCCATTCTGTGTCGTGCCAAAAATTCTTTGTTGACTGCTTTTTTTGTTGAAAATGTGTAGGACCTATCTTCAATTTGGGACTACTATGTCGACCAAGAAATTTTGGGCGTCCCAAATTTACCATATTGGTGTAGTGAGATGCATCACAACAAATCAAATTACACTACTAAAACCAATGTCTGAAAACAGTATATCAGTCGAGCCGACCAAGTTCCCGGTTCACAATTTAACCGATTATTTTTCTTTTTAAACTAGCTTCCGGGTGATCAAGCCGGTAACAAGGTTCAACATGTTTAACCGGCCCGGTCAACACAGGGTTTAAACTTTAAAACATTGACTGAAACATCCTTTATTTATTTTCTTTGTTCCTTCATTCTCCCCCACAACACAATAAGGTGGCAATTTTTTGCATTTTCACTAACTGCTTTTGTTGAGAATTATGATCTGAATGCTTGAATTTAATCTGATTTGTGATATCTGAGTTTATTTTGTTTGTGTTTGTCATGTTATATTAGATGGAGAGTTATCAGGGACTGATAGTGAAGTTTTGATTCTAAGAGGGACTGGAAGTGCTTAAGATATTGGCTTGGATAGCTTTGGTTGGTTAAAGACAATTATAGAAGATGAAGGGTCAATATGTAATGTTTGAGGCTATATATACTGAAGAGATATGCAGTCTTCATATATCTGATTTAATCTCTCTCTCACAAAATAATACGATTCTCTCTCTCTCTTAAATAAAGAAAACCCCTACATTGTATTTTGATTTTCTTGATCAAAATACTTTTGTTACTTGTTGTTATTGATTCATTGTTATTTGATTGAGATCAAATACTGATTGTTGATTGTTTTCTATTTGAGAATAGAAGATTTTGGTTGTAATATTGTTTCTGAAGTAATAAAAGTCTTTTGTTTATCAAAGAGATCTGTTTTTCTTCATGGTATCGAGCGAGGTTCTCCGAAAATCGTTTTAAAAAAATTAGGGTTTTGATAAATTTAGGTTTTTTACAAATTGATTGGTTCTTGGTCAATTAACTTGTGTTAATTGATAGATCTTGTGGTGGATTTGATTAAAAATTGAATGTTTCTGGAAAACCCTAATTTCTGAAAAATTAGGGTTTGGTTTATTTTGGGGCTTTTGTGATTAAGGGCTTCTGAATCGATTAAAGTTGATTAATCGATAAGATCTGGTATTTGGTAAAGATTGGAAGTGGTTCTGGTGATTTTCTCTAATTCAAAAAATTAGGGTTTGTTGGTTCTTGGATCTTGGTTCTGGGTTCTTGCTTTATATCTGCTATATCTCTAGACTAAGTGAATCTAGAGTATAGTAGGTTTGGTTTCCGCTGCTGATTGTTATTGCGTGCTCTGTAACACCTCTCGCACTCTCTCTTTAATTTCTGTTCTTATTTTTCTGTCTAGATTGCCGGAGGATAGGATTTGGGATTATTGGAAGTTGTGATTGGTTGAGATTGAGATTAGTTGTGGTTTTATTTTTTTTATTCTGTTCTTGTGTGCTTGTGTGCGCTCTTGACCTACCACTCTAAGTGGCAAGGAAAGCCTGAGAACTACTTTCTTTACCTTCCTTGTGTGATTGATTATCTGTTTTTTGATCATGTCTGTTCATAATTCTATTCATGGTTATACTGATGATGAGTATGAACCTGACAACCCTGTCACTTTAATAAGTAAATTGGATTTGAGTCATCCTTTACATTTACACCCTAATGATTCAGCTTCTTTGACTGTGGTTTCAATAAAACTAAAAGGAACAGAGAATTATAATGTCTGGCCTTGTGCTATGATGTTAGCTTTAGAAGGTAAAAATAAAACTGGTTTTATTGATGGCACTTGTAGAAGGTCAAATGTTGATGAAGTTTTGAGAAGACAATGGGATAGGGTTAATGCTATTGTGTTGGGATGGATTCTAAACTCTATTTCTGAAGAATTGTTTCTTGGTCAAATATTTTCCAAAAGTGCTTTTAGTGTCTGGAATGAGTTAAAAGATACATTTGACAGGGTTGATGGTTCTGTTACTTTTAATTTGCATCATAAGATTCATTCTTTAACTCAGAATGACACTACTATTTCTGAATATTTTAATAAGCTAAGTACTTTGTGGAAACAATTTGATGCTATGGTTCAGTTACCTAGATGCACTTGTCATGTTGCTGATGATTTTAAAAGGCATAACCAACTTACGAAACTTATGCAGTTCTTAATGGGTCTGGATAATACTTACATGCAAATAAGGAGTAATATACTTTCTAGAGATCCACTGCCTGATGTTAAGGGTGCTTATGCTATTATCGAGTGAAGAAAACCATAGAAATGTTGTTTCTGGTAGTTCTAGTAGGAATCATAATTCTGCTTTTGCTTCTAGAGTTATGAATCAAGTTAATACTCCAACTAGTCAGAATACTAGATCTATTAATCAGAATACTCAGACTAATCCACCTATTGCTAACTTTAATAAAGTATCTGATAATAGAAAAAATACTGGCTCTGTTCTTGTTTGTGATCACTGTGGACAGATGTTTTAAATTGATTGGGTATCCTCCAAATTTTGGAAAAAAGGGTAACAATAACAGACCTCAGACTTCTCAAAAAAGATTTTCTAATAATAATTATGTGGGGTCTAGTTCTTTTTCTGGTTTTACAGATGAACAACTTACTACTCTTATCTCTCTCATCAAAGACAACTCTATTAAAGGGAATAGTGTGCAGGCCAATATGGCAGGTACTTATTTTAATACTAGTAAAGTCTTCAATCAAAATTTTCACAAGTTTTTTTCTACAAATACAAATTTAAAATCTAAACTTAGTTCTTTGGAAGGATTGTGGATTACGGTGCTAACCAGATATGACATATTCTGCCAAGGGCTTGGTAAATGTTTTTGATATTTCTCATCTTCAAATAAAAGTTGGTCATCCTAATGGAACTGAAGCTTTGATTACTCAAATTGGAAATCTTAAACTGGCAGATTCTTTAATATTATATGATGTTTTGGTTATTCCAGAATATTGTGTTACTTTAATTTCTGTTCATAAATTGGCTAAAGATAATAAAATTGTAGTTGCCTTTGATGAGAACAAATGTTATTTCTTGAATCAAGATTTGAATCTGGGAAATGTTCTGGGGACTGGTAATCAGTGTGGTGGTTTATATTATTTCAATTCTGGAGGTACTCTTTTCAAAGTAATAACTCCTTTCTTATTATGATCGGCAGCAGCTTGGTCATCCTGCAGACCCTGTTCTAAATATTTTAAAAACTGATTTGAGGATTACTTCAAAGGATAAAAATTTATTTTGTGAAACTTGTCAAAGGGCTAAACAAACTAGAGAACCTTTTCCTTTAAGTGATCATACTTCTACTGTTTTAGGTGAACTTGTTCATTTAGATTTATGGGGACCTTATAAGGTTGCTAGTAAGGAAGGTTACAAATATTTTTTGACTATTTTGGATGATTATACTAGGGTTGTATGGGTATATTTACTTAAAACTAAGGATGAAACTCTTCATTATATCACTATCTTTTATAACATGATTGAAACTCAATTTGATAAGAAAATTAAGAGTTTTAGAAGTGATAATGGTACTGAATTTGTTAATCATTCTTTTTCAAAGTTATGTGAAGAAAAAGGTATTACCCATCAGACTTCTTGTGCATACACTCCACAGCAAAATGGTATTGCTGAAAGGAAACATAGGCATCTTTTGAATGTTGCTAGATCCCTTATGTTTCAGGGGGAATTCCACTTAAGTTTTGGACTGAGTGTATTCTTACTGCTACTTTTCTTATTAACAGATTGCCTTCTTCTGTGCTTAATGGAAAATCTCCTTTTGAGATGATATATAATCAAAGACCTACTCTCTGCAATTTAAGAATGTTTGGTTGTTTGTGCTTTGCTACTATTGTTAATAATCATGATAAACTTGGTAGTAGATCTGAGAAATGTGTTATGATGGGGTATTCTAATTCTAAAAGGGATATAGGTTATATAGTCTTGACAAGCATCGTTCATAGTTTCGAGATGTTAAATTTTTTGATTCTATTTTTCCTTTTAAAGACTCAACTGCTGATAAGAACAGTTCTATTTCAAAATGTTTTCAAGACTTAAATCAATTGAACTTTTTTGATAATGAAACCCCTGAACTACCCAATGATGAAGAAAGAGTAGACCCTAATCTGAATAGTGACTTTGAGTCACAAAGTAAAGGTGGCAGCTCTCCTCCATCTGGTAGAGACCATGTCACTAATCATAATAGTGATAGTAGTGTTTCTGCTGATGAGGATGAGGTGGTAACTAAACTTGATGATAATAATAATTCTGATGGTAATTTGAATCTTGATTCAAATTCTCCTGTTCAGGCTGAAGTACCTTTGAGAAGGTCTTCTAGACCATCTGTTTTTCCTAAAAATTATAATGATTTTGTTGTTGAATCAAAAGTTAAGTATGGGATTGAAAAGTTTGTAAATTACTCTAAACTTAATTCTAGAAACTACTGTTTTACTGTTCAGTTGAACAAAAGTCATGAACCAAGAAACTATTTTGAAGCTGTTAAATCTATCTATTGGACTGATGCTATGAATAATGAGATTGAGGCTTTATATAGAAATGATACTTTTGAAGTTACTGTTTTACCTCCTGGTAGAAAAGCTATAGGAAGTAAATGGGTATTCAAAATTAAGTATAAATCTGATGGTGAAATAGATAGATATAAAGCTAGAGTTGTTGCTAAAGGTTATAATCAAAAAGAAGGTATTGATTATGAAGAAACTTTCTCACCTGTTGTTAAAATGGTTACAGTTAGATGCTTGCTTAATATTGCTGTACAATATAACTGGCCTATTTTTCAACTTGATGTGAATAATGCTTTTTTATATGGTGATCTTGAGGAAACTGTTTATATGAAGTTACCTGAAGGATTCTTACCTGAAGGTGATAATAGAGTTTGTAGACTTAAAAAGTCTTTGTATGGTTTAAAACAAGCTCCTAGACAATGGAATGCTAAACTAACATCTGCTCTTATTGAAAATGGTTTTGTGCAAAGTAAAAGTGATTATTCTTTATATACAAAATCTAAAGATGATGTGTTTATTGCATTGCTTGTCTATGTTGATGATATTATTGTTACTGGAAATAATATTGATGAAATCAACAGTTTTAAAGCTTTTCTTAAAACTAAGTTCATGATTAAGGATTTAGGAAAGTTGCAATATTTTCTTGGTATTGAAGTTGCTGAGACTGATAAAGGAATTTGTTTAAATCAAAGAAAGTATTGTTTAGATTTGTTAAGTGAGTATGGTATGCTTGGTTGTAAACCTTCTAAAACTCCTTTACAGTCTAAATTGGTTATATCTAATGAGGCTACTGATAATGATCCTTTACTTGATAATATTACTGATTATCAGAAGCTTATGGGAAAACTTATTTACTTGACTAATACTAGACCTGATATTTCATATGTTGTTCAATGTCTAAGTCAGTTCATGCATTCTCCTCTTAAGTCTCATCTCAGAATAGCTTTAAAGATACTTAAGTATCTTAAGGGAGCTCCAGGTTTGGGTATTCATATTACTAAAAATTCTGGTATGTCTCTTCTTGCTTATTCGATGCTGATTGGCTAAATGTATTGTAACAAGGAGATCTACGGATATTGTGTTTTTCTAAATGGGTCTCTTGTATCTTGGAAAAGTAAAAAACAACCAACTCTATCTAAAAGCTATACTGAAGCAGAGTACAGAGCTCTTGCTTCAGTTACCAGTGAAGTGATCTGGGTTCTGAAAATTTTAAAAGATCTTAAAATTTCAGGTCTTTTACCTGTTTCTCTTCAATGTGACAGTAAATCTGCTATAAAAATAGCAGCCAACCCTGTTTTTCATGAAAGGACAAAACATCTTGAAATAGACTTACATTTTGTTAGAGAAAAAATTTTAAATGGTGTGGTTAAAACTGTGAAAGTGGATTCTGCAAACCAAATTGCAGATATTCTTACTAAGGGGTTGGATACATTACAACATGATTTTTTAGTTAAAAAACTTGGGATGTTTGATATATATCACTTATCAGATTAAGGGGGGTGTTGAGAATTATGATCTGAATGCTTGAATTTAATATGATTTGTGATATCTGAGTTTATTTTGTTTGTGTTTGTCAAGTTATATTAGATGGAGAGTATCAGGGACTGATAGTGAAGTTTTGATTCTAAGAGGGACTGGAAGTGCTTAAGATATTGGCTTGGATAGCTTTGGTTGGTTAAAGACAATTATAGAAGATGAAGGGTCAATATGTAATGTTTGAGGCTATATATACTGAAGAGATATGCAGTCTTCATATATCTGATTTAATCTCTCTCTCACAAAATAATACGATTCTCTCTCTCTTTTAAACAAAGAAAACCCTAGTTTGTATTTTGATTTTCTTGATCAAAATACTTTTGTTACTTGTTGTTATTGATTCATTGTTATTTGATTGAGATCAAATACTGATTGTTGATTGTTTTCTATTTGAGAATAGAAGATTTTGGTTGTAATATTGTTTCTGAAGTAATAAAAGTGTTTTGTTTATCAAAGAGATCTGTTTTTCTTCAGCTTTTCTGCTCGTCCGTGGCTTTGATCATTTCCCCGTCATGAATATCAAATCCTAATATAAAAAAAATGATAATGACCAACACTACGTCAATGGTGTTTATGCAAAAGAAAGTGCAATTTTTTTACGAGACTTCTATAAACATTGTTATGAGACTTATATTCAAACTGTTACAAGACTTTGGCATTGTTTGTGAGTTTTATTATATGGTCACGAGACTTGGCACTACGATCTTAATTTTTAATAGTGTCACGAGACTAGGTCAAGTGGTCTTTTAAGGTTAGATTCACGAGATTAAGGTTATTAATGATACTCATATATCACGAGATTGTGTTCCAAGATTGCTCACGAGATTATTTCCTAATGCGTGTCACGAGATTGCATGTTCTATACTTCTTTAAGGAGGTTGGATTTTCTATACTTTTACGAGGTATTCATTTACAAGGTCGGGTTATGTTATTTGTGATACGAGATTGCAAATCACGAGTTTGTAGTCACGAGCTTGAGTGTTTAAAAATATCACGAGGTTGCTTTAATTGCTACTTCACGAGGTGACTACATCGAGAGGAATCAAACTCACTAGGTTAGTGACTCATGAGATAGGTCACGATGTAACTATCTCACGAGGTTATTGTTCACATCTATGAGTCACAAGGTTAGTTTTACTACTATCGGTTATAAGTCATCTGTTAAACGAGATCACTAGTGCTTCACGAGATTGAGAAACTATTGTCAATTGGTTGCTTTGCTAAATAACGAGTTCGTGTAGCTATTTGATTTCATGAGTCAAGATGGTTGGTTGGTTGCATGTCTCGCGAAGATTGCTTGCTTGGGCTTATAGTACTCGTTATACAAAACACACACGTGATCAGACTTGACTATCTAGCTTTCTCATGTGATTAATATATGCATAAATTGGTTCTTCATGAATGTATCACGTGGTAGCTATTCACTAGGTAAATACGAAATTCGTATTACGTGACTCACGAGGTTGATGTTAGGTCAAGTGGTTGTGTACTACATATATATCACAATAGTGTATTTAGTGTCTTCTTTTTTGGCTATTATTGTCTAAGTTTGAGGAGGTCGCCACAACATTCTAGTCACAACTTTAGTGCAAGCTTAAGTCATGGAAATGGGATTTTTCAAACTTCATTAATAGATCGTTCTTTTTCAAGCTTCCAACAAGATTCACTTTCATTTTTCATCAAGAGTTTGCAGTAAAAGATTAACTCAAGAGATTGTCACTACTCTAAACCACAAAATTATCAAGAGGTCAAGGTCTTACGATACGTGTTTCAACTGTTGCACCCACGAGGTTGAACATCAAGAGGTCTAGGCATATTATGAGCTTCATTCGATGCTTCATTTGCTTAACTTCTTTACAAGCTACACTCAGGGAGAGATAATAAAAGAGGGGCAATTTCAAGAGAGTTTTCGATATTCAACATACTCTTTGCAAATAATTTTGGGCCTACACATGATTCATATTGATTCTGATACACCATAACCATCATCTAGGGAGAGATGTGTATATGTCGTGGGCTTACAAGTCACGAAGAAGGCCTATTGGCATATAAATCGTGGTTTGTTTGCTCTATTCAAATTTGTCAAGCCACGAAGAAGGGCTATAGGTATCTGTAGATTGGTCGGTTTGAGCTTCATATTATCATTTGGAACTTTGATTGATTAGTGATTCAGGAAGAAAAAAGATTGTTTATATTAAGTACCTCAAACATATGATCATTCACTTTCAAGTTTCGAATCTAGAAGAGATTGTTAACTTGAGGGGGAGCCGATTCACACAGATTTTCAAGTTATTGAAGAGAAGCTTCTACAATTGATGGTCAAGTTAGGGGGCAAACTCAATTAAGTTATCAGCTCATTGTTTGTCTTCAAGGATCTTGTACAAGAGTTCGAGAATAAAGTCGGTGGCAAAGGTTTCATAAGAAAAAGACCTTCATAGTCATCCTCAACTTTAATTGAAGACAACAATGTATACAAATCCAGTCTATATTAAGAGAAGATTGTTAGCTTCAAAAGCATTGATAGGTTACTAGATTTGTATTTGTATGACTATAGTTCTAGTTTAGGGACTAGAGTTGTATTTTATCTATTTTCCTTGTATTGTAATAAGTATAAATACCCCCTGAGTGTTCACTTTAGGATACTGTGTTGCATAATAAAGATTTCATTTCAAGCACCACCATTCTCTCTCTACTCATCTCTCCAAGTCTTGGCACAAATATGTATGTGTTTGGCTTGTATACGGCTTGACCTCTCAACAACATAAACATCAATCAATATACAAATAGTTGGTCCTAACATATATTAATAAAGAGGTGTGTGAGGGTATTTTAACGTGAGCATATAGTCTATAACCATTTGGTTTAAACTTTGTGAGTATTATTCTTGTTCTTCTTATTCGATCGACCAAGTGTTTGGTGTTGCAGGTTATAGTCGACTTCAAGGTTCCAGTGTTTCCGTGTTTTGATCTTCAGGTTTGTTGCAGGATTGTCCAACAGGCCAAGTGGGTGGTTCCAACGTTTTTTATTTTAGAATGACTTACTCCAGGAAAAGTTAAATAACTCTCAAGATAAACTACTTTGGAGGCATCTTGATGATCATATGAAATCTTTATCGGTTAGTAATGTTTGTAATACTCTACTTCCTCGAGCGCCTAAGGTGGATTGGCTTGACGTTATATGGTTTCTGCAATGCATTCCTAGACATGCATTTTTTTCTTTAGCTTCTTATGGGGAACGTCTAAATATTGAGGATAAAATGCGAGATTGGTATGTGCCAAGCTATAATAATGTTGCTGATCTTCGGTGCCTGTTGAGCAAGATGGAACAAGATTCTCACTCACATTTATTTTTCGATTGCTCATTTTCTTCTCAGGTTTGGGCAAGATATCCGCACTATATTAATAACCACGTTGGTGACACAAAATGGCATGATATGGTGGAAACATTGAAACTGTTGGCACATCGTCAGTTGACACAAGTGGTGATTGCAAAAATCTTCTTAGTAAGAGTGTCGGTTTATTTCATTTTGCAAGAGAGGAGTAACGGATTTTTGAGAGGAGTTCGAGACATGCAGATAAACTCTTTGATGTGGTTTACTCAATGACAAAGTTCAAAGCATTACCTCAAGGTAGGCATTGAAGGAAGTTCGGAAATTACATTGCGACCAAGTCTAGCTTGTTATGTGTTATGATATGTTAATGTTAGGTTGTGCTGTTAGTTTTGAACTTTCAATTGGTTGTTTCTTATAGTCATAAGGCGTCTCTTAGAGTTTTTTCCCCCTTTTTATGCTTAGCTTTTAAAACTCTTCCAAACCTATGCTTGTTTATATCTAGTATTCTCATTGTATGCTTTTTTTATAACTAAAATGGAAAAAAAAATAGGGATAAGTGTTTCTAAATGTATCCAAGTTACCCTGTTTTACTAAGTTGTGTATCAAAAAATTAATCCTCCTAAACAATGCAAACAACTTGCTAATCATACTATTATATACATATTTTATCATTAGTTTAGAGATATTTACATAAATCGTCCTTGTGGCTAGGAACAAATTGCAAAGACAGTCCTTAAATTTATTTGCATAAATCGTCCTTGTGGTTAGCCGTGACCATTCGGTCTCGACTTTTTTCCCACGCCCAACGCAACAACAACAACACAATTTCAATCTCCAAAGTATTGCCGAGACCATAAGGGTCTCAGCCTATGTTACCCTTCGACAACAACCAAACCGAACACCCCTTTCGAGGGTTTTCCCACTCGACAACCATCAATACCAACCCATTTTCACCATCAAAATTACCAAGTCAACTCCACCAATCTAGGGTTTCATCCGAACCCGAAACCAACAAGAATAATAACAAGAAAATTAAAACATCAAAACCATGTTGACAAGCATACCAAACAAGTCCTCACCGTGAGCCTAAGCTCTCGGCTCGGCTGACACAACACACGAGACCCAAAAACGGATACCAACAAGTTTATACCACATTTTAATTATCAAGAAATTGTTTCCCATGTTTTTATAACCAAACCTGACATAAAAACGAGTCAACTCGTGACTCAACCACGAGTTACCAAGAATACGAGCTAAAACTCGTGGGTTTTAACCTACCTTCGTTTTCTACATAAAAGAGACGGTGGCGTTATGATGGCGGTGTGGTGGCGCGTGAATGAACGACGAGAGGGGGGGGAGGGTTTTAGGTCGCGTGGAGTAGTAGATCGTAAAGAGGGGAGTGTGGGGAGTCTTTTGAGGTGGGTGGTGTAGGGTGGAGACCGGCGGTGTGGTGGTGGTGGTGGTGGGTTTTGGTGGCCGGCGGCTAGGGCATCCAAAGGAGAGAGAGAAAATGGTGAGGGTGAGGTGTGTATATGTGTTTGTGTGTGTGTGAGGGTGGTGATATACCACATGGACGATGTTGCAATTAGGTCCTAGCCACAAGGACGATTTATGTAAATATCTTTAAACAAATGTTAAATTATGTATATAATAGTATGATTAGTAAATTCGTTACATTGTTTAGGAGGATTAATTTTTTGATACACAACTTAGTAAAACAGGGTAACTTGGATACATTTAGAAACACTTATCCCAAAAAAATAAAACAAGAAAGATGGGAAATTTGGAATACTTGATGTTGTCGCTACGTCAAAAGCAAAGATATTAGAAAGATGCTCATGAGACAACCACAAATCCTACAATATACGGTTGAAAACAATCTCAAATCACGCGTGAAATTTTTGGATCTCTCATTTTGTAATGATGTATCTCTCTTTTTGATCTCGTTGCTAGAATCAAGTTTATCATCTACAGCGTAGAAAATTCGTAAAGCATATAGTGCACTTTAACTTTTTTAAAACACAACACATAAAACTAGTATTACACTAAAAACATCAAAATCGTTACATTCATTAAAATAAAAATAAAAAATAAAAAAATTACATGCAACATTTCTATTGCTAGACCTCACCGATGCTCCAATAAAATTGTGCTCATGAACCCACTTTGTAATCTAGCATTGTTTGTGAGTTTTCTTTTGTAAGGCACGCACGTACCACCCACAGTTGTATTCTTCATCCACGGTACACTTTTTTGCCCATGTATTTATTCTACTTTCAACGACCCTAGATTCTCAGTTTTGTGCAATAGACCACAATGTTATGGCTTTTTTTAGTAGTGATTTGCTTTCAAATTGCATACCAAGCCTAATTTCATTCCTTGATTCATTCTAAAAATTAATGTGAATGTTGTCTTCATGGACATGTCTATCATCATCATTCTAATCTCCAACGTCGTTCATAAACTTCATCACTCCTTCACTATATGAATGATATTCCACCGGGTTTTCACCTAAGCCATCATCAGAATCTTCTCCAATTTTACTTGAAGTAGGTATTTAGGTGTTCATTTGGTGACTAAGAAGATTAGTGTTGGAGATTGTAAATAGCTAGTGGAGAAGGTCCAAAGCAAATTAAATGATTGGAAGAATACGTCTTTCATATGCAGGAAGAGCCCAGTTAATTGCATATGTCCTAGCTTCAATGCAATTATATTGGGGGTCTGTGTTTCTTCTTCCAAAGTCTGTGGTCAATGATATTCAAGCTTTGTTTAAAAGATTTCTATGGAATAGTGGTGGAAGTTGTCAAGGAAAGGCTATGGTTGCTTGGAAAGATGTTTGCAAGCCCAAGGACCAAGGTGGATTGGGTTTCAAATCATTGGAATTGTGGAACATAACTTTATTGTCTAAGCATCTTTGGAATGTGGCTTCCAGTAAAGATTCCCTATGGGTCAAGTGGATTAATGTGGTAAAACTTAAAAATAGGAGTGTTTGGGATATAACTGCTGACAAGAAGGACAACTAGTTTTGGAAATGCATTATGAATATGAGGGAATGATGTGGGCCCAAGTGTTGATGATCAGGCCATGATGTTTCTGGAGGCCCAAGATCGTGTGACAAAAGGGGTCTCACTAAAATGGGCATAACTTGGGCTACGGGGCTCCGTTTTAGGCGAATGACCAGTCAAATCGAAGCTTGGAATGAGGAGCACGTGGTTGGAAACTGACTTGGTCGGTTTCCAGAACTTTCGAGCCCCGAAACACTCTATTTTATGAGTTATTTGCATTTTAGTGTTTTTTCGGGTTTTTTTTGGACTTTGTTTATGTAATAACTTTCAGCCCGTTTGTCTTCTAGGGCCCGTTTCTGTTTTGTAGTCCTATTTAAGACTTCCTTTGTAATGTGGAATAATCAGTTTTATGAAATACCAAAAGTCTATTTTTGGCAGCTTTTGCTAAGAATTCCCTATAATCGGCATTCATGTGAATCAACGATTATTGGTAGGATCGTTCCTGGTATTCGTGTGAATCAACAGGTCCGGTTTGTGTTATCTCGTTATTTAGTCTACATCAGAAAGCATATGAGATATCAAGTTGGTGATGGTAAAACATTAAGTGTGTGGCATGATAAGTGGCACAATGAGAAATCTCTTAAAACCTTCATTAGCAAAAAGGAAATCTTCTATGTTGGCTTTCAAGATGATGCAAAATTAGCTGATGTGATTGCTGATAATGGGTGGATATGGCCTGAGAAATGGTTCAATAAGTACCCTTTCCTAAACAGTCTCAACATTCCTGTATTAAATGAAAGTCCTGACAAATCTGTATGGATGGAAAAAATGGGCAATGTTAAGAAATTTGCTATTAGCACAGTTTGGAAAGATGTAAGGAAAGATTCAAGCCAAGTAAGTTGAAATAGCCTTGTTTGGCATTCACAATGCATACCAAAGCATGCTTTCATATTATGGTCATCGTTAATGAAAAGCTTTGTACTCAAGATAGACTACAAAAATGGTACCCAAATAGAACTTTTGAATGCAGTCTATGTGGAAAAGAATCAGACTCACATAACCACTTGTTTTTAAAATGTGAGTTTGCCATGAAGATTTGGATGAAAATAAGCAAGATTGCCAATATACAGTCTAAAGATAGTACATGGGAAGGAATTGTCTACAAGTTAAGTTCTAAAAGTGATGGTAGTGGTGTGACAACTCGCAATTTCAGGTCATTTCTCAAGTTTCACTATTTCATCATTTATCGTAAACTGGGTTTACGAGTTTCAAATTCGCGTAACCTAATGGTTTAGCTGCGAATTCATGATCATATCATCAAGGACATTCCATATTGATAGGTTTAGTCTACATTTCATTAGCATCATTGTCATCATATTAGTTCATGCATGAATTTACATTTTTCATTAAACGAATATTTTCCTATTAAATAAACGCTATCGCGTAATTAATTATTTTGAACAATTAACTCGATACTTCCAAAAATTATTCCGACATATTTTTATACTTATATTAAGTTTATAAAAATAATATTATGAGTTTACCCAGTGTTTTAAATTTATTTTGTATATAAATTGTTAAATTTATATTATTACGACGTTTTTCTTAAAAACTACACGATAATTATGATTTCACTCAAATTTTGCAAGAAATGTATTTTTATAATTTTTATGACCTCAATATATTTTACTTTGACTCGTTAAAATTTATTTTTAGCTAACGCTACCCTAAATGCTCCAATGTATAAACAAGTTACTACTTACCTTCAAGTAACTTTACATTTACTTTACTTACACATTTACATACATAATAATAAATAATAAAAAAATATATATATATATGTATTATTAAATACATACATGGATGATTCACCTAAAATATCTACAAAATCTTCACTTATATTATACCACACTCAAACTCTTACACACACACTACAATAATTCAAGGTGAAAAGTCAAGTTCTCTCTTCTTTTTCTTTGTCTCAAAACCGGCCAAGCCAAAAGGGTAGAAAGAGTTCATCAAAAATCTTCAAATCAAGATTTACACAATCTAGTTACACTCTTGATCAAGGTTTTGAAATAAAAACCTAGGGTGTTTAAGTTTAATCCCTTGTTCTAGTCACCTCATCAAGTAAACTAGTAAGCATATTATGTCCATTTTTCATCAATCATATTTATTTCATATTCATTTCATTATATTTGAGAAAACATGCAAATCATATGATGTTTGTACCACTTTTACATTGTTTTTAAGAGTTATACATATAAAAGTCATCCTGTAATTACTCCTTGTTATATATTAGTTTTGGTGATGTCTAGGAACCCATGACACCCTGAGAAGGTGTATGGTAGGATTAGAATAGCTTCGGAGTTGTTTTGAATTGGTTAGAATAGATTTGGCGCGAGAAAAACTCATTTCGACAAGTTTATAAAAGGGTCTGATCTTATTTTGAAATTCTGGAAAATCCGACAGTAGGGAAAAATATTTGGCCTAGATATTTAGAAAATATACTTTAAAACGAAACCGTGGCCGCTTGAATGGATTAAAACGGAGGTATAACGAAGAAGATATGAATTTTTCAAGTTTGACGACGAAATATATATATATCCTGAAATTTCAGCATGTTAATTCTAGTTTGTACGAGTCAAAAACGAGTCTTAAGTGTTATAAATTATTTCGACTTATCAAAAATATATTAGTATACTTTGATACGAAGCTAAGGACGTATAATACGTAGAAAACGGATTTGTAGAACTTAAACTATACACGTTTACACAAAATTGCCGTAACTTTATTATTTAAGAAAAACTATATTATTTCTATTAGACAAGTGTTACGGTAAACAAGTGACCATATTGAAGGCTATTTTTAACGTTGACGTAGAACTTTTTGTAAAGAGATGTCTTCTAATAAAAGTGAGATCACCAAACATATTTTCCAAAATGACCAACCGTTTGTATAGCGGAGTTGTAATGAATTAACTACGGTTGCTTAAACTTTGCCGAAATTCACTTTTAAACTACATTTTGGACAAAATCACCATACTTAACCTATATTTTTCTCTATGAACGAGACCTCTAGGATAAAAACTTAAATGCCAAAACTTTGAGATTAAGATACAAGCTTCCCAAAACCGTTGAGTCGTTTCCTAACGTTCGACGTACACCATTTTACGACTAGCTTTTCGAGGCCATTTTAGTCACTTTCATGAAATTTCCAACGACATTATTTTACGACGAAAAGTTATAATTTCACAATAAATCATTAAGAAACTATTGTAGGATGTTATTTTGACGTAAATACTTGTAAAGTAATTTAAGAATGGTCAATACGTCAAAAGAGTATTTTTTCGACGAAGAGTATTATTTTCAAAAACTCACAAGTGGTATAAATATCATCTGAATTGCATGCATAGCATTACATCATGACTTTTTACATATCATATCATTCATAATAGGTCATTTTCGAGATTCACGCTACATTTCAGTGTGTCCACTTTTGTCATCGTAATCATTGCAACAGGTGAGTTCATAGCCCCACTTTCTATTTCTTAATTGTTTTACAAACTCTTGGGGGAGATACATGCTATATTTTTTAATCGAACACAAATGCTTTGAACTGTATGTTATATCCAAATGTTTTATTGTCACTAAGTAATCAATTGCCATGTTTGAAGTCCCTACATCATGCACCATTAGTCACTTGCGAGTGAGCCTGAATATTGTGAATAGGCCTATTGGAATTAACACTCCGCTCTTATTGACCCAGTTAGGCAAAATCGAACGCACTATATTTGAATCATTAAGGTAAATTGGCAAGTTTACCTATTAGGGCTGCGATGAAACGATGATTACCAATTTTATTGGTGCGATGTTTACGCTTTGGTTGTCATGAACTTAGTGAAATAAATACTGTTTTGTTTTCAACGATGAGTGTGAATCAACTTAACTCATACTACGAATATTGTGTTCAAACGAATTAATTAAACCTATGAATATCACTCAACCTTTGTGTTGACATTTTTAAGCATGTTTTATCTCAGGTATCTAAGGCATACACTTCATGGCATGCATGTGGACATAGCATAGAGTCGCGGTGACGACGCGTCTCACATGGGATTTATACACTTTAAAACATCGTTTGACTTGTACTAAACTTACTTTCCGCACATAGTGATTTTCATTTGGGACCTACACTTTGTAAACACTGATTGTTTTATTAAATCAAACGATGTGTTTTCCAAACGACACTTTAGGTCGTTCAATATAACTGAATGTGATGCTATGACAGTCAACCCCCAGGAATTCCATTCCGCTGCAAAACAGGTAATTTGGGGGTGTGACAGATTGGCATCAGAGCTTCGGTTATAGAGAACTAGGTTGCATCATTGACCCTAGACTATAACTACATCATCATAGCATCTCATCATTTCATCATAAGTGCATATTCACTTTACATGCGGTTTATGCCTACATTTTTCGAGTTATTTACTTTCATTTCACATCGATTGTCACATGGATGGCCTTAAATACCTATTTCATTATCCTTTCTTTAGATTCTAACGTGGAGAATGTCTTGTCATTTCCTATCACAATTTTAACATCAATTGATTCATCATCGATAACGGTGAATGCCGAGATAAACCTTTAAATAGGGCGAAGTCACTCTCACTCCTTTGTTTCACCACTAACATGTCGAGTTACACTTTATTCACACATTAAGTCACTAAACCATCGTACATTTGAAGCATTTACGACATCTCATAACCTATCTGTTGGGAACCCGTCGATCATTTTGAAAAATAACCTTAAACTCATCACCTTCTATCACATCTTTTTAGAGCGCTTATTCTTGACATCGGACTTTGCTACATCTCACCTTTCCTTTTATTTTGAAGAAGATATGGCGCCGAAGAAAGCTGCACCCGAATTGACACAAGCGGCTATTCAAAAGTTGGTAAGGGATAGCATAGCCGATGCTTTAAGGACTGAAAGGGAAACGGTGGCTGCTGAGGCCGCGGCTGTTGCCGAAGCCGCTAGACTTGTTGCTGCTGCAGGAAATGCAGGAGGGTCCGGAGTTAGAAGCTGTTCGTATAAGGATTTCAAAAGTGGAGATCCCACTAAGTCTAGGGGTACCGAAGGGACCACTGCCATGGTTAGATGGTTCGAGAAAATGGAGTCCGTGTTTTTGTTATGTAATTGCCCGGATGATAGCAAGGTTAAGTTTGCTACGAGTACACTACTTGATGGGGCGTTGTCGTGGTGGAACTCTTATGCTCAGCCGATGGGAATGGAAAATGCTTTCAAGCTCACTTGGGAGCAATTCAAAGGTTTGGTAACAAAGAAGTTTTGTCCGCGTACGGAGGTGAAGAAGTTGGAGACCGAATTCTATGAGTTGGTAACTATTGGGTATGACATTGATACCTACATTCGAAGGTTTCAAGAATTGGCCGTGTTATGCCCATCTATGGTTTCGGATAATGAGAAGCTACTGGAGGCTTTCATTGAAGGACTTCCCGAGATTATTCAAGGTGATGTGACTTCTTTTGATCCACAAACGATTGAGGAATCTATTAGAGTGACTCAGAAGCTTATGGCACAAGTAGTAAAGAGAGGAAATATCACCAACACCAACCGAAACCACAATAACAACAACGACGATAACCAAATCAACAACAACAAAAGAAAATGGGAAAATGACCAAGGAGGTTATAATAACAACAACCAAAACCGTAACACTAACCATCACCAACAACATAATAGAAGGCAAGAAGCTGCTATGGTTTATGTTGCTGCACCAATGGAAGGCAGAGGTTATGCTGGAACACACCCACTATGTAATCGATGTAATTTTCATCACTCGGGTCCTTGCCCTGCCAAGTGCCACAAGTGCCAAAAATCGGGACACCTAGCCAGGAATTGTAGAGGTAAAGCCGTGGTCACATGCTTCGAATGTGGGGAGCAAGGACACTATCGGAATCAATGTCCTCAAAACCAAGGTCAACAAGTTGAAGGTGCTCATGGGAATGCATACATGTTAGGAGGAGGAGAAGCTCGTCAAGGTATCAACGACGCGGAAGACTAAAGAAGTTCGGAAACTAACAGTCTTATTTCTCCTTATGTACTATGTCGTACTAAGTTTATGTTTTCCATCGTATCCGAATCTTTATAACTTAAGATGTATTACTGTTTGGTAAACCACTCGTTGTAAAATATTCTCATCTATCGTACTTTATTTCCTTTCGATTCGATATCATTACGAGAATTTTAATTCTTTTTACTTTAACTACCATTTTAACGACACGGTTTAAATCTTTGTAAACATTGAGAGTTATAACAACTAAACCGAACGTCACGTCATCGTTCCTTAATTATACATAGCCTAGCTAACTATGTCTAATTCTGGAGGGATCATGTTATGTTGGGAGCAGTTATTTATAAATCTTAGTGCAAGCAAAATTTTCACATGTTCCAATTCAAAGTGTTACTTATGAGAGATTCATCCGATATTTTCTCTACTATGATGTTTTATACACTCTCAATCATCGATAACCGTAACGACACTTCTCCATGTCTTCTCTCCTCGTTATTCATCACAAACTCAAAAATTCGATAGACTAACACGAACTGAATTCAGGGACTGAATTCCTTTTTGGTTGGGCGAATGTGACAACTCGCAATTTCAGGTCATTTCTCAAGTTTCACTATTTCATCATTTATCGTAAACTGGGTTTACGAGTTTCAAATTCGCGTAACCTAATGGTTTAGCTGCGAATTCATGATCATATCATCAAGGACATTCCATATTGACTAGGTTTAGTCTACATTTCATTAGCATCATTGTCATCATATTAGTTCATGCATGAATTTACATTTTTCATTAAACGAATATTTTCCTATTAAATACACGCTATCGCGTAATTAATTATTTTGAACAATTAACTCGATACTTCCAAAAATTATTCCGACATATTTTTATACTTATATTAAGTTTATAAAAATAATATTATGAGTTTACCCAGTGTTTTAAATTTATTTTGTATATAAATTGTTAAATTTATATTATTACGACGTTTTTCTTAAAAACTACACGATAATTATGATTTCACTCAAATTTTGCAAGAAATGTGTTTTTATAATTTTTATGACCTCAATATATTTTACTTTGACTCGTTAAAATTTATTTTCAGCTAACGCTACCCTAAATGCTCCAATGTATAAACAAGTTACTACTTACCTTCAAGTAACTTTACATTTACTTTACTTACACATTTACATACATAATAATAAATAATAAAAAATATATATATATATATATATATGTATTATTAAATACATACATGGATGATTCACCTAAAATATCTATAAAATCTTCACTTATATTATACCACACTCAAACTCTTACACACACACTACAATAATTCAAGGTGAAAAGTCAAGTTCTCTCTTCTTTTTCTTTGTCTCAAAACCGGCCAAGCCAAAAGGGTAGAAAGAGTTCATCAAAAATCTTCAAATCAAGATTTACACAATCTAGTTACACTCTTGATCAAGGTTTTGAAATAAAAACCTAGGGTGTTTAAGTTTAATCCCTTGTTCTAGTCACCTCATCAAGTAAACTAGTAAGCATATTATGTCCATTTTTCATCAATCATATTTATTTCATATTCATTTCATTATATTTGAGAAAACATGCAAATCATATGATGTTTGTACCACTTTTACATTGTTTTTAAGAGTTATACATATAAAAGTCATCCTATAATTACTCCTTGTTATATATTAGTTTTGGTGATGTCTAGGAACCCATGACACCCTGAGAAGGTGTATGGTAGGATTAGAATAGCTTCGGAGTTGTTTTGAATTGGTTAGAATAGATTTGGCGAGAGAAAAACTCATTTCGACAAGTTTATAAAAGGGTCTGATCTTATTTTGAAATTCTGGAAAATCCGACAGTAGGGAAAAATATTTGGCCTAGATATTTATAAAATATACTTTAAAACGAAACCGTGGCCGCTTGAACGGATTAAAACGGAGCTATAACGAAGAAGATATGAATTTTTCAAGTTTGACGACGAAATATATATATATCCTGAAATTTCAGCATGTTAATTCTAGTTTGTACGAGTCAAAAACGAGTCTTAAGCGTTATAAATTATTTCGACTTATCAAAAATATATTAGTATACTTTGATACGAAGCTAAGGACGTATAATACGTAGAAAACGGATTTGTAGAACTTAAACTATACACATTTACACAAAATTGCCGTAACTTTATTATTTAAGAAAAACTATATTATTTCTATTAGACAAGTGTTACGGTAAACAAGTGACCATATTGAAGGCTATTTTTAACGTTGACGTAGAACTTTTTGTAAAGAGATGTCTTCTAATAAAAGTGAGATCACCAAACATATTTTCCAAAATGACCAACCGTTTGTATAGCGGAGTTGTAATGAATTAACTACGGTTGCTTAAACTTTGCCGAAATTCACTTTTAAACTACATTTTGGACAAAATCACCATACTTAACCTATATTTTCTCTATGAACGAGACCTCTAGGATAAAAACTTAAATGCCAAAACTTTGAGATTAAGATACAAGCTTCCCAAAACCGTTGAGTTCGTTTCCTAACGCTCGACGTACACCATTTTACGACTAGCTTTTCGAGGCCATTTTAGTCACTTTCATGAAATTTCCAACGACATTATTTTACGACGAAAAGTTATAATTTCACAATAAATCATTAAGAAACTATTGTAGGATGTTATTTTGACGTAAATACTTGTAAAGTAATTTAAGAATGGTCAATACGTCAAAAGAGTATTTTTTCGACGAAGAGTATTATTTTCAAAAACTCACAAGTGGTATAAATATCATCTGAATTGCATGCATAGCATTACATCATGACTTTTTACATATCATATCATTCATAATAGGTCATTTTCGAGATTCACGCTACATTTCAGTGTATCCACTTTTGTCATCGTAATCATTGCAACAGGTGAGTTCATAGCCCCACTTTCTATTTCTTAATTGTTTTACAAACTCTTGGGGGAGATACATGCTATATTTTTAATCGAACACAAATGCTTTGAACTGTATGCTATATCCAAATGTTTTATTGTCACTAAGTAATCAATTGCCATGTTTGAAGTCCCTACATCATGCACCATTAGTCACTTGCGAGTGAGCGCGAATATTGTGAATAGGCCTATTGGAATTAACACTCCCGCTCTTATTGACCCAGTTAGGGGAAATCGAGCGCACTATATTTGAATCATTAAGGTAAATTGGCAAGTTTACCTATTAGGGCTGCGATGAAACGATGATTACCAATTTTTATTGGTGCGATGTTTACGCTTTGGTTGTCATGAACTTAGTGAAATAAATGCTGTTTTGTTTTCAACGATGAGTGTGAAACAACTTAACTCACACTACGAATATTGTGTTCAAACGAATTAATTAAACCTATGAATTTCACTCAACCTTTGTGTTGACATTTTTAAGCATGTTTTATCTCAGGTATCTAAGGCATACACTTCATGGCATGCATGTGGACATAGCATAGAGTCGCGGTGACGACGCGTCTCACATGGGATTTATACACTTTAAAAACATCGTTTGACTTGTACTAAACTTACTTTCCGCACATAGTGATTTTCATTTGGGACCTACACTTTGTAAACACTGATTGTTTTATTAAATCAAACGATGTGTTTTCCAAACGACACTTTAGGTCGTTCAATATAACTGTAACTGTGATGCTATGACAGTCAATCCCCAGGAATTCCATTCCGCTGCAAAATAGGTAATTTGGGGGTGTGACAGATTGGCATCAGAGCTTCGGTTATAGAGAACTAGGTTGCATCATTGACCCTAGACTATAACTACATCATCATAGCATCTCATCATTTCATCATAAGTGCATATTCACTTTACATGCGGTTTATGCCTACATTTTTCGAGTTATTTACTTTCATTTCACATCGATTGTCACATGGATGCCCTTAAATACCTATTTCATTATCCTTTCTTTAGATTCTAACGTGGAGAATGTCTTGTCATTTCCTATCACAGTTTTAACATCAATTGATTCATCATCGATAACGTCGAATGCCGAGATAAACCTTTAAATAGGGCGAAGTCACTCTCACTCCTTTGTTTCACCACTAACATGTCGAGTTACACTTTATTCACACATTAAGTCACTAAACCATCGTACATTTGAAGCATTTACGACATCTCATAACCTATCTGTTGGGAACCCGTCGATCATTTTGAAAAATAACCTTAAACTCATCACCTTCTATCACATCTTTTTAGAGCGCTTATTCTTGACATCGGACTTTGCTACATCTCACCTTTCCTTTTATTTTGAAGAAGATATGGCCAAGAAAGCGCACCAATTGACACAAGCGGCTATTCAAAAGTTGGTAAGGGATAGCATAGCCGATGCTTTAAGGACTGAAAGGGAAACGGTGGGCTGAGGCCGGTACAAGCCGCTAGACTTGTTGCTTCTGCAGGAAATGCAGGAGGGTCCGGAGTTAGAAGTTTGTTCAGTATAAGGATTTCAAAAGTGGAGATCCCACTAAGTCTAGGGGTACCGAAGGGACCACTGCCATGGTTAGATGGTTCGAGAAAATGGAGTCCGTGTTTTTGTTATGTAATTGCCCGGATGATAGCAAGGTTAAGTTTGCTACGAGTACACTACTTGATGGGGCGTTGTCGTGGTGGAACTCTTATGCTCAGCCGATGGGAATGGAAAATGCTTTCAAGCTCACTTGGGAGCAATTCAAAGGTTTGGTAACAAAGAAGTTTTGTCCGCGTACGGAGGTGAAGAAGTTGGAGACCGAATTCTATGAGTTGGTAACTATTGGGTATGACATTGATACCTACATTCGAAGGTTTCAAGAATTGGCCGTGTTATGCCCATCTATGGTTTCGGATAATGAGAAGCTACTGGAGGCTTTCATTGAAGGACTTCCCGAGATTATTCAAGGTGATGTGACTTCTTTTGATCCACAAACGATTGAGGAATCTATTAGAGTGACTCAGAAGCTTATGGCACAAGTAGTAAAGAGAGGAAATATCACCAACACCAACCGAAACCACAATAACAACAACGACGATAACCAAATCAACAACAACAAAAGAAAATGGGAAAATGACCAAGGAGGTTATAATAACAACAACCAAAACCGTAACACTAACCATCACCAACAACAGAATAGAAGGCAAGAAGCTGCTATGGTTTATGTTGCTGCACCAATGGAAGGCAGAGGTTATGCTGGAACACACCCACTATGTAATCGATGTAATTTTCATCACTCGGTCCTTGCCACGCCAAGTGCCACAAGTGCCAAAAATCGGGACACCTAGCCAGGAATTGTAGAGGTAAAGCCGTAGTCACATGCTTCGAATGTGGGGAGCAAGGACACTATCAGAATCAATGTCCTCAAAACCAAGGTCAACAAGTTGAAGGTGCTCATGGGAATGCATACATGTTAGGAGGAGGAGAAGCTCGTCAAGGTATCAACGACGCGGAAGACTAAAGAAGTTCGAAACTAACATCTTATTTCTCCTTATGAACTATGTCGTACTAAGTTTATGTTTTCCATCGTATCCGAATCTTTATAACCTAAGATGTATTACTGTTTGGTAAACCACTCGTTGTAAAATATTCTCATCTATCGTACTTTATTTCCTTTCGATTCGATATCATTACGAGAATTTTAATTCTTTTTACTTTAACTACCATTTTAACGACACGGTTTAAATCTTTGTAAACATTGAGAGTTATAACAACTAAACCGAACGTCACGTCATCGTTCCTTAATTATACATAGCCTAGCTAACTATGTCTAATTCTGGAGGGATCATGTTATGTTGGGAGCAGTTATTTATAAATCTTAGTGCAAGCAAAATTTTCACATGTTCCAATTCAAAGTGTTACTTATGAGAGATTCATCCGATATTTTCTCTACTATGATGTTTTATACACTCTCAATCATCGATAACCGTAACGACACTTCTCCATGTCTTCTCTCCTCGTTATTCATCACAAACTCAAAAATTCGATAGACTAACACGAACTGAATTCAGGGACTGAATTCCTTTTTGGATGGGCGAATGTGACAACTCGTACTTTCAGTCATTTCTCAAGTTTCACTATTTCATCATTTATCGTAAACTGGGTTTACGAGTTTCAAATTCGCGTAACCTAATGGTTTAGCTGCGAATTCATGATCATATCATCAAGGACATTCCATATTGACTAGGTTTAGTCTACATTTCATTAGCATCATTGTCATCATATTAGTTCATGCATGAATTTACATTTTTCATTAAACGAATATTTTCCTATTAAATACACGCTATCGCGTAATTAATTATTTTGAACAATTAACTCGATACTTCCAAAAATTATTCCGACATATTTTTATACTTATATTAAGTTTATAAAAATAATATTATGAGTTTACCCAGTGTTTTAAATTTATTTTATATATAAATTGTTAAATTTATATTATTACGACGTTTTTCTTAAAAACTACACGATAATTATGATTTCACTCAAATTTTGCAAGAAATGTGTTTTTATAATTTTTATGACCTCAATATATTTTACTTTGACTCATTAAAATTTATTTTTAGCTAACGCTACCCTAAATGCTCCAATGTATAAACAAGTTACTACTTACCTTCAAGTAACTTTACATTTACTTTACTTACACATTTACATACATAATAATAAATAATAAAAAAAAAAATATATATATATATATATATGTATTATTAAATACATACATGGATGATTCACCTAAAATATCTACAAAATCTTCACTTATATTATACCACACTCAAACTCTTACACACACACTACAATAATTCAAGGTGAAAAGTCAAGTTCTCTCTTCTTTTTCTTTGTCTCAAAACCAGCCAAGCCAAAAGGGTAGAAAGAGTTCATCAAAAATCTTCAAATCAAGATTTACACAATCTAGTTACACTCTTGATCAAGGTTTTGAAATAAAAACCTAGGGTGTTTAAGTTTAATCCCTTGTTCTAGTCACCTCATCAAGTAAACTAGTAAGCATATTATGTCCATTTTTCATCAATCATATTTATTTCATATTCATTTCATTATATTTGAGAAAACATGCAAATCATATGATGTTTGTACCACTTTTACATTGTTTTTAAGAGTTATACATATAAAAGTCATCCTATAATTACTCCTTGTTATATATTAGTTTTGGTGATGTCTAGGAACCCATGACACCCTGAGAAGGTGTATGGTAGGATTAGAATAGCTTCGGAGTTGTTTTGAATTGGTTAGAATAGATTTGGCGCGAGAAAAACTCATTTCGACAAGTTTATAAAAGGGTCTGATCTTATTTTGAAATTCTGGAAAATCCGACAGTAGGGAAAAATATTTGGCCTAGATATTTAGAAAATATACTTTAAAACGAAACCGTGGCCGCTTGAACGGATTAAAACGGAGCTATAACGAAGAAGATATGAATTTTTCAAGTTTGATGACGAAATATATATATATCCTGAAATTTCAGCATGTTAATTCTAGTTTGTACGAGTCAAAAACGAGTCTTAAGCGTTATAAATTATTTCGACTTATCAAAAATATATTAGTATACTTTGATACGAAGCTAAGGACGTATAATACGTAGAAAACGGATTTGTAGAACTTAAACTATACACGTTTACACAAAATTGCCGTAACTTTATTATTTAAGAAAAACTATATTATTTCTATTAGACAAGTGTTACGGTAAACAAGTGACCATATTGAACGCTATTTTTAACGTTGACGTAGAACTTTTTGTAAAGAGATGTCTTCTAATAAAAGTGAGATCACCAAACATATTTTCCAAAATGACCAACCGTTTGTATAGCGGAGTTGTAATGAATTAACTACGGTTGCTTAAACTTTGCCGAAATTCACTTTTAAACTACATTTTGGACAAAATCACCATACTTAACCTATATTTTTCTCTATGAACGAGACCTCTAGGATAAAAACTTAAATGCCAAAACTTTGAGATTAAGATACAAGCTTCCCAAAACCGTTGAGTCGTTTCCTAACGTTCGACGTACACCATTTTACGACTAGCTTTTCGAGGCCATTTTAGTCACTTTCATGAAATTTCCAACGACATTATTTTACGACGAAAAGTTATAATTTCACAATAAATCATTAAGAAACTATTGTAGGATGTTATTTTGACGTAAATACTTGTAAAGTAATTTAAGAATGGTCAATACGTCAAAAGAGTATTTTTTCGACGAAGAGTATTATTTTCAAAAACTCACAAGTGGTATAAATATCATCTGAATTGCATGCATAGCATTACATCATGACTTTTTACATATCATATCATTCATAATAGGTCATTTTCGAGATTCACGCTACATTTCAGTGTGTCCACTTTTGTCATCGTAATCATTGCAACAGGTGAGTTCATAGCCCCACTTTCTATTTCTTAATTGTTTTACAAACTCTTGGGGGAGATACATGCTATATTTTTAATCGAACACAAATGCTTTGAACTGTATGCTATATCCAAATGTTTTATTGTCACTAAGTAATCAATTGCCATGTTTGAAGTCCCTACATCATGCACCATTAGTCACTTGCGAGTGAGCCTGAATATTGTGAATAGGCCTATTGGAATTAACACTCCCGCTCTTATTGACCCAGTTAGAGGAAATCGAGCGCACTATATTTGAATCATTAAGGTAAATTGGCAAGTTTACCTATTAGGGCTGCGATGAAACGATGATTACCAATTTTTATTGGTGCGATGTTTACGCTTTGGTTGTCATGAACTTAGTGAAATAAATGCTGTTTTGTTTTCAAAGATGAGTGTGAAACAACTTAACTCACACTACGAATATTGTGTTCAAACGAATTAATTAAACCTATGAATTTCACTCAACCTTTGTGTTGACATTTTTAAGCATGTTTTATCTCGGGTATCTAAGGCATTCACTTCATGGCATGCATGTGGACATAGCATAGAGTCGCGGTGACGACGCGTCTCACATGGGATTTATACACTTTAAAAACATCGTTTGACTTGTACTAAACTTACTTTCCGCACATAGTGATTTTCATTTGGGACCTACACTTTGTAAACTCTGATTGTTTTATTAAATCAAACGATGTGTTTTCCAAACGACACTTTAGGTCGTTCAATATAACTGAACTGTGATGCTATGACAGTCAATCCCGTGAATTCCATTCCGCTGCAAAACAGATAATTTGGGGGTGTGACAAGTGGTGTTTGGGAGATGTAACCACCGGTAATTTTTACCTAGTATTAAATTAATATAATATTCAAATGAAAGAATACTTATCTATTTTGTACGTCTATATATTTTTAAATTAAACATTATCTGTTTACCTGGTCACAACAACTAACTAATGTGACGTAAATTTTCATAAGATAAAAATGACGGTGCTTTTCTGATTCAAATTATTACTTTTGAACGTTATCGTTCACTTCTTTCTATTTAACGAGATGTTGCCTCGTAAAACGTGAAAACTATATATAACGCGTAACCGACAACACAAAAGTTCTGGTTTAACCTCGATAATTATTTTTCAAAATCGATAATTTCATTTTTGTATTAATATTGTTAAAACGCTTTCAAAAATATATTTCTCACTTTATTTTGCATACTCAAAAATTCTTGCATACTAAGGGATAAATCTCCACCTTCCATTTAGTTTAATCTAATGGTGGAGATTAACCTAAGATTTAATATGTCTAAACCTAAGTCCATGTTTTTTTCTTGTCTTTTTCTTTTCTTTTTATCTTTTTTTATTTATTTTCTCATTATTTGTATTTTTTTAGTCACTTTTTTTAATTCACGTTTTTTTTCTTCTTTTTTTTTTTTTTTTTTTTGTTTTCGTCAGTTTTCATACGTTTTTGTCCGTTCTTTCGCTTTTATACGTTTTCGTCTGATTTCATACGTTTTCGTCCGTTTTCATACGTTTTCGTCCGTTTTCTTACGTTTTCGCCCGTTTTCATACGTTTTCGTCCGTTTTCATACGTTTTCGCCCGTTTTCATACGTTTTCGTCAGTCTTGTTACGTTTTCGTCTGTTTTCTTACGTTTTCGTCCATTTTCTTACGTTTTTGTTCGTTTTCATACGTTTTCGTCCGTTTTCTTACGTTTTCGTTCGTTTTCATACGTTTTTGTCTGTTTTCTTGCGTTTTCGTTCTTTTTATTACGTTTTCGTCTGTTTTCTTACCTTTTCTTCTGTTTTCGTCCGTTTTCTTACGTTTTCGTCCGTTTTCATACGTTTTCGTCTGATTTCATACGTTTTCGTCCGTTTTCTTACATTTTTGTCCGTTTTCATTAGTTTTCGTCCGTTTTTTTACGTTTTCGCCTGTTTTCTTACAGTTTCTTCTGTTTTCCTATGTTTTCATTCGTTTTCTTACGTTTTTGTCCGTTTTCATACCTTTTTGTCTGTTTTCTTACGTTTTCGTCTGTTTTCTTACGTTTTTCTCCGTTTTCTTACGTTTTCATTGTTTTTCATAGGTTTATATACGCTTTCGTCCGGTTTTTTACGTTTTCGTCCATTTTTAGACGTTTTTCGTTTTTGTCCGTTTTCATACGTTTTCGTCCTTTTTTATCCGTTTTTATACGTTTCCGTCCGTTTTCATACGCTTTTTTCCGTTTTCATACGCTTTTCATTTCTTTTTATATGTTTTTGTCCGTTTTCATCCGTTTTTTGCAGTTTTTATACGTTTTCGTCTATTTTCATATGTTTTCATGCTTATTATTAAACTTTATTATATTACATGTCTAATATCAATTGTGATATTTATTATAAAAAAGTTAATGTCTAATATCACTTGTGATATTTCATAAACAAACAAGTATGTTTTTTAACCTTTAATATCACCTGAGATATTTCATTTCTCTTTATATTTTTATATATTATCACCTATGTGTTTTCTAATATTTTTATAATTTTCATTACAAGATAGTTTTGTGTCTTTCATCGCAATTGACAAGCGCATATTTTTTAATGCAACCAATGTTATCTATCACTTGTGATATTATACTCTTAGTAGAAATAAAAGGGTTAAACTCTCTTTAGGTGAATTCTTATTTTGTTCAACAAAATGCTAATTTAGTGCAATACTTGTTTGATTTTGAGAATCTGTCAAATCTTTATTTTCATAGTTTGCTTCTTTTTTATTCATTTTGATATTTTTAAGTGAACTTATTTATCTTTTGTGATATAACACTGTAAGAAAGATGAAGAGTATTACACTCTTCATCATATATGTGTTATCAGTTGTGATACTCAACTAAGAATGTGAAATATTAAATTCATACCAAATGTGATAAGAATTTAGTATTTTACCTAGTATCTATGAAAGAAATGATAATAAACATCACTTATTATATTACTGTGATTATTCTGTTCATTTTTTTTATTTGTGTTTTTTAAAATATTTAGGAAGATTTTTGTGTTTTATGATAATATGAAATATTAGAAAAGGTGTTTAACTGAAAACAAAAGATGTTATAAAACTTTTGTTAGATTTGTGGTATATTTTTCTATTTAATGGATACATTGTGCATGTTTCGATAGGTTTTATAGCGAAATTTAAAAATATCTATGGTTGAATCAAAGAAATTAAAGAAATTATGGTTGAAGAAAGCACACATCTTTATAAACAAACTGAGTAAGCTTAAACACATGTGATATCACACATGATATCACAGGTGATATCACACATGATATCAAAGGTGATATCACCTCACTTGTGATCTCTGTTGTAAAATCGGCCTAGGCGCCGATTAATCATGGCATAATCGTTGATCGCCACAAAGCGCTTTGATTTATCATAATCGGCCTATTTAATCGGTTTGGCCGAATATCGCTAAAAATTGGTCAACAAACCGATTTATCGGACAAAATCGGTCTAATCGGATTAATCGAACAAAATTGCTTAAAAATAACAAAATCGCTTAAAATCGGTCAAAATCGCTTAAAACCGGTCAAAAAACCGATTAATCGATCAAAGATCGCTTAAAATGGTCAAGCACCAAGTAATATCTATGTTTGACTTTGAACTTTGAAGAATTATGTATTATGTTTATATTTTAACACTTGAAATATTTGAACTTTGATGCACTATGCTTATCTCATACATATAATATAATATAATATCTAGAATTACAATTTTGTGCATAAAAATTCCAATCCGATTAATCCCCGCCTAACCGATTAATCGCTAGGCCTACCTTACCGCTCACTAGCCTAGTGCTTTTTACAACCTTGCTTGTGATATCACAGGTGATATCACATGTGATATCACTGGTGATATCACAAGTGATATAAACTATGATATCACACATGCTATCACCGGTAATATCACACATGATATCAATGGTGTTATCACAAGGGTTTGAGCTTCCTCAGTTTGTTTATAAAGATGTGTGTTATCTTCAACCATAGCTTATTTAGTTTGCTGATTCAACCATAGATATTTACAAATCCCGCTATAAAACCTATAGAAACATGTACAATGTATCCATTAAATAGAAAAATCCACCACAAGTCTAACAAAAGTATCATAACATCTCTTGTTTTCAGTTGAACAACTTTTCTAATATTTCATAATATCATAAAACACAAAAATCTTCCTAAATATTTTCAAAAACACAACCATCGTATTCTTAGTTGAGTATCACAACTGATAACACATACATGATGAAGAATGTAATACTTTTCATCTTCCTTACAGTGTTATATCACAAGAGATAATTAAGTGTCACTTACAAATATCAAAATGAAAACGTCTGAAAACGGATAAAAACGTATAAAATCAAAAGAAGAACGTATGAAAACGGACAAAAACGTCTGAAAATGGACAAAAACGTATAAAAACAGACAAAAACGTATAAAAATGGATGAAAACGGACGAAAACTTATAAAAACGGATGAAAACATTTGAAAACAGACGAAAACGTCTAAAAATGGATGAAAACGTAGAAAAACGGATGAAAACGTATGAAAACGCATTTAAAACGATAAAAACAGACGAAAATACATGAAAACGTAAAAATACGGCCTAAAAACAAATAAAATACATGGAAACCTAAAAAAGCAGACAAAAACGTATGAAAATGGATGAAAATGGCCAAAAACGTAAGAAAACAGACGAAAACGTATGAAAGCGTAAAAACACGTCTGAAAACGTATGAAAAATGGACGAAAACGAAAGAAAACGGACGAAAACGTATGAAAACGGAAGAAAATGGAAAAAAACGTATGAAAACAAACGAAAACGTAAGAAAACAGACGAAAACAAACGAAAACGGACGTAAACGGGCTAAAACATAAGAAAAGAGACGAAAACGTATGATAACAGAAAACGATAAAACGGAAAACGTCAAAAAAAATGTCTAAAATGGATGAAAACGTAAAAACGAACGAAAACGTATGAAAACGTACAAAAACGTCTAAAAACAGACGAAAACTTATGTAAACGTACAAAAAAGTATGAAAACGTCAGAAAACGGATGTAAACGTACGAAAATGGATGAAAAACGAAAAACGTCAAATCGAAAACGTAAAAAGGGCGAAAACATATGAACACGGACGAAAACGTATAAAAACGAACAAAAACGTATGGATACAAATGAAAACGTATGAAAGCGAAAAAAAAAAAAAACACTTGAATAAAAAAGAACGTGAACTTAAAACTTAAAAAAAAAAGGCATGAATTTAAAATGAACGTGAATTCCAAAAAAAAAAATTAATAAATAAGAAATATAAAAGAAAAGAAAAATGAGAAAAAAAGAAAAAAAAATTATGAACTTAGGTTTTCATATTAAATCTTAGGTTTATCCCTACTATTAGATCATACTAGATGGATGGTCGAGATTTATCCATTGGTAAGCATCAAAATAAGAGTAAGTATTTGAAAATTTAACAAACTAATAAAAATCCTTCCCTTATCCTTACCAACCGCCTCTCTCTTTCTTCTACTTAAATATAAATCACTAAAAAAAAACGTTCCATCTCTTTCTCTCTCAGTCAAGAACCGATCTACAAACTAAAGGGGAGATCGGTTGTAATACGCTCCATCGCTATCTGATAACCGCAAGTTCCACCACCATCTTCATCTCTTTTCCTCCCTCGTATCGTGGGTATGTCGAACACGACCTATTTGAATTTGCTTCTTTTGTTAAATTCGAATACAAAACATCTTGTATAGTTTTCGTGGATTAAAATTTTGATAAAAATGTTTTAAAGATTTGTGTGGTATAAAACTTAGATTAAAAAGGTGTTTGTTTTGATTCGATTTGTAAACAGGTCTATAGACCTGAATGATTTTGGGTCGACACCCATCTAGGGTCGATGTGGTCTCGGGTCAGTGGGTATTCCCACGATTAGGTCGGGTCAAACCCGTATGGGTTTTAGCATGGGATTGATAAGCTTATTCCTTTTTGGTCTTATTTGATTTTGGTATGATGTAGCTTATTTGGTGTTTATGTGTTTTGGTTCAAAACCAAGCTGCAAGGGGTGATTGTTTGCTTTGTTGTGACAAGAAACCCGCAAGTGGGTTTGTTTGTCTTGGTTCAGCAGCAAAACCCCAAGGGAGGGTGTGTTTGGTTAATCCTGGTCGAGAGAAAAGCACCCACGGGGGTGTTATTCTTGGTTTGTTCTGTCCTCGTTACAAAAGGAAACCCACTAGGGGTGTTTCATTTTTTTTATTAGTTTGTAGCTTATTTTGGTTTTAGATTATTTGAATAAGCTTGTTTTGGGGTTGGCTAAAAAGTACACCAAAATGTGTCGTTGTTTGCTTGGGTTTCGTCACACCAACGACCCACAAGGGTGTGTTTGGTTTGTTGTTGCGAGAGTAACCACCCAAGGGGTGCTCCTAGTTTATGTCTCAGCTCGGTACAGCCACCCACTAGTGGGGTTGTTTTGTTTTTCCTGGTTATTTCCTGATTCTCGACTAGAAACCACCCAAAGAGAGCGTTTGGTTATGTTGTTTGCTGCCCAAATAGGGCGTTTGGTTCTACTTATTTTTGGTCCACCACAGCCCCCGAAGGTGCGCTTGGTGGTGTTGTCGATAGCCCACAGTTAAGTGCACGTCTGACTTGTTTATTTCGGCTCACCAGGAGCCCAAAAGGGGGCGAGTGTTTTGTGTGCTTTCCATTCAAAACCACCACGAGGGTGTGTTTGTTTAGCTTACTTGAAACTGGTTAACCTGCTTATTTGAAAATTGGTTATCTGTACACGTGATGTATTGGTACTTGGAGCAATTTATAGTTGAGTTTAGTTTGGTCTCAACAGACCAACATGGGTGAGTATGATTAGTATTAGTTTGGGCCGAAGCCCGTGGTTGGAGTCGAGTTGGAGTTTTGTGATTTTAAGTCTTGTTTGAAGTTATATGTTTGAGTTTGTATATTCTTATGTTTATTGGTATGTTTTTATTTTTACGGGATTGATAACTTAAGTTCAGGATACCATATACATCATAACGGACTTACTATATAACGGTCATGGGTTAAGACCAATGGACCGGGTATTATTGGATTACTTATCGAACTATACTAATACATATCGAATTATAATATTTGGACAAGATGACATATATTGGACACATGAGACTCGTAACAGACTTAACATATTGGACTAAGAATACATGGGATTTGATAATAAATGTTAGACTTGGACATTAGACTTATATTTGGACCATTGGACTCGGTTGTTTGGACATTTAACTTATAACAAAACTTATATTTGGACATGTTAACTAATGATGGATTATTAATGAAATATAAACCTTATCGGACTATATATATTTGACATGCATCGAATTGATAATATTTCGAAAATTGTTGGAACATATAGGACTAGTTAACTTATTAGACTAAGAAATTATTATTAGACTAAACGTATTGGACAAACTTATTAGACTTACTTTGGGACTTGACATTGAATAGTAAATAAACCTTACGAATCTTAAAATATCGGACATGACGGACTTGGACTTATTATTTTAGACTACTCCTTAACGGATTATTATTACACTATTTATATTAGACAACTCTTTTACGAGCCATTATTGAACTGTGAAGCTCAATAACTATTGTCACTTTCAATCCGTTAAGTTATTTTAAACTCATTTAGTCATATTAATTATTATCGGAATGTGTTTTGAATAACGAATCATATTAAACTTTTATTTACTTACTTATTATCGTTAAAAACTTATTTTGATCAAAATCCAATAACAAAACGAATAATATAGTTTTATTAAATATAAAACTTTCCTTCTTTACTTTTATATTAAAACCTATGTTTTAATATAAAACATTCATTATTTGGGATACTGGGTAATCGTCCTAAGGTTAACCATTTACTTACTTTCTATTACTAATTGATCTTTACATGTTTATTTCCTGTTGTACTTGTGTTAAACGTTTTATACTTTGGCGTGCGTTTGTCTTGAGTATATGATGTATACCACCACACGAATGATGAAACTAAACTTTTTACAAACACTTATACGAAACTTCCACGAAAACTAAAACGTATTATCTTTTAAAACTCATACGCATCGATTACTATTTGTGTGTCACATTTTGAGATAAACCACATACTATCAGGTCGTGCCAATGACGTATCGTTGTGTCGGTACTCTTGTATCGTTGTGCGTTACTACCTTGTGATACATTTCTCGATGCCAATTATGTTAGTTGTGATTCTTGTATTTCTTCGGACTAAGGTGTGTTTCACAGCCCAATTTTACTGTTTTACTCGTTTTGGGGTGAAAAGCATGCTATGATTACTTAAAACTAAATTGGTTGTGCATTCATGAAATTATGGATTTACTGAACTGATTCAATCTACTAAGCTATGCTCTGCTATACTGTGCAAACTGGTATGTATGCTTATGTTTGGCTCCTATGTACGACTATAAAAGTCCACTGTTACTACACTACTTATTAACTCACTCCCACTGTAAGGGGACGAGCCGTTGATATCTATGGATAGCGCTATTTAGGGGTAGAGCCATCCCCTCACTCCACTAACCGGAGTGCATAGAATCACCTTCTCATGCTAGGTTAGAGCATGTTGCACGTAGGGGCAATTTTAAATTTGAATCGGCTTAAGTAGTGGAACCTTTATGCCATGAACGCGCTGCATACATAATGGAACCTTTCGAAACTTTGACAACCAATTGATCTTACTGTTTTAGAAACTACTTGGTGTACTAAAACCTGTGAACTCACCAATGTTTGCGTTGACACTTTTAGCATGTATTTTCAGGATGGCGTTAGCTACACTTTGGAGGCGCATTGGCATGGCATGATCATAGAAGACTCTGATATAAATTTGGGGACCACTTTAATTCTTTTATGGGCCTACATTCTATAATATATATTTTGAAAGATGTAAACATAAATCTTTACGAAATACGATTTCTCAAGTTAAACTGTTGTTCTATACATTGTGTTGTGGTACCAATCGAGTATCCCCGGTAACACTTACTTCTGCTGCATCATCTTTATTTTTTGGGGTGTTACAGATTGGTATCAGAGCCTTGGTTATATAGAACTGGGTATTTTTGAAACCTAGACTATAACTACTTTTATGAAAACTTAACCCTATGACCGATACATGCCTGCCTGCCAAGCTGATGCCTCGATTTTGACTTGTTGAAGTCATACTTGATGAGATATGTATTATATTACTATCCGCTTAATCTCTCTATGAACTATGATTGCTTTCATATACGTATGTTTACGTACCACAGCGCTACGCCTTATCCCTCACATAAATGGAATGCTCGTTTTACTTTTTCGTAACAACTTTTAAAAGTACAGGACATAGTACTAATGTAACCGAGATGAGTATTTCAAAGTTTATATGAATATAGATTGATCACCTATATTCACCAGGGATGAAGGGCATAGACTGATCACCTATGTCCAACCCTGAGACGAACTTTGCAATGCTAGGGATGGTTATTTTGGTTTTGGGGAAACGAAGTGATTTTGTATGTGTAAATGAGCATGGACATGATAAAATTTTAACCCTACACACAACACACTGGAATCACAATACTTATTCATAGTGATATTTTTCCACTTTTACGGAACGTCTTTCATCGCCGCTTGGTTATGTTATGACTATAAATTACTTTCGGAATTAATGAAAACGTTTAATCGTGCTTTACGTTGAGTCGAGTTAGACCCGATTAACCACCATTTGAATTTGAGTTGTGTATCTCGACACATTTGATATCGTAATAAGTTCATTAAACTTATTGATGGAGTGTTTTGGAATTAATCTTGACTATGTTTGATTTTGGACTATTTGGTATTGAGATTTTGGGTCTCGTTACGGATTTGGAATTGCTACCTTATTTTAGCCTTGCTCTGATCGTGGTTTTGTTATGGACCCCAAGCCTTATCTTGGAACGATTGTTGTTTATTTTTCTGAATCGATGTCGTTCACTCGATATTATTCAATCGACGTTATCCACTCGATGTTGTTAATCTTTCTGAATCGATAATGTTCTACCGACGTTATTTCATTAACAATACTCGATTAAGGTTGTACCTTACGCTTTATTGATGTACCTCACGCACTATTGGTATTGTACCTTATGCTCCATTGATGTGTTCCTATCGATGTCGTTCTATCGACGCGGTTTTCTTGATGCTGTTTTATCCATATTATCCTACTATGTTGTTTTATCAATAATATCCTGTTGATGTTGTTCTATCGATGCTATCTTATCGATAAGTACCTTACACTCAATCGGTGTGTGATCCTCTATCGTACCCATTGGGAACTACTAACGTTTACTAGTATTTGGAGCTTGACTTGATCTCGACTTGTAGTTGGATTTATTTTGACACTATGATTTTGAACTCGAACGTTGTACCCTTCTTCGTTAAGTACGGATCCGATCGACTGATTGCTAGTAGTCATTAACTCTCTCCTCCGGAGTTGTATCCTGAACTTGCTAACCTCTCCCTTCAACATTGTTAGGAATTAGAAATTCCATAGTGAAGTGTCGGTCACCCCAAATATGATCTAGCATAAGTTAGCTCGTAGACATATCGTTATTTACATTATTCAGTAGTTAATTAGTTAGTTATTAGCGTAGTTTAGTTTAGTGTAACACCGTGGAGGACGGACGGGTCTTTACCCACTGTATACCTGATCCACATCCCGACAGGAGGGCGAGTAGTGTGTAACTATAAATACCCTTCCCACTAAGGGAAGGGTGGTGCTTCTTTTCAATCTAACATTTTCCTTTTGATTTATCTCTCTCTAGAAACACCCTCTCTACTCTCTTCATCACTCTAACCATGGCTTTCTTGTATAATCACCATCCTAGACCACCCGAATCATCAAACAACATAAAATATACGATCCTACAAATGGTACCAGAGCCTAGGTTGTGTTGTTTTGATGATTTGCGTGGTTTTTGAAGCGGTCTTGTATGCGGTTTGGTTGATTCTTGTATGCGGTTTGTATTATTTTGATGCGGTTTGATACATGGTTATTGTGTTGTGTTGATTTTTTGTGGTTCGAATCATTGTATAAACTGTTTTTTACCAATATTTTTGCATACAGAATTTTTTCCCCCTACACTATTGTGGTAAACAGTTTTCATATAGATTTTGGTATAAAAAATATGGTCAAAAGTCTTTGCTTTATTTCGTGTTTATAAGATAAACTGTTTTTGTGTCCTTATGTGCAAACATGAGTTTCATGTGAACTTTTATATCATATTCTTGACTTTTGCACCATGCCTATGAAAAGTGGTCAGAAAACTCGTATACATGGTCAGTCTCAATAAGGCCATAACGGGTCAAAATGGGTCTACACGTTTTTTTTTCTTCTGTGCTTGTTCGAACTCTCTTGGATGCGTTTTGAATAAAACATATCCCAGATCTGTTTTTTTAGGGAAGTACAATGCGGTTTGTCACAAATTATAGTGCGGTTTATTAAAAGGGCTGAGTTTTGACTCCCTTTTGGATGCGATTTGAGACTTACTGGATCCCTCTATGCGGTTTTTCAAGAATAAGTTGTGTTTTGACACAACTTGTGCGTTTTGACTAAAACGTGATGCGTCTTATCTACCTTATGCGACTTGACCTTAAAGAAAAATACCAAAGCGATTTGTTGACCAAACTTATCAAATGACCAACAATCACTCATGACTTCAGGTTAACCATCATTGGTCCATGACTATAACAAAAAGAAAAAAGAAAAAAGAACATGGAAGAAGAAGATCATCATCAGCTCTATAACTATCCTAACTTATCAACAACAACCTCAACTCTATCAACTCTCGAATCCCAACTCCAATATCAATTGACTCGTCAAGTAATCTAACAAGACAAATAGATCTCTGAAACGGTTCAAGATTTTATCTTTCACATATTTTTTTATTTCGTTGAACCTATATCATCATTGATCTAGAGAGCATACCCTTTGTGTTTCAATATTCGAATTAATCTAAGCGAATAAAACATATTGTGTTTTTATTCTCACTATTTTATTCGATTTAAAGGAAAAACAAACATCAAAACATGATATTAAACCTACTCGAGACCTCTATTGGATCTTGAAGACTCTATGATGCTATCTTGATTCGATCTAAGCATGAACCGAAGATATATGTTAGGGTAAGATTGTGAGTTTATGATGTTTGATTTGTTTGGTTTGATCATGATTGATGAGTATATGCGACTGTATTGGGAGAGAGCAGAAAAGGAGATGCAATTTGTTTGGAGGCGTTTCGATTGAGAGATTTTAGGAGAGGAGGGGGCGTATTTTTTGTGTTTGTGATTAGGGTTAGTTTATTGTGAGAAATATTAGGGTACCATGTTTTTTATATCCGGTTGTAATTTTGCTAATCATGGATCGGGTATGGTTAGTTACTGGATCGGGTTGTATGGATTCTTAAATGGGCCGGATGTGTAGGATCGTAAATATTGTTGTGTTGATGATTCGGGTGGTCTTTGTTGGGTTTTTGGTTCCTTGGATCAAGAATTATTCTAAGTGTTGGAACCGCAGACAGTGTTGATGAAACCACGGACATAGGAATGGATCCACTGCTGAAGACAAACCGCGGCTAGTAGTATTGTGTAACCACGGATAATGTAATGTAACCACTGCTAGTCTTGTATAGTCGGTTTAGTATTCTATATTAGATAAATATGGAAAAGATATTTATCTTGTAGGTTACGTATTGTATTATGTAAAGGACTCCTTAGTCTATAAAAGGAGGTCATAGGTTAGAATAGATAGATGTATGTTTTATATCTGAGGTCGATACACTTCAAGGTTGTAAAACCTTAATACTGGTTAGAGTATTCGTATTAATAATAATATTAAGGTGTTGAATGTTTATTGTTCTTCTCCTTAAGATTAAGTATTAAATTCCGCGTGATACTTAATAAGTCTTTGTTTAAGTCAGTTTCTATATTAGATCGTTTGCTCAACTGGGATCAACAATTGGTATCAGAGCTTGTGATCTAGAAACTGAAAAGAGAAGAAGCTTTGTTACGTTCTGTTTAAGTAAGTTAAGATGTCTGACGAAACACACATGGTTCTTTGCTTCCAAGGTGCCCATGCTCAAGCATGGAGAGTACCAAATCTGGAGAATGCAAATAAGGCAATACATTCGCATGATTGATTATGCTCTCTGGGATGTTGTGGAAAAAGGTGATACTCTTCCTAAGAAGGGTGAGGATGGCAAAGATATATCCATTGTTAGTGAGATCGACAAGGCTAAGAGAAAGATGGAGATTAAAGCTCATAGTATTCTCTCTATGGGAATACCTAATGAATATGATTTGGACTTTGAACAATATGAGTCTGCTAAGGAGCTCATGGATTCTATTGAAACAAGGTTTGCTGGTAATGAAGCTACCAAGAAATCAAGGAAAAATATGCTCAAGCATCAACTTGAAAACTTCACTGCTCTGAGTGGAGAAAAACTTGATGGCACCTATAACAGACTTCAACAGCTCATCAGCCAACTGAAGTCAGTGGACTACAAAGTTGCTCAAGAAGATATTAATCTTAAGTTCATCAGAAGTTTATCACTTGACTGGGCTATGCATACTGTTGTGTGGAGAAACAGAGATGACTTTGAAAAGATGACTCTAGAAAATCTCTACAACAATTTGAAGGTTTATAAGTCTGAAAATAACATTGCTGGTTCATCTTCATCTACACAAAACATTGCTTTTGTTTCCACTAATCACAAGAGTTCACAAGATGTATCCAATGCTGCTTATGGAATAACCACGGCTATTGCAAACAATACCACTGTTAGTGATAATGTCAATGATGGTGCAATTTGTGCTTTTTTGGCTGATTTAACTACCAATGTTACTGTTTTGAATCAAGATCTAGATCAAATTGATCCTGATGATCTTGAAGAGATAAATCTTCAATGGAAAATGGCAATGTTGACTCTTCAAGCAAGGAAGTTTCTGAGGAGAACTGGAAGACAGGTCAAGTATAATGGTCAAAGGAGAGCTGGATTTGATAAAAGCAAGATAGAGTGCTTTAACTGCAAAAAGAATGGGCACTTTGCTAGGGAATGTAGAGCACCTAAGAGGATTGAAGGCATCAAGAAGACTGCTGAAGAGCCCTCCTTCTTCACATTGGTGGCTCAAGATGGTATTGGTGATTATGACTGGAGTGATGAAATTGAAGAAGGTCCCAATGCAGCTTTTCTTGCTAGTGAAGCTTCAAAAGAGCATAACTTTGCTCTTATGGCCTATGCTTCATCTTCTGGTTCAGATTCTGAGGTATCTAATGATTCTAAAACTTCTACTTGTTCTTTTAAATCATGTCAAGATAACTTAGAATCTCAAAAAGCTATCACTGAGAGTTTAAGGAAAGAAGTAGAAAGACTGTCTCTAGATAACTTAGGTTATAGAGTTGGTCTAGAAAGTGTTGAAGAAAAGCTTAATTACTATATTAAATGTGAGTTTTAGTATGTTGATAAAATAAATATACTAGGTGGAGAAATTGATCTTAAGGATAGAGAGATTAAGATGCTTAAAGAGAAACTAGAAAAGGCAGAAAGTGTAAAGGTAGAAGCCCTAAAAGAAAAAGAAAAATATGTTGTTAGGGTTGCTAAAACACAGATGCTTCGATCTAGTAAATAAGCCAATAGGTCAAAAATTGTTTCAGGATGGTACTGGTCTTGGTTACAATAATATGCCTCCACCATCTCTTATGAAACATGCACCACCTACTAAAGAACTGTCATTTAGCAGTGAATTTAGTTTCAATAAACCTGTAGGTGAAACTAGCAATGCATCACCTAAGATAGGTTCGATAAGTCATCCGATGCTCCCATCATTGAAGATTGGGAATCGATTCGAGGAAGATAGATCTGAATCAACACGACTGAGAGGATAGAACATGTTAAGAAAGTTGATACTAAGCAAGCCGACCTTGTGCCTAGATTTGGAGCTCAAATTGCTAAGAAAGTAGTAGAGTACAAGGAAGTACCTAGGGAACAGATGAAAAGATACATACCTAGGGGAAACCAGAGAAACTTCAATGGACTAATTTCAAACAGGTTAGGAGATGAGTTTCAATGTGTTAAAAAGGCTTGTTTTGCATGTGGTAGTTTTGAGCACTTACAGAGAAACTATTATAAAAACAGACCACAGGTTTGGAATCATTGGAGGAGGGTAAATCATCAAAACTTTTCAATGAATACAAACCCTCATCCTAACAAAAACATGATTCCTAGAGCAGTGTTAATGAGGAATAGAAATACAAAATCAATTGTTAATGCTGCACCCAAATGGGTTCCAACCACTGCTAAGCAAAATGTAAACCCGGCTAAGCAAACTGTAAACACTGCTAAGCAACATATCACCAATGATTCAAAAGAAGTTTTAAAAATTCCAAAGGTGATAACTGACACAGTGGTTGGAAACCATTTTTATCTTTGTAACCTCGGCTAGTTGGCAATGGAAGCCTAAGGCCAAGGTTTTACATCATGTCAACTGTGCATCAATGGACCTAAACAAATTTGATTATGTTGATCCACAGGGCAGACCTAAGTCAGTATTGGCTTGGGTCCACAAAAGGAACTAATTTGTTTAATTTCATGTGCAGGGCAATCTACAAGATGAGCTAAAAGATAAAGGAGTTTTTGATAGTGGTTGCTCTGGGCACATGACTTGGGATGGGAGCAACCTGGAGGATTTTGAAGCTTTTGATGGAGGTTATGTTGCATTTGGTAATGATCTAAAAGGAGGAAAGATACTTGGCAGAGGCACAATCAGAACATGGAATTTAGACTTTGAAAAGGTCTATCTGGTACAGGGACTTAAGTATAATTTATTCAGTGTTTCTCAAATGTGTGATAAGAAAAACTGGGTACTTTTTGGTGAAACTGAGTGTGTAGTGTTGTCACCTGAATTTAAGATGCCTGATGAGAAGTATATACAACTAATGGTACCTAGGAAGGAAAACATATATTGTTTTGAGCTTAAAGATGTAATTCCTAATAGGTCCTTAACCTGTTTGTTTGCTAAAGCATCAGTAGATGAGTCTAAGTTATGGCATAGAAGGCTAGGTCACCTCAATTACAAAACAATCAATAAACTGGTAAAAGGCAACTTAGTAAGAGGGTTACCTTCTAAGGTTTTTGAGTGTAAGGAACTGTGTGTGGCTTGTCAAAAAGGAAAACAACATAGAGCTTCTTGTATGACCAAATCTGTCAACACCATCACACCACCACTGTTTATGCTTCATATGGACTTATTTGGACCTACCTTTGTTAAAAGTTTGAACCATAAGCGTGTGCCTAGTTATCATGATGATTATAGTAGATTCTCTTGGGTATACTTTTTGGCTACTAAGAGTGAGACTAGTGAGATCCTCAAGAGTTTCATTACTAAGATAGAAAATCTAGTAAATCATAAGGTCAAGGTAATCAGATGTGATAATGGAACTGAGTTTAAGAATGATGTGATGAATCAGTTATGTGTAGTTAAGGGTATAGAAAGACAGTTTAGTGTTGCTAGAACACCACAACAAAATGGTGTAGCTAAAAGGAAGAATAAGACACTAATTGAGGCTGCTAGGACAATGTTGTCAGAATCCAAGTTACCTAGTACCTTTTGGAAGTTGTAGGCACCGCATGTTGTGTGCGAATAGAAGTAAGGTAGTGAAACCTCATAACAAGACCCCTATGAGTCAGTTACATGATAGGAAGCCAATGATTGCATTCCTAAAACCTTTTGGGTGTTCTATTACTATCTTGAATACCATAGACTACCTAGGCAAGTTTCAAGAAAAAGCCGATGATGGATACTTTTTAGGCTACTCTTCTAATAGTAAAGCCTTTAGAGTATACAATAGGAGGACTAGAATTGTTGAAGAGAACCTACAAGTTCAATTTAGTGAAAAGACTCCTAGTGTTGAGACCAAAGGACCAGACTGGCTGTTTAACATTGATATGCTAACTAAATCTATGAATTATGAGCCTATCATTGCAGGAACTTCCACTAATGTTAATGCAGATACACAAAAGGATTCTGATGCAGAAATAATTTCTAAGGAAGCTGATTCTCCACAGGAGTTCTATTTGTTTGAAAAGTGGAAAGCTAGTTCTGTCTCACCCATCATTGATAAGAAAAGTCCCACTGATGATCATGTATTGAATACTGAAGCCAATGTTGATCATCATCAAGATAAGGATGAGTTGTTGAAAGATAACTCAGTGTCGGTAGAAGAAATTGAAAAGAAGAAAAGGCATTCGAAAGCACTTGCTAAGCCAAATGCAAGCACGGATAGAAATAATGAAAGCACTGCTAAGCCAACTTCTACCACTGCTAGTACAAGTGAAACAACGGTTGTAAGTACTGATGATAGTACTTTCTTTGGACCAACTGCAAAGCCATTATTTGGTGAAGAGGAGTATCCACATGATCCTAATATGCCTGCTTTGATAGAAATTGATACTCCTACTGATGATGAAGACATGGATGATTTTTTCAATACTGATTTTAGTAATTTGGAACATGTCATTCATGAAATTCCAGTTACCTCTACAAGGATACATAAGATTCATCCTAAAGAACAAATACTTTGAAATTTGAACACCCCTCTCCAAACGAGAAGCAAGGTTCAGAACACTAAAACCTTCCTTGAGCAAGGTTTCTTTGCTAGATCACTTCACAAAAGAAACAGTCATAAAGATCTACAAAATTGCCTATTTGCTTGTTTTCTGTCTCAAAAGGAGCCCAAGAGAGTTGAAGAAGCATTATCTAAAGAAGGTTGGGTAGAATCAATGCAAGAGGAGCTTCTTCAGTTCAAACTTCAAGAGGTTTGGACATTGGTTGATCTTCCAAATGGTAAGAGGGAAATTGGGACAAAATGGGTGTTCAAAAACAAGAGGGATGAAAGAGGTATTGTTGTAAGAAATAAGTCAAGGTTGGTTGCTCAAGGATATACACAAACTGAAGGCTTGGACTATGATGAAGTATTTGCTCCAGTTGCAAGAATTGAGGCAATAAGGTTATTTTTAGCATATGCCTCATTTAAGAATTTTGTGGTGTATCAGATGGATGTTAAAAGTGCTTTTCTGTATGGCACTATTGATGAGGAGGTTTATGTTTGCCAACCTCCTAGTTTTGAAGATCCTGATCATCCTGACAAGGTTTACAGGGTGAGGAAGGCTATGTATGGGTTGCATCAAGCTCCTAGGGCATGGTATGAGTGCCTTTCTACTTATTTAATGGACAATGACTTCAAAAGAGGGTTGATTGATAAGACTTTGTTCATTAAGAAGCACAAGGATGATATTTTACTGGTTCAGGTTTATGTAGATGACATTATCTTTGGCTCAACCAATAAGGAGCTATGCAAGGATTTTGAGAAGCTTATGCATGATAAGTTTCAGATGAGTTCAATGGGAGAACTCACTTTCTTTTTGGGGCTGCATGTTCAACAAAGGGTGATGGTATTTTCATTAGTCAAGACAAGTATGTAGCAGACGTCTTGAAGAAGTTTGGGTTTCAGGATGTGAAGAGTGCTAGTACACCAATGGAGACTCGAAACTACTGCTACCGATGATGGAAGTCCCAAAGTTGATCGAAGTTGTACAGTCCATGATTGGATCTTTGACGTATCTCACTGCATCTAGGCGGATATAATGTTCTCAGTATGTGTGTGTGCAAGGTTTCAAGTCACACCTAATACAACACACATGAATGTTGTTAAGAGAATATTTAGATACCTTAAAGGTCATCCTAAACTGGGCCTGTGGTATTCTAAGGATTCTCCTTTTGATTTGGTGGCCTATACAGATAGTGATTATCTTTGGTGCTAGTTTGGATAGGAAATCTACAACTGGAGGATGTCAGTGTTTGGGAAGCAGACTAATTTCATGGCAGTGTAAAAAGCAAACAATAATGGCAAATTCTACAACTGAATATGTGGCTGCCGCTAGTTGATGTGGTCAAGTTCTTTGGATTGAGAATCAATTCTTTGGATTTTGGGTACAACTTTATGCATACTAAGATTTACATTGATAATAACAACAATTTGTATCATTAAAAATCCTGTTTTACATTCTAGAACTTAACATATTGAGATAAGGCATCATTTTATTAGAGATTGTAATGAGAAAATGTTGATTCAAATGGTAAAAATCCATCTTGATTTCAATGTTCGATCTTCTCACTAAATCTTTTGATGTGGGGAGATTTCATTACCTTGTTGTTAGTATTGGAATGATTAATCTCTAAATCTCAACTTGTTTTGTAAAAGTTTGTATAAGTATTGGACTGTTATTATGTGATCTTAGTATTGCTATTCTTGTTTTCTAACCAGCGATAGTTTTGTTCAAACCATCACGCTTTTGTTCCCACTAACCATTTTGCGAGACAAAAGAAAGCTAACTCTCGATGCAAAAGATGTGTTGAAGTCAAATTGTTCATTCATTCAAGAAATAGTTTACAGCTTACAGCTTACAATTAACTTCAAGTGCAAATAAAAGATCAGTTCTATACAAGATTTCCTACACCTACACTAGCCCATATCATCTATTCCAAAAGCTGGTGCTAAGCATGACCAGATCGACGAAGAAGCTGAAAAGGATGGATTGATGAAAACGAAGATGATGAAGATGAATACAACAAATGGGTTTGTGATATGAACAGTCTTCAGTTGACCCATCTACTCGTTCCACCATAAAGCATCACTCCATCTTCCTTTTACCCTTTCCCTTACCGATATGTCTTTGAAGCACTAAAACTTGGTGCAGGAAGACCAAGAACCACCTCTCTGTTCTTTGGGAGTGGTGGATTTCTGGCACGTGGCCTTGGTTGAGGTTGAGATGGTGAAGGTTGTGATTTCTTTGCTTCCTCATTCACCAATCTATAGAAGGTTGGCTCTAGGCGCTCAGTGGAATCATCTGATCCTCTTGATGACTCACTAGGATCAACCACACTATCATCTTCAGATGATGGAAGAAATGGGGACTTTCTAGGTCGTGGTTCTTGTGGAGGAAGGTACAGACGCCATGGGTTAGAATCATCACTTGATGATGATGATGATGAAGAGGAGGAAGAAGATGTTAGATCAATGACTTCTGGTTGATTCCACATAATGATTGTTGTTGATTTTGATTTTTGAGAAATTAGGGTTTTGGTTTAATTGAGATGTGTGTTATTTGGGGCGTGAGACTCTTTTATAAGCAGAGTCAAGGTATTAGTGAGTAAATGAGAGGAAGGTTTCAGTGGTTGAGAAGTTAATAAGGTCGTTTGACTTTGACTAAGATTTAATACTGGATGTTGACCATATTGACTTAGCTTTGGCATTGGCTAACCACTGCTAGTGATATGGAACCACTTCTATGTTTTGCTAACTACTTATGACACTCATCTTCTCTGTGTTTGGTTTATGTTTGTGATTTGCAGGTGTGAAGGATTGTGTACATTGGAGCTTATGATGTTTTTAGCTGATAGTGTTTAAAAAAAAAAAAAAAAAGATTGTGTAATCCTTCATATTTTTGTGTGATATCACTAATTTTGACACAGATTTGCTTGCTGTATCTCTTGGTCAAACTGATTGGAGTGAAACACTGTATCCACTGCTAGCATGTTTCAAACCACGGATAGCGGTCTTCAAACCACTGATAGCATGCTGCTTATTTTTGGATACTTCAGGGGCTGTTTGGTAACTTTGGCGAAAGCATATTTATCTCCCCAAATCATGGATGGATCATTTACTTGATCTTCAAATCACTTCAACTTGGCGCTCTATATCAACCCTAATCACTTTACTTTGCTTAATTCACAAATCCCACAACACTTACATCATCAATCTCAATGTGGAACCTGTACTCCCAAACCCATAACCTTGTTGCTAACCTGGTCAAAATCTGAAGGTTTTCATCAAATGATTGATTTCCTTATTCACAGTCCTATTCATTTTGCCTTAACTGTCACACCAACCATCCTTCAAGCCTACATACATCAGTTCTGGGGGGAATGCTAAGCTTGAGGAGGTCGATGGAGTAGAGGTGTTTAGTTCTGTTGTAGATGAGAATGAAATTTTGGTTGATGAGGAGATCATTAGAAGGGTTTTGAAGTTTAATGATGCTGATGGTGTTGTTAATCTTTCAGATGCTGAGATTTTTGCTGGTTTAGAAAGGTTAGGATATACATACAGGGGTGAAAAGGTAAAAATTTTTAAGATCATGTTTTCACCACAATGGAAGTTTTTAATACACACCTTGTTGATGTGTATGAGTAATAAGACCACTGCTTTTGATGACTTTCCTTCTAAGATTGCTACAACTATTATTTGTTTTTCTGATGGAAGGAAGTTTAATTGGTCTAGGATGATTTATGATGGTCTTGTGCAGAACATTAGGAAGAAAGGAAAATATTATTTATATCCTAGGTTTGTGCAATTGATTGTTGAGAGTCAAATTGAAGAACCTATTGAGCATTCTAGAGAATATGAAGTACATTATATGCTTCCTAAGGTGTTTGCACGTATGAGGAATCAAAAGCCAAATGTTCAAATTAGAGATGTTCCTTTGTTCCCACATATGATCTCTTTGCCTGCTGTTCCTGAGTTTCTTTGAAGGTCTTGAAGCACAACCCTTAGTACCTGAATCCACTGATAGTGACTCTCAACCCACTGCTAGTATACCCCAAACCACTGTTAGTACACTTGCAACAACTGTTAACCCTATTGTGTGGACTAGGAGGAGGAAGGGCACTACGCTACCTCAGGCTAGTGCTAGTGGTGTTGCTCATGAGGCTGTCACAGGTGGTGGAGGTGACATGATTGGAAGGGCTTCCACTACTGATTCATGCTTAGATGATGGTCAGGATAGTGGAAACATCATTAAGACCCAACCTTTGGAAACTCCTAATATGGAGAGTTCCTTGGAACTTAACACAGGTGGAGGAATCCCTAGCCAACTGGCTTTCTTAGGGTGGATAGATGTTTAGGCTAGGTCTGATGCTATGTTTTCTATATCAAAGGATTCACCTCTCGGAGCAGTTAACACAGCTCGAAGTGATGAGGATAGATTGGAACATGAACATGAATTAACGGATCCTCATATGGTACATGATGATTTTTCCAATGACCCACCTCTCGGACCAGTTAACACAGGTCGAAGTGGGGAGGATATTCTTAAACTTTTTAATGACTTGACGGCTAAATGTGCTAAAATTCGAAGGCTGAAGCATAGGATGTTGGTTTTGGAGAAAGTACGAAGACCTGGGGTTGCTGTTTTGAGGTCTTTGCGAAAGATGAAAAAGAAGGTGAACTCCTCTCCAGCTGTTAATATGGAGAATTTACCCAAACAGGGGAGGAGTGAAGGCATGAATTCAGGGGAGGCTAATGATGAGCATATAGAGACTGATGTGGATAGTGGAGATCAAGTAGCACAATTTGTAGTATTTGATAAAGATGGAAATGAAGCTGTTCTTGAAAGTTTGAAGAATGTGGTAGAAGATGAAGTGATGCAGGACATAACCACTGATAGTGTGTCTGCAACCACGGCTAGTATTTTTGAAACCACTGCTGCAGTTTCAGACATGGCAATTGTACCCTCTGCTATCATAACTAGTTCCACAATTGTTACAACCATCTCTGTATCACCACCCAAATCAAAAGAGGTTGAGAAAGAAGCTGCAAGTACACTGATTAATCTAAGCAAAACCTCATCTAATCCTACACCCATCATTGCACCTGTTTCATCTCTTAAATCTACTGCAAACAAATCCAAAGGTAAAGGTTTGGTAATTGGTGAGCCTTTGAAGAAGAAGGTGGCTAAACCAGATGTTGGAAAAGGTAAAGGAATTGCAGAAACAGAATTGAAGTTTAAAAGTAGAGAAGAACAAATTGCTTATGATAATGAGTTTTCTAGAAGCATACAAGCTGCAGAGGAAGAAGCTGCAATGAAACAAAAGCAAGAAGAGGAGGAGGCTAGTCAGAAATGGTTAGCTAAATGGTATGAAGCACAAAATTATCTTCAAGCTTCTAATCAAATACATGATGAGTATACTCCACAAGAATGGGCATTGTTAGATGATGAGGAAAGAGCTAGAATTTTGGGTGAATGGGCAAGGAGGATCAGTAAAGAAAGGAAGCAAGTTATAAGAAAGAAACCTCTGACAATTGCACAGATGAGGAATGTACTGATGAAGATTATTAAGAATTGAGCATACATATTCCGATAATCTTAATAAATGTTCATTTGAAAGAATTCATGAGCTTTATCTGATGTGTATGAGAATTAATAATGATAGTTTCTGTCCAATGAATTCTGAAAAAGAAGAAGAGTGGATTAAAGGTAATCTAAAGAGAAAATCTGAGCTTCAGGATGCATCTGGTTCTAAAAGACTGAAAGTGAATGAAGATGGTAATCAAATTATCTTTTATGATTATGAGCTTAAAGGGAGTGAAGGATGTTGGCAAATTCAAAGACTCAATAATGAAGTTTCTGAGTATAATAAATTTTCACAAATGCTTCAGTATTTTGATAGAGATGATTTCTTTGAATCCTTGGGAGCTTTATAGGAATAAATATGGTGATGTGCAACCAGATGATTATCATGAGAGGATGGTTTATCATCACTTGAAGATTCTGTTTGAGCCTACTCATGATGAACCTGAATGGAAAGGACTCTGTAATAGACAAGTTACAAGCTGGTTTCTATATCAAACTTGTGGAGTTCATGTTTTAAATATTTCTAGAGAAGTTATTCATATGCTTGTAGAAGGTGATTATCCTCAACTGAATAAGTATCCAGAAGTTATTACTCGGATGATGAAGCCTGGTATTATCAAGATGTTGATGCCCTATGATGGTCAAGCTTACAATTTGTTGCTGAAGTATGAGAAAATTCTCAAATCTAGTAAGTGTTTGGCTACATCCTCCAATGCAGATGTTTTGAGTCTAAAGGAAACTTGAGAATTCTGTTTGAATGTATCAAGTTTAGGGGAGGATTGTTGGGTTTTTGGTTCCTTGGATCAAGAATTATTCTAAGTGTTGGAACCGCGGATAGTGTTGATGAAACCACGGACATAGGAATGGATCCACTGCTGAAGACAAACCGCGGCTAGTAGTATTGTGTAACCACGGATAATGTAATGTAACCACTGCTAGTCTTGTATAGTCGTTTTAGTATTCTGTATTAGATAAATATGGAAAAGATATTTATCTTGTAGGTTACGTATTGTATTATGTAAAGGACTCCTTAGTCTATAAAAGGAGGTCCTAGGTTAGAATAGATAGATGTATGTTTTATATCTAAGGTCGATACACTTCAAGGTTGTAAAACCCTAATACTGGTTAGAGTATTCGTATTAATAATAATATTGAGGTGTTGAATGTTTATTGTTCTTCTTCTTAAGATTAAGTATTAAATTCCGCGTGATACTTAATAAGTCTTTGTTTAAGTCAGTTTCTATATTAGATCGTTTGCTCAACTGGGATCAACAGTCTTGGATGATGGAAATACATAGTTTGCCATAGTTTAGAGAGAGAAAGAATGAGAGGGTGTTCTACTTAGAGACTTGCTTTGTAAATTATCAAATGTTAGATTGAGAAGCACCACCCCTTCCATGGATGGAAGGGGTATTTATAGTTACAATGAATACGTCCTCCTGTCGAACTGTGGATCAGGAATACAGTGGGTAAAGACCCGTCCTTCCTCCACGGTGTTACTCTAAACTAATCTACGCTACTAATTAACTAATTAACTACTAAACAACGTAAATAACTACAAGTCTACGAGCTAACATATGCTAGACCATAATTGGGGTGACCGACACTTTAACATGGAATTTCTAATTCCTAACAATCTCCCCCTAAGGGAGGTCACCCCATGAAATACATTTTGCATTCTAGCATTCTATCTTTGTCTTTAGTTCTGAGCTCGTAGACTTCAATTTTTCAAGTTCCGCAATCTTTGTGCTTTAGTAGCGATTCTTCAAAGTCCAATTACTTTGTACTTTAAGTGGAGGTCTTTTAACTAATCCACATCTTTGATGATCTTCGAGCTTTCATTGAGATCATCAGCCACAACAAATCTCTCTGGATCATCCTTAGTTGTGTTTCCTTCATGTGATGCTGTGACTTTTGGACCGACATGCTCACACTTTCTGGATCATGACATTTTTTCATCAGAGTAGCGGAAGCTTTTACTGGTTCATGATATTGGCAGCAGCGTAGCAAAAGCATAGTATAGAAATATCAGAGCCAAGTTATGTAGATAAGCACAAGTCATGATTTCTTCAATTAAGTGTAGATGCTGTGAGCATACGGCTTTGGATTGACTCCTCAATTCTGATCAGCTGCAACCGTCCAAATGTACCTGCAAACAACAGTTAGCAATAAAACACACGAAAGTGTCTTTGATCACTTTCGTTGAATTGAGGTACACGGCCCACGGTTCCCGTTGATCATACAAGTACGCCTGTGATCGGTATAATTCGAAGAATCTCTTTGACAGGTTTCGCACGCTCTAGCTGTTCTCAAACTGGAACGTCTCAAAGAAGACAACACGGAGTTGAGTGAACCAAATTGAGATTCACTGATTGATGAAAATTGATTTGAAAACAATCGCGTATTGCTTAGAAGAAAGAGTTTTGCAATACGACGAAGGTTTTATGAGAAAGATCAATTTTCAATCAAAAATACTTTTTGTATTTGAAAAGAGTACACATTCGACGTGCTAGAGAAAAGAAGAGATTCGCACATTGAACGGTTTTTCCAAAAGTATTTTTTCAATCAGAGATACTTTTTGAATTTGAAAATGAATACACATTCGATGTGCTAGAGAAAAGAAGACATTTGCACATCAAACGGTTTTTCCAAAAGTATTTGTCAATTCATTTCCTAGACCAAGGTTGATTCTATAATGAATCGCCCCATCGTTTCTATCCAGTTGTCACAAGCTTGATCTTTAGAAAATATCTCACATGTCACCCACCAAGAGCTTGTTTGATGTTGGCTCTAGAAGGCTTTCCATCTTCATTGTGAATATATTTAATATATCACTCGGATGTTCTGGCAATACCACAAGGATAATACGTAGGACTCTTAATATATACTCACTTTCCACATTGTGTGAAACAGTAAGTCTTCAAGAATAATGTGTCCTAATGAGATATTGTGGATGATCTCTTGGCTCTAGACTCAATTGTGCACATTTGGTTCCTATGCCGGAGACTAGGGAGAGGGTCTCCTTCTTCAATATCAACAATCTCTAAGAGAAAGTCGATAGATTATGCAGGTTCCCTGTGAGAATGAAACAAGTCCTTTTAAGAGGAACTTGAGTAGCTTGGGAAGTTATAGTGCAATGCGTCACTGGATCCATGACGTCTTGTCTTCAATACCAGTGTTACCTTAGTAACCACCAGTAGCATATGAATTGAACCCGGTTTTCGCCCTAAGGTTGAATAAATGGAGGGCTATTTCTTTTCACCCTTTTTCACATTCATTTCTTTTTCATTCTTCAACCCCTTCAGTGCTTACCGAGACTTCATAACTAGAATCTTGTTGGGTTTATTCCAGTACTAGCTCAGTCTCAGTCCGCACTCTTACCATATTCTCATTTTTCTCCTTTTTTCATCATACCTAAGGACTCTACACTATCTAGTGGATTGTCCCTGGGTAGATCCCTCCGGCTTTGGCGGGATCGTGGGAATGAATACCTAACCTAACCATCCTTATAACACCATGCATAAATTAAATTGGTCGGTCTTTTGGTATTGTTCATTCTTCCATGAAACCAATTGAAAAATCATTTGGAAAATCAATCAAGGTAATTGTGATACGAGATTTAAGCATTTTGTACCTTAATAGGTTTGATCATATAGAAATGCTCCCCCTCAACATGTGCATATGATTTTATAAATTGTTTAGCACATGGAGGCAAGAGTTCTTTTGAAATAAATTCTTGATCACAATTTCCGTAGAAAAATCCATTTGATTTTCTTGGTAAATTCTCCCCCTCAATATGTGCATAGGATATTTGAAATCATTTTATCACATAGAGGAAAGAGTTCTTTTGAAGTACATCCGCGATCACAAAATCCATTAAGAAACCATTAGAAAATCAATCTGGTACTTTATATTGAAACATAGAAAACTTTGTACCTTGATAGTTTATTTTCTTATGAAATGCTCCCCCTCAATATATGCTTCGAGATTCGAAAGTGTTTTGCACATATGGTAGAGCAGCTTGCACAATTGAATCAAATGATCACCTTATATCAGATTTCATAATTAAATCACAAATTCTCCCCCGATCAAAAATATCAAACCCTTTGAGATTTTGGATCTCAAGTGATTTAATCAGGTTTGGAAAACATGGGAGAATATGTGCCTTGTTTAAATACTCTTCTGGTTTTTGGTTAAATGCTCCTCCACAATCATGTGCATTATGTATTTCAAAATCGTTTGGCACATGAAGGAAGGAGTGCTTTAGAAACAATCACCCTTTAAAACCGATTTGAGATTTAAATCACGATCTCTCCCGCGATCAAAAATTTCAAACCAATTGAGATTTTGGATCTCGATTGATTTAAATCATTTGGAAAATTTTGGGGAAAGACGTGGCAAGATTAAATTTTTGAAATTGACTGAGATGGAAAAATTATAGACATTAAAGATTGTTAGTGTCAGGTATGATAGTTTTTAAGAGATCTTTAAGTAAAATAAAACAATTTCACAATCAAACAAGAACAGAAAAAAATTCATTTTGAAAGATCTTGATTCTCAAAGAAAAATCATACCATGACATAACATTAAATCTTTAGATCACCACTTATTTTGTACAATCCGGACTTTTATGAAGAAATATTGCTTGAAAAAAATTTATTTTAAATCACTCTCCCCCTCAATCGATGACCGTAGTCGATGATTGAGTGACTTATAGTTTTTATAAAATGAAGTCAGGTGATTTTCAAAATTTAGTCCAGTTTATTTTCAAAACCAATATTTTTTCATTTTTCAAAACAATATTATTTGAAAATTGTTTAAAAAATGGTATCAAATTTCCCGCACAAAGACACGTTAGGTGGTTGAGAAGCTTATGTTGTTGCTGTAGGGCTTGGAAGAAAAACCGTCTGCTGATGCAGTGAGACTTCTTACGTTGCATTTTAATGCCAACTGAGGTCAAATTAAGCTCCGTTTCTTTATTTGATGATGAAGAAAACCGTCTGCTGATGCAGTGAGACCTCTTACGTTGCATTTTTCCATGCCAACTCTCCATAGAAGTCCAATTAAGCTCCGTTTCTTCGTTTGTCAACCCAAGATATAGTTACCCTTTCCTTTCGGCATCCAATCATCTTCATTTGTGGGATCCGGATCGGGAACATTCTTTTAAACCATGATACCTGCATATGTTAGTGTACACACATACAGATATATGGTGGTCGACATCACCCAAACAGCAATCGACTAATAAAAGTCAATTCAACATATTAATCAGATCATATAAGGCATGGGAATAATGTGTTCATCAAACTCTAATCATCTAATCCTAACAATCATATCCTGGGAACCTAGTCCTTCAACGTAGGTTAACATCATTTTTTATTACGCATATAGGATAATTAAGAAAGCCCGTTAGATGATGTAAATTTGAAAAAATTCTCCCCCTCAATCAATGGCTTATTTTACTGAAAAGTTTAAAAGCGCTGAAGTCATTGATTGAGTTTTCAATTATTATAAAAACTCTGATTCTGATTGATTTCTCAAGCAACTCATTACCACCATTTTTGAAAACAACAAATATTTTTCTGAAGAATTTTAGATGGAAAAATATTTGAGTAGGAACAGCAGTCCTTCGACATACTTTCCTCATTTTGTTTTAGGATAAGTGCACGAAAATTTTGAAATTTTGTTTAGCGCAGCACTTTCCTTCCTTGAAGAACCGGTTGCTATATGAAAATAATTGCAAACCATGGTTTTAAGCACGGGTCACAGTCTGAAATAACTGCAAGCCATAGTTTGTGACATGTTTTGGAAAAGAATATTTACACCTCCTGCTCGAACTTCATCTATGGTCCCGTGCCATTATTGAATGACATTTCTAAGACCACAGATGTTATCGATACCAGAAGACATGTCTTGAAAAAACATATTTTTGGTACTTTTAAATTTTCTGATTTTTATGGGTTTTTTTTAAGGTTTTATATTTTTCTATTTTCTTTTTCTTGGTTTTATATTTTTGTATTTTGCTTTTTGATAGATATATACACAGATAGAGTAGATGATATAGTTTAAGAAGATGATGATACGAGTACTGAGATAAGGATATCGAGCAGCCCGGTTGTAGAAGATAGAAGTCATCATCCCTAAAACTTTCACCACCAAAGCTTCCGAGGCTCTTGCATTGAAGAAAGAAATTGAACCATCTGAAAGTGAGACTTTGGCAGCTTCCCCCCAAACCGAAAATCCTTTAGCTGAGCAGATTCAAAGCTTTCTTTCAAGCTTCCCTTAGCCAGGTGCACAAAGAAGCATACCATTATCATAAATCCCGTTGCTCCTTTTAAGAACGATAAACGAGATTCTCCGTTCGGGGTTATATCATCAACAAGAAGAACATCAACGTATCATCCCACACATAAATAACTCTTCTCATATTTATTTTCAACTGACTTCTGAAGCGATCCATTCCAAACGGCGTCAAGAGAACAATTCCCCCAAGTAGTTGAATTGATACAGTCAGTCTCTTTGTATAATGTTCAAGAACTCTCCCGAATACACATCATGAGGGTAATGAAGAACACCTCCCCAATGTTCACATATTTCGTCCCTGATGATAGTGTATGAAGCTCAAGAACCCGAAGTACACCAATATCCAAGAACTCTCCCGAATACACATCATGCCGGGAGAGAAAACACCTCCCCAATGTTTGTGGTAAACAATGACTTTCTTCCTTGATGATCGTGTATGAAGCTCAAGGACCCGAAGTATCCACATTCCCCAAAGAGAGAACAACCGATAACAATGAAGAAGCAGGCCGAATCACTGATTATCTCTGCGGATGACAATCTCTGCGAATGTCAACTCCGGAATAAGTGATTATATCTCTGAATCACTGATTAAGCCCTCAAGTGAGACAGCTGAGCGCCCCCAATGTACACAATTCTCTTTCCCCTGATGATTACGATAACATCGAGATCATCACACACTTGTGTACCTCTTATATCTTCAGAAACTTTCTCTAACATCTCTTCCCCTACATAGTTGGAATTAGAACACTAAACGCTATGAGTCAAACCTTGAGTTTCTCTGCAATAATGACATTCATCTTCCTGGGATATCTTCAAGCACTTAGAAGAGTTCAGTTCATCAAGTTTACTCGCTTTGTGTTTAGATGTGTGTCTCCTTCCCCCTTGCTGGTTTTGACACTTCAGAATCAACAACATATTTTAAGCCCAAATACTTGAAATCTTTTGAGAAGAACATCATTAGCTCAGATGTATCTGTGAGAATCAACTTTGCTGAAGAAACAGAATGAGCAAGTCTAATTGGGGATTAAATCTGGCTTTTTACTCTCCCCTAATTAGTGCTCTCCCCTAAATCGATAATCTGTTTGATAAATGCCCAGATTAAGAAGAAGTATTTTGATAATCAAATGCAACTCGTCTTTAGTCTTCTAACATATAGCAGAAAATATAGAACTGACTGTAGACTCGAACTTCTTCAAGATTTTCCAGTTGGGGAACAAAAAGTTAACATCTTCAAATCACCAAATGCATTCCCGTTAACATACAAGTAGCAAACCCCCTTAACTCAAATCCCTCCCAATCAAACAAGAACCGAAAGATGTTCATCAAGGAAATCAGCCCCGCAACTGGAAGCACTTTGTCATTAATCATATCAGCCCGTGTGAAGATGTTAACCAACGAATCTTAGTAGAAAACTCCATGTGAAGATGACCCGATGAAAAGAAGCTCGGTTCTTACATGAGTTTGGAGTCGTTTGACAATTTATTCTCAGAAATCAATCAGCCATGCAGTAAATTCACACTTCTTCTCCTCCTCAAGAATTGAAAACGGAGTTGCCATTCTTGATTGAATAAGTGAATATCTTCAACAACTGTAGTCTATTCACACTTCTCCCCCGCAAAATTAGCACAGGATGTCGCCATCGTCATTATAGTTGAGCAAGTGGAATAAGAAAACAATCAACAGTAGCCCGGTTCACTTGATAATTGAAAGCGCATGGAAAAAGCATGAAGCATGTTGATGAGAATGGTCATTAATTAGAAGATTTCTCTTCTTCATAAGATAAAGCGCACTGACACGTACACTTTTCTTTTCTTTTGAGAACGAGGCATGAACTGTTATGTTCATACGTCATAATGTTGAAGTACGAGGCCTGAACTGATGTGAACAGACGTCATAATCTCTCTCTTTTCATCATCTCTTGGCAAAACATGTAATCATCACCATTATCATTCAGTAGGCTCTTTGTCGTGACAGCTGATGGAGAAAACTCAATATGATGAATTTGACCCTGAAGTAAACTAACCCGAACTCGTGACTTAAACTTGCACATATGTAACAAAGAGCGGTGCCGAGACTTCATGCCCATTTGAATCTCTAAGTACTCTATACTCTTCAACCAACCAACCAACCATCGAGTATTAGACGTATATCACCTCTTGAAAATCCACAATTGAATGTGACACTGAGCACTACAACGTAACTCCTTTAAGTGATAGTTATTTTGTGGTGATAAGAGCCCAATTCCCCCAAGTGGTAAAAGAAAAGGTAAAAGTCACCCAACAATAACTAGATTACCAGGTCTTCGTTTTTGATAATAAGCTCGAACAAGGATCATGAAGAATCTTCATCCAACCATCCCCGATACCTTCAGATACTAAGTACACTCGCTCGTGATATTTCACTTCAACCTCAAATAAATAATAGTGAATTAACCCTGTTGTCACATCTTCTAGTTAAAAGCTCAATTCTAGCCTCCTTTGACGTTTAAAGTGAACTATGATAATGGTTTTCATCCCGACCATGGTTAAAAGCACATAACCCCGTAAAATCATGTAATAACCAAACTGCCATGAGGACAATCCAAACAAACACCCAATTCATTAAGTACACCCTTTTATCCATTCTTCGAGACAGAAACCGTAGCACCATCATCAAATAAGATCCCGAAATACACTTTCCTTTCTCCAGGATGGTTCCATCATTACGGGATTTTACAATTCTATGGTTTAAACCGAGAGATAATTTCTTTCGCGGGATTTTACAAAACCAAGAATAAACCGTAAGATAAATCCGAAAATGCACTTTACAATTACCAGGATGTTTCTATTGTCACGGGATTTTACAAGTCTATGATCTAAACCGAGAAATAGATTCTTTCGCCGGATTTTACAAAATCAAGACAAAACCGTAAACAATGTCAGCTTGAATGTGTAATGACAACTTTGGTTTCGGTGAATATCTGTTTTAGGGGAACATGCAGTGGTTCATCAACGGTTCATTATCCAACATCAACAATAACATCAACTATCCAATAACCACTTTGGTAAACACATCATTCACGTATTCTGTCGGCTATTGCAGGAACAACATGGTGAAGTAAGCCCGATGTACCGAACTTGATCATGAAGTAAAATTCCCCAGATTTGTTACTTAAACTTGTACTAATCCTTGTGAAGAAGAAACGGTGTACCCAATGTACAAAACCTCTTGACATATCCTCAACTGCGTGAGACACCGAAGTGATAGTTACGTTGTGGGTTAAGCGAGAAAGAATCACAACCGTAACTAAATAGCCAAGTCTTTATCACACTCAATAAACGTCCAAACAAGTCATCTTCGCGGAATGGTGGAAAGAAAGAAGACGAAATAAGTAAACGCGCCCGAAAAACTTCACTTCAGATCCCCATGAGAACTATCGCACAAACAACCTCGTAGTCAACTTTGTTCAATAAACAATTCAAGCCGTGACATGATATTCTTCGAGAAAATGTATATACCAAAGTATCAAACCTCATTACAAAACAACTCTCATCATCACAACAAATCACATAAAATCAAATCTCATAAGATCAAAGCTCATATATACGAACAAATTTTGAAAGGCCTAACCATAACTTTGAATTCGATCCATTTAAGCTTTAGAAGGCCCATGTCTATAACTCCAATTATTTTACCTGCTCTATTGAACAAATTTCGCCAAACCATAATCACTCTTTAGCTCATTTACGAATTGTCCAAGAAAATCGAATCTAATTAAAGTTATAGCCAACAATAGGTGTCCAAATTTCGTCAAAATCATTTCGGGTCTCAAAATATTTCACGATCCAACACAAATAATCATACTTAATCCAAGCGCACATGAGATCCCCCAATATAACCGTCATAAGTTACACGAATCATAAATAGTTTGGTCCATGTTGCATATTCAAATGTTAATAACCCAAGGCCCAATCCATTCATTTTGACATAAGTTCATTCGAATATGAGCATAACTTAATAGGATCCAAAGATAAACGAGGCCCACCAATCGATACACATAAAATCCGTCCAAAGCATAGTACCCTAATTTATTGGTATTTAACACAAGACTTCACACACTTTTGCCCCTAATCAATCTCACTTGTTCAGTCAAACCAAAACATCACCAAACCCTAATCATAAAACTGTGATCCTCCGCCCCCATCATTTCTTTCCCACATATCCAAAGAAAAGCAGTAAGCTTTATTCCCAAATACATCTCACACCTTAACACCAAATATCAATCATCTTATATCCTCTTAACACATCATATACAAATCAAGCACAAGACTCATCGTTCATTACAAAGAACCTTCGTTCTTATGAGCGAGCCACAGGGATGGCACGGACTCGAAATTACCGCCACAGGGATGGCAAGATAAGATGAGATGACACACGAGCACAAGTAGGTTTCAAATATGATATAATCAATAGATAGTTACTTTTTTTTAGTTTTATTAAACGAATCAAAGAAAAAAGATTTAACAAAGTTGTTAAAATCTTTTCTTTAAATTCAGACAATAAAAAAAAACCGTTTGGATCGATGATGAACTCTTTCTCGTTAGAAAGACCTTAGAGTCTTGATGTTTCATTAAAAAAAACGAGATAGTAATCTAAGATTAGTGGTTTCATTTTGAGTCTTGGTTTAGATGTAGTGATAAAGAGGGTCTTGGAGTGAGTCTAGATGTAGGTTAAGTTATATTCGGAATTGGTTGAGTCAAGATTGGTTTTGGTTCGGATCTGAATGCCTTTTTCATTTTGATATTATTGACTGATGATGGTCTTTGAGGTCGAGACTTTGGTGTTAGTGGTATTTTGATTGGTTGGTTAAGAAAAACTTGCTTTCTTGTCATCTCGTATTTCAGTCAAGTTGCTAACATACTTTTGAGTCAATTCGCTACCACACTTTTGAGTCAAGTCGCTACCATAAGTGACAAGTCGCTACAATTTTTTCAGTTAACACAACTCGCTAACTTGTTAAATAACAAGTCGCTAGGTCAACATAATCACACAACTCGCTACCAAAACTCCTTTTAACAAGTCGCCATTAAATTTTCTACACAAGTCGCTATTGACTGGTCCAACTCGCTATTGACCATTGACCCAAGTTTTAGCATACTAATTATTGACAAGACGCTATAGTCTTTTGACTCAAAAGTAAAAACTCACAACACATGACAAGTCGCTGCAATGAATCAGATACATAAGTCGCTATGATGAATGACCCAGAAAAACAAGTCGCTATGATGAATGACCCAGAAAAACAGAAAACTGTATCTGTTTTGACCTCTAAAACATGACCATTTTTTACCATATGAAAGTGACCACATCATAAAAATTCTATATACTCTTCCACAAGCAGTTTGACCATATAACCAGATATTGTAACAGTTGTAACATTAGATGACCAAGAAATAAAACTTGTTTAAAAACTGTTACACCATAAGAGTAAGAGAGACAGAATTTATCGACCAAAAAGTGATACAAAAGCAGTTTTTAAAACAAAGATTCGAACCAACATAAAACAATAAAACACAATAACCATGGTATGAACCACACAAATCAAAGATAACACAATAACCTTGGCTCTTGTACCATTTGTAGGATCGTAAATATTGTTGTGTTGAAGATTCGGGTGGTCTTGGATGATGGAAATACATGTTTGCCATAGTTTAGAGAGAGAAAGAATGAGAGGGTGTTCTACTTAGAGACTTGCTTTGTAAATTATCAAATGTTAGATTGAGAAGCACCACCCCTTCCATGGATGGAAGGGGTATTTATAGTTACAATGAATACGTCCTCCTGTCGGACTGTGGATCAGGCATACAGTGGGTAAAGACCCGTCCTTCCTCCACGGTGTTACTCTAAACTAATCTACGCTACTAATTAGCTAATTAACTACTAAACAACGTAAATAACTAGAAGTCTACGAGCTAACATATGCTAGACCATAATTGGGGTGACCGACACTTTAACATGGAATTTCCAATTCCTAACAGGATGGTTTAATTATGTGGATCGGGCCTCACTTTTAACTGGAACGGATTTTGTTGAAATCCTTTGTGGGCTGCTATACATAATGGACTGAATTATTCGGTTACTTGAATTTGGCTACATGAATTTGTGGACTCAAATATATTTAAGTTTGATTTTAATGAGTGGTATTTTGGTCGGATAAAATTTTAACGAAAGGATACAAATTCACGACTTGAGCTATAATTTGAAAGAAAATTGACTACGGGGTTGTTTGTTCGGTATTTCTTATTTGGAATTGATGCGAGGATTTCCGGGCGCGTTAACTTATTTCATCTTCTTTCTTTCTACCCTTCTACGAAGATGACTTGTTTGGGCATTTATGGTGTGTGATAAAGACTTGGCTATTTAGTTACGTTGGTGATTCTTTCTCGCTTAACCCACAACGTAGCTATCACTTCGGTGTCTCACACAGTTGAGAATGTCAAGAGATTTTGTACATCGGGTACACCGTTTCTTTTTCACGAGGATTAGTACAAGTTTAAGTAACAAATCTGGGGAATTCTACTTTATGATCAAGTTTGGTATATCGGGTCTACTTCACCAAATGGTCACAGCAATTGCCGACAGAATTCGTGAATGATGTGTTTACCAAAGGGTTGTTGGATGAGATGTGATCAACAATTCTCATGGAATATTCTTTGCTACAATATGTCAATGATATTTCACAGTCTAAGCAAAATATTTCAAGAATCTTCAGCATCTGTCATGACTTTTCAAGATGTTTCCTTATGACAAGAACTTCTCGTGCTAATGGTCGTACACGTTATGATGCTTCCGAAAGTTCGAAACCATCATGGGGGAGAAACGTGTACTTTGGTGTGTTACGGTCAACCTCAAGGGGAAGTAGTTTATACTACTTGACTTAGTATGGTTTGTGAAGTTGTCTACATATGGGTAAAGAATATGCTGATGATATTGTTGAAGATGGAGAATGAATCGCTGATAAACCGCTGCATGTTCCACTAAAACAGATATTCACCAAAACCAAAGTTGTCATAACACGTTCAAACTAACATTGTTTACGGTTTAGACTTGATTTTGTAAAATCCCGCGAAAGAAACTATTTCTCGGTTTAAATCATAGATTTGTAAAATCCTGTGACAATGGAAACATCCTGGTAATTGTTAAGTGCATTTTCGGATCTATCTTACGGTTTATTCTTGGTTTTGTAAAATCCCGCGAAAGAAACTATTTCTCGGTTTAAACCATAGAATTGTAAAATCCCGTGATGATGGAACCATCCTAGAGAAAGGAAAGTGTATTTCGGGATCTTATTTGATGCTGGTGCCACAGTTTCTACTTCGAAGAAGGGATAAAAGGGTGTACTTCATGAATTGGGTGATTGTTTGGATATCCTTCAGTTTGGTTATTACAAGGTTTTACGAGGTTATGTGCTTTTAACCATGGTCGGGATGAAACCATTATCATAGTTCACTTAAAACGTAAAAGGAGGCTAGAGTTGAGCTTTTAACCAGAAGATGTGACAACTGCGTTAAATCACTATTATTTATTTGAGGTTGAAGTGAAATATCACGGGCAAGTGTACTTAGTATTTGAAGGTATCGGGGATGGTTGGATGAAGATTCTTCAAGATCCTTGTTCGAGCTTATTATCAAAAACAAAGACTTGGAAATCTAGTTATTGTTGGGTGACTTTTTCCTTTTCTTTTACCACTTGGGGGAATTGGGCTCTTACAACCACAAAATAACTATCACTTTAAGGAGTTACGTTGTAGTGCTCAGTGTCACATTCAATTGTGGATTTTCAAGAGGTGATGTACGTCTTATACTTGATGGTTGGTTGGTTGAAGTGTATAGAGTACTTAGAAATTCAAAAGGGGCATGAATTCTCGGCACCGCTCTTTGTTACATATGTGCAAGTCTAAGTCACGATTTCGGGTTGTTCTACTTCAGGATCAAATTCATCATATTGAGTTTTCTCCATCAGCTATCACTACAAAGAGCCTACTGAATGATAATGGGATTGATTACAAGTTTTCCAAGAGAGGTTGAAAAGAGAGAGATTATGACGTTTGAACACATCAGTTCTAGCCTCGTTCTTTAAAGAAAAGAAAAGTGTACATTTCAGTGCGCTTTATCTTCAAGAAGAAGAGAAATCTTCTTATGACGTTTGAACACAACAGTTCAAACCTTGTTCTCTAAAGAAAAGAAAAGTGTACACTTCAGTGCGCTTTATCTTCTGAAGAAGAGAAATCTTCTTATGACGTTTGAACACAACAGTTCAAGCCTCGTACTCTAAAGAAAAGAAAAGTGTACGCTTCAGTGCGCTTTATCTTCTGAAGAAGAGAAATCTTCTCAATTATAACCATTCTCAACAAAATGCTTCATACTTTTTCCATGCGCTTTCAGTTATCAAGTGAACCGGACTACCAATGATTGTTCTCTTATTCCACTTGCTCGATTAAAATGACGATGGCGACATCATTTGCTACCTTTGAGGGGGAGAAGTGTGAATAGACTACATTTGGATGATTTTCACTTTCGTTGAATCAAGAATGGCATCTCCGTATGCAATTCTTGAGGGGGAGAAGAAGTATGAAACTGCTGCATGTTGTGTTATATGAGAACAAATGGTCAAACGGCTCCAAACTCATGTAAGAACCGAGCTTCTTCTTATCGGGTCATCTTCACATGGAGTTTCTTCTAAGAGCCGTTGGTTGACATCTTCTCACGGGCTGATATGATTAATGACAAAGTGCTTCCAGTTGCGGGGCTAATTTCCTTGATGAACATCTTTCTGTTCTTGTTTGATTGGGAGGGATTTGAGTTAAGGGGATTTGCTATATATAAGTTAACGGAATACATTTGGTGAGAAGAAGATGTTAACTTTCTATTCCCTAATTGGACAATCTTGAAGAAGGTCGAGTCTACATTCTGTTCTACATTTTCTGCTACATGTTAGAAGACTAAAGACGAGTTGCATTTAACGATCTAAAGACTTCTTCTTATCTCGGGCATTTATCTAAAAGATTGTCGGTTTAGGGGAGAGCACTAATTGGGGGAGAGTGAAATGACGAATTTAATCCCCAATTAGACTTGCTCACATTCTTCAGCAAATTGATTCTCACAAAGATTAAAAGTGTTCTTCTCAAAAGATTTCAAATATATGGGCTTACAATGTGTTGCTGATTCTGAAGTATCAAAACCAGCAAGGGGGAAGGAGACACGCATCTAAACGCGAGTAAACTTGATGAACTTAATACTTCTAAGTGGTTGAAGATATCCCAGGAAGACGAATGTCATTACCGCAGAGAAACTCAAGGTTTTACTCATGCCGTTTAGTGTTCTTATTCCAACTATGTGGGGGAAAAGATGGAAGAGTTAGTTTCTGGTGATAAAAGAGGTACACAAGTGTGTGATGATTTTGATGCTATCAAAATCATCAGGGGAGAGAGATTGTGTACATTGGGGACGCTCAGTTGTTTCTCTTGAGTGCTTAATCAGTGATTCAGAGATATAATCACTTATTCTGGAGTTGACATCCGCAGAGATAGTCATCCGCAGAGATAATCAGTGATTCGGCCTGCTTCTTCAATGTTATCGGTTATTCTCTCTTTGGGCATTCGGGTACTTCGGGTTCTTGAGCTTCATACACTTTCTTCAAAGGGAGAGAAAAGTATACATCGAGGTTATTCTTTGGCTATTGGACTTAATATGCTACTTCGATGGTATAAGTTTCTCTGTCTTCGGGAATATGTGTATTCGGGTTCGTGAGCTCTAGTCTAAGAGACTGACTGCATCAATTCATCTACTTGGGGGAATTGTTCTCTTAACACATTTTGGAATGGATCACTTCAGACTTCAGTGGAAAAGGAATTTGAGAAGAGTCATTCAAGCGTGGGATGATACGTTGCTGTTCTTGTTGATGATATAACCCCGAAACGAAGAATCACAAAGATCATTCTTAAAAGGAGCAGCAAGATCGATGATAATGGTGTGCTTCCTTGTGCACCTGGCTAAAGCAAGCTTGAAATAGAGCTTCGAATCTGCTCAACATAAGGATTTTCGGTTTGGGGGGAAGCTGCCAAAGTCTCTCTTTCTCAAAGGCTCGGGTTCTATCTTCTATTCTGGAGCCTCGGAAACTTTGGTGGTGGAAGTTTAAGAGATGATGAATTCTATCTTCTACGACGTGCTGTTCGATATCCTTATCTCGGTACTCGTATCATCATCTTCTTAAACTATATCATCTACTCTATCTGTAAATATTTATCAAAAACGAAATACAAAAATATAAAACCAACAAAAACAAAATAGAAAATATAAAATCAACAAATACCCATAAAAATCAAAAAATTTGAAAAAGACCAAAAATATTGCTTTTATCAAGACATGTCTTCTGGTATCGATAACATCTGCAGTCTTAGAAATGTCATTCAACAATGGCACCGGACCATAGATGAAGTTCGAGCAGAAGGTGTAAATACTTCTTTTCAAAACATGTCACAAATCAAATGGCTTGCAGTTACTTGAGACTGTAATCCGTGCTTAAACAATGGTTTGCTATTATTTCAGATAGCAACCCGCTCTTCAAGGAAGGAAAGTGCTGCGCTAAACCAATTTTCAAAAATTTCGAGCACTTATCCTAAAACTAACGAGGAAAGTATGTCGAAGGACTGCTGTTCCTACACAAATGTTTTTCCTTCTATAAATTCTTCAGAAAAATATTTTTTGTTTTCAAAAATGGTGGTAAATGAGTTGCTTGTAAATCAATCGAATTCAGAGTTTTCGTAAAAATTGAAAACTCAATCAATGACTTCAGCGCTTTTAAACTTCTCAGAAAAATAAGTCATTGATTGAGGGGGAGAATGTTTTCAAATCTATATCATCTAACGAGCTCATCTAATTAGCCTATATACTTAAATGTAAAACATGTTAACTTACGTTGAAGGACTAGGTGCCTAGGATATGATTGTTAGGATTAGATGATTAGAGTTTGATAAACACATAATTCCCATGCATTTTTATGATCTGATTGATATGTTGAATTGACTTTTATTAGTCGATTGCTGTTTGGGTGATGTCGACCACCATATATCTGTATGTGTGTTCACTAACGTATGCAGGTATATTGGTATATAAGAATGTTCCCTATCCGGATCCCACATAAGAAGATGATTGGATGCCGAAAGGAAAGGGTAATTATATCTTGGGTCGACAAAAGAAGAAACGGAGCTTAATCAGATCTCTCCTTGGATATTTGGTACGATAGATGCAACTTCAGAGGTCTCGCTGCATCAGCAGACAGTTTTCTTCCAACCTTCAGCAACAACAACAAAAGCAGCTCAACCACCTAACGTATCTTGTGCAGGAAAAGTAGTGATGATACCATTTTTTTAAAACAATTTTTTAATAATATTGTTTTGAAAAATGGAAAAATATTGGTTTTGAAAATAAATTAGACTTAATTTTGGAAATCACCGGACTTCATCTTATCAAAACTTAAGTCACTTGATGTGCTATTTCATCCTGCTTTTAATATTTATAAAACTTGAATAACTTAGGATAGACACATACTAACGGGCAGAGTACCCGATCAGATGTAGTAAAGCCTTAGGTAAATCCGAGTATCGTCCCAAGAGAGCTGTGACCTTGAAAAGAACTAAGTTGATTAGATAAAACATAGGTAATATATGGGTAGACAAAACTGATGTATTCGGTAGTTGTGTAATTATTTTACTTACATAGACACCAGAAATTTAGGTAAAAGAGAAAGATAAACGAAGCTTAATAAATAAATAAAAATATGAATTGAATCCCTATACTAAGATTCAATATAGTGGTTAAGTGTCACCAGACTCCTTTGGTCGATTCGTCATGGCCTATGGTTCTTAGGTTCCTCACCAAGATGAGCAGGTCACCCGGGATCATTCGGCAACCTAATAGCAGTCATTAAGCACCATATCTACTAGATCTAGACGGTGGGAACCCGACCGTTAGGAACTTAGATTCCCCCTAACCTCTTAAGTACCTCCACTTGATAAGTGATCCTTTGGTCGATTCACACACGAAGAGTGGTCGTACTATGGCCAATTCCTCCCATACTTCGCTATCTATCAGGCTGGGGTCAGTTGGTCATATCTCCCAGCCCTTTAGATACTACCAAGCTTATAACACTACTAAGGCTAGCGATCTATGAAAAGACTAGCAAATGTCTATAAAGAATTATAGAGAGTAACAATAACATAAATGCAAACTTTAATTAATAACATGAATTCATAATATAAGATCTAGAAAAATATAAAAAGAATCCAAACTCGAATACAAAGGAAATCGTAGGCGAGAACTTCGTTATTCATGCTCCTAAACCATGCTTCTTCTTCTGTGTTTTGATCTCCCCAAACCCTAGAAGGTTCGGGAAAGGAGTTACGGCGTAACCTAAAAGGTAGTTACGCCGTAACTCTCTTCAATCATCAGTGCTTGTCCATTTGCTACGGCGTAACTTTGTTCTGTGTTACGCCGTAGCTACTAAATTCCAGTGTAAGTCATAGTTACGGCGCAGCTTAAGCAGAGACTACGCCGTAGTTTTGGTTATCAGTTGTTACGGCGTAACGTTATCTAAGGATTACGCCGTAGTCATCGAAATCTTCAGTTGCGTCGTAACTGCGTCGCTTGGTTACGTCGTAATTGAGAAAATATGTCTTGAAAAGGTCCAATAGCAGCTTCCTTGCTTCCAATGCGTCTTGAAATGAAATATCAAAGAATAATGAAGTTTTTACTAATAATATATTCAAAATGTGATGATAAATTGGGAAATTAATGCTTAGAAACTCAGGACTATTTGATGTTATCATCACTCAATCAACGACTACGGTCATCGATTGAGGGGGAGAGTGATTTAAAATCAAATATTTTTAAACGATATTTCTTCATAAAAAGTTCCGATTTGTACGAAACAAAGTGGTGATCTAAAGATTTAATGTTATGTCATGGCATGATTTTCTTTAAAACTCAAAGATCTTTCAAAATGAATTTTTTTCTGTTCTTGTTTGATTGTGAAATTGTTTTATTTTACTTAAAGATCTCTTAAAACTATCATACTTGACACTAACAATCTTTAATGTCTAAAGTTGATCTTATCAGTCATTTTTCAAAATTAAATTTTGCCACGTCTTTCCCCAAAATTTTCTAAATGATTTAAATCAATCGGGGTCCAAAATCTCAATTGGTTTGAAATTTTTGATCGGGGGAGATATCGTGATTTAAATCTCAAATCGGTTTTAAAGGGTGATTGTTTCAAAAGCACTCCTTCCTTCATGTGCTAAACGATTTTGAAATACAAAATGCACATGATTGTGGATGAGAATTTAACCAAAAACCAGAAGAGTATTTAAACAAGGCCACATTCTCCCATGTTTTCCAAACCTTATTAAATCACTTGGGATCCAAAATCTCAAAGGTTTTGATATTTTTGATCGGGGGAGAATTTGTGATTTAATTATGAAATTTGATAAATGGTGATCGTTTTGATTCAAAGTGCAAGTTCTCTCTAATATGTGCTAAACTCTTTCGAATATCGATGCACATATTAAGGGGGAGCGAATGGTTTCTATTGGCAATTGTGAAAAGTACTTCAAAAACCTCTTGCCTCTATGTGTAAAATGATTTTCAAATATCCAACGCACATATTGAGGGGGAGAATTTACCATGAAAATCAAAAGGCTTTTTCTAAGGAAATTGTGATCAAGAAATTGTTTCTAAGAACTCTTGCCTCCATGTGCTAAACAATTTCAAAATCATATGCACATATTGAGGGGGGACATTTCTAACTGATCAAAACAATTAAGGTACAAAATGTTTTGATATTATATCACAAGTACCTTGATTGATTTTCCAAATGATTTTTCAATTGGTGTCAAGAAGGAAAGAACAATACCAAAAGACCGACCAATTTACTTTATGCATGGTGTTATAGGGATGGTTATGTTAGGTATTCGTTCCCACGTTCCCGCAAGAGCCGGAGGGATCTACCCAGGGACAATCCACTATTTAGTGTAGAAGTCCTTAGGTATGATAAAAAAAAAAGAGAAAAGTGAGATATGGAAAGAGTGCGGACTAAGACAGAGCTAGAACTGGAATAAACCCAACAAGGTTCTAGTTATGAAGTCTCGGTAAGCACTGAAGGGGTTGAAGAATGAAAAAGAAATAAAAAGTGAAAAGGGTGAAAAGAAATAGCCCTCCAATAATTCAACCTTAGGGCAGAAACCGGGTTCAATACATATGCTACTGGTGCTTACCAAGGTAACACTAGTATTGAAGACAAGACATCATGGACCCAATGACGCACTGCACTAAACTTCCCAAGCTACTCAAGTTCCTCTTAAAAGGGCTTGTTTCATTCTCACGGGGAACCTACATAATCTATCGACTTTCTCTTACAGATTGTTGATATTGAAGAAGGAGACCCTCTCCATAGTCTCCGGCATAGGAAACCAAATGTGCACTATTGAGTCTAGAGCCAAGAGATCATCCACAATATCTCATTAGGACACAAAAATAATGAAGACTTGCTGTTTCACACAATGTGGAAAGTAAGTATATATTGAGAGTCCTACGCATTATCCTTGTGGTATTGCCAAAACATCCGAGTGATATGTAAAAATATTCACGATGAAGATGGAAATCCTTCTAGAGCCAACATCAAACAAGCTCTTGGTGGGTGACATGTGAGATCTTTTCTAAAGATCAAACTTGTGACAACTGGTTAGAAACAATGGGGCGATTCACTCTTGAATCAACCTTGGTCCAGGAATTGAATTGACGAATACTTTTGGAAAAACCATTCGATGTGCAAATCTTCTTTTCTCTAGCACATCGAATGTGTATTCATTTTCAAACACAAAAAGTATCTCTGATTGAAAAAATACTTTTAGAAAAACCGTTCGATGTGCGAATCTCTTCTTTTCTCTAGCACATCGAATGTGTACTCTTTTCAAATACAAAAAGTATTTATGATTGAAAATTGATCTTTCTCATAAAACCTTTGTCGTATTGCAAAACTCTTTCTTCTAAGCAATACGCGATTATTTTCAAATCAATTTTTCATCAATCAGTGAATCTCAATTCTCTGGTTCACTCACTCCGTGTTGTCTTCTTTGAGACGTTTCGGTTTGAGAACAACTAGAACAGCTGCGAAACCCTGTCAAGGAGATTCTTCGGATTTATACCTGATCACAGGCAGTACTTGTACTGATCAACGGGGAACCGTGGGCCGTGTACCTCAATTCAACGAAAGTGATCAAAGACACTTTCATGTGTTTTATTGCTAACTGTTGTTTGTAGGTACATTTGGATGGTTGCAGCTGATCAGAATTGAGAAGTCAATACAAAGCCGCATGCTCACAACATCCACACTTAATTGAAGAAATCATGACTAGTGCATATCTACATAACCTGGCTCTGATATTTTTATACTATGCTTCTGCTACGCTGCTGCAAATATCATGAACCAGTAAAGCTTTTGCTACTCTGATGGAAAGATGTCATGATCCTGAAAGTGTGAGCATGTCGGTCCAAAAGTCACAACATCACATGATGGCAACACAATAAAGGGTGATCCAGAGATTTACTGTGGCTGATGATCTCCATAAAGCTCGAAGATCATCAAAGATGTGGATCAGTTCAAAGACCTCCACTGAAAGTACAAAATTATCGGACTATGAAAAGTCAATGCTTAAGCACAAAGATTGCGAAAGTGAAGAATTAAAGTCTACGAGCTCAAGACTGAAGATAAAATAGAATGCTAGGATTCGAAATCTAAAACATGGGGTGACCTCCCTTAGGGGGAGATTGTTAGGAATTATAAATTCCATAGTGAAGTGTCGGTCACCCCAAATATGATCTAGCATAAGTTAGCTCGTAGACATATCGTTATTTACGTTAGTTATTAGCGTAGTTTAGTTTAGTGTAACACCGTGGAGGACGGACGGGTCTTTACCCACTGTATGCCTGATCCACAGCCCGACAGGAGGGCGAGTAGTGTGTAACTATAAATACCCTTCCCACTAAGGGAAGGGTAGTGCTTCTTTTCAATCTAACATTTTCCTTTTGATTTATCTCTCTCTAGAAACACCCTCACTACTCTCTTCATCTCTCTAACCATGGCTTTCTTGTATAATCACCATCCTAGACCACCCGAATCATCAAACAACATAAAATATACGATCCTACAAACATAAATTCTATACCCAACAGAAATTATGCATAACTATTTAAACATTACTTGTGATATATTAAATCACTATTACTGGGTCGTTGCAACACCATGTCATCTCCATCCTGTCCCATTATCATTTTCTCAGACGTTGAAATCAAGGTTGCCTCGTTGCTCACTGTTGTAATAGTGCCTCCTCTATCCCAAAACTCGTACTCAATTGATGAGTTGGAATACATTCCTTGCCGTTCTAGGAACGACACATCACGACATCTACGAAGGGAAACCCTCGTTGAATATAAATAACGAGCAAACTACTGAACTTTTAATAACCTAGAAATATACCACGAGTTAACCTGTAACTCGAGCTACTATTTGTGGGAACAGATACATAATCCTCTAATTATCCCTAGAGAATACCAACAGATTGCTCAACTACTTCCCCTTATAAAATAGTAAACTGTGTCGTTTTCTAACGCACAAATTGTAATCGATCATTTTGTCAACTATTTCGCGGTCAACCTACCAAATGTTGTACTACTTCATCACTGAATCAAAATTTCGACCCTACGTGTATTTTATGAACAATGAGTCTTCCTCAAATCGTCCTACAAAATTTTTGTACAAATTACTTCGCGGACCACTATATTGTAATAAACCAATTCACTACCGTGCTTATATTTCATTAGAAAAGAAACACCTTCGCTAACATTTTGTAAACCAAGTTACAATCACCCTACAACTTTACCACAACCTTATGAACAAGCTTTGCCACTGATTCACAAAATGAACTACAAATATTTCCACTATTGGACAATTAATTGTTTTCTTATCTACTCTATGAATTATTTAGAAAACATTTTACGAGTTATGTTATAACCTGAATTGTTGTCTTATCAAAATATTACAAAATTTAATTACGATTTCACTACTATTCTATAAACAATAAATCGTTTTCTATTATCCTATATCCTTTAAAAAAAAAATATATATAGTTAATTAAAAATTAAAAATTAATTACCTTACCGAGTTGTTGCTTCGATATTGAATCACAAACCACGATTTACCACTAAATTGCAAATAATAAAATATATTCCTCATTGCTCAACAAATGATTTTCCAGACTGTTTTATAAATTATACTGCAGTTACGTTATAAACTATTTAATCCCTTGAAAAGCTTTAAAGGATAACCGATACCTCCTTTTGTAACCGAACCAAACATTTGAAGTAAATCAAACACCTTGTTTTGAAACAATAAATAATAAACATATTAATGGGAAATGCTAAGAAACAAACTGATTCATCATTTACAAGGAGCAGTGATGTTGGAATTATTTGAAATTAAGAAGCAACTTATGAATTCACATGTAAACCTCCAACTTCGAACCGATTTCATGTTGTCACTTAAAAACTTTATTTAACAAGTTTCATTGCAAAAACTGAAGTTCAACAACTTTCTCTACATTCATTCAAGTTCTCTCCCGATATTTTTAACAGGTCGAGACTCTTTATTTTTATACCGTCCAAATCCGAGGGGACGGTGACACCATGCTAGTCATTATAGGATAAACTACCAACGATCATAACCTTAACAACTGTACTCTAACCTTAGGCGTCTAGAATTTTTGGAGTCATACATACTCAACTACATTTTCTTCTATGACGCTTCGCCTTCAAGGACCTTCCTTTAAGAGTTTCAATTGCGTCAGTGATAAAACTTGTGGTGACATTTTCCTGAAGATACTTGTATCACTTATAACTCGCAATACTTCCAACTCTTGAAAACAACGGATATAAGTCGTGATATTAATATCTATGACAACAAGGTACCAAAATCACTTTCATTTCTTGCACTTCATTTTGATTATAATTTCTTCAACTTAGTCCAAACAATCATACGAGTATTCTCAATACTAACACATTGAGCAACAACATTCTACCACGACAGAGCATCATTCAGAAGTATGCTTGCGACATGTGTGACCTTGCAGTCTTCAGGATAATTGATGATTAGAAATACCGACTCTGTCCACTCAAACCAACGAGCCAATCCAACCGCTCTTTCCGTGACCTTGGAATTGTCGAGCTTGTAGCTCTAGAACTCCTTGTAAGAGCAGCCTTTAACCTCTGGTACAATATTCACACCTGCGATGCCTTTAACTGGCCCTACAACATTCCTCTGGAGTTGCGTTAACCCTCCGATCATCTATATTTTATATTATCCCTTAAAATATACAAGCTTGAATCTTAAAATTTATCAGCACTTTTGCTCACAAATAAAAACTTTAAAAGAGTTTTTTATTTCACCTGAGAGCGTAAGATCATAATTCACCACAGATACCCACATCTTTTTCCAAACATCTCAACATCGGAATTTTCAAAATCCTCACTAGAAATTGGATCGATAGCTTACAAACTCGAGCTACCACCCAAACTTAGCAGTGTACACACTGCCCTTCATGCGTGCATTCTGAAAATTTGTCATACTAATGAGACACTCACTATTTCTCTAAAGGAGATCCAAATTGATTTACGTTTGAACTTTAACAAATACCCTATCGAGAATCACGAACGGTGAGGTCAAACGACTTAAGTAAAGTCACATTCCTATTGTCAAAGTTCGATGGAACCTTATAAGACGGTCCTGAATTCACATGGAAATGTGAAGATGAACTCAAATACATCGTTAGCAGATGCCACTCACTGAACTTCGGGACAAAGTTCCCTTAAGGGGGTGAGACTGTAACCACCGGTAATTTTTACCTAGTATTAAATTAATATAATATTCAAATGAAAGAATACTTATCCATTTTCTACGTCTATATATTTTTAAATTAAACATTATCGGTTTACCTGGTCACAACAACTAACTAATGTGACGTAAATTTTCATAAAATAAAAATGACGGTGCTTGTCTGATTCAAATTATTACTTTTGAACGTTATCGTTCACTTCTTTCTATTTAACGAGATGTTACCTCGTAAAACGTGAAAACTATATATAACGCGTAACAGACAACACAAAAGTTCTGGTTTAACCTCGATAATTATTTTTCAGAATCGATAATTTCATTTTTGTATTAATATTGTAAAAACGCTTTCAAAAATATATATCTCGTAATTATTAAACAAAAGCATTGCGTTTACACTTGAGCTCAACGGGACACAAAATACACGGAGTTAACAAACTAATAAAAATCCTTCCCTTATCCTTACCAACCGCCTTTCTCTTTCTTCTACTTAAATATAAATCAGACTTATATCTTTCTCTCTCTCTCTCTCTCAAAAAAACGTTCCATCTCTTTCTCTCTCAGTCAAGAACCGATCTACAAACCAAATGGGAGATCGGTTGTAATATGCTCAATCGCTATCTGATAACCGCAACTGCCACCACCATCTTCATCTCTTTTCCTCCCTCATATAGTGGGTATGTCGAACACGACCTATTTGAATTTGCTTCTTTTGTTAAATTCGAATACAAAACATCTTGTATATTTTTCGTGGATTAAAATTTTGATAAAAATGTTTTAAAGAATTGTGTGGTATAAAACTTAGATTAAAAAGGTGTTTGTTTTGATTCGATTTGTAAATAGGTCTTTAGACCTGAATGATTTCGGGTCGACACCCATCTAGGGTCGATGTGGTCTCGGGTCAGTGGGTATGCCCACGATTAGGTCGGGTCAAACCCGTATGGGTCTTAGCATGGGATTGATAAGCTTATTCCTTTTTGGTCTTATTTGATTTTGGTATGATGTAGCTTATTTGGTGTTTATGTGTTTCGGTTCAAAACCAAGCTGCAAGGGGTGATTGTTTGCTTTGGTATGACAAGAAACCCGCAAGTGGGTTTGTTTGTCTTGGTTCAGCAGCAAAACCCCAAGGGAGGGTGTGTTTGGTTAATCCTGGTCGAGAGAAAAGCACCCACGGGGGGTGTTATTCTTGGTTTGTTCTGTCCTCGTTACACAAGGAAACCCGCTAGGGGTGTTTGATTGTTTTTTTTTTTATTAGTTTGTAGCTTATTTTGGTTTTAGATTATTTGAATAAGCTTGTTTTGGGCTTGGCTAAAAATTACACCAAAAGGTGTTGTCGTTTGCTTGGGTTTCGTCACACCAACGACCCACAAGGGTGTGTTTGGTTTGTTGTTGCGAGAGTAACCACCCAAGGGGTGCTCCTAGTTTATGTCTCAGCTCGGTACAGCCACCCACTAGTGGGGTTGTTTTGTTTTTCGTGGCTATTTCCTGATTCTCGACTAGAAACCACCCAAAGAGAGCGTTTGGTTATGTTGTTTGCTGCCCAAATAGGGCGTTTGGTTCTACTTATTTTTGGTCCACCACAGCCCCCGAAGGTGCTCTTGGTGGTGTTGTCGATAGCCCACAGATAAGTGCACGTCCGACTTGTTTATTTCGGCTCACCAGGAGCCCAAAAGGGGGCGAGTGTTTTGTGTGCTTTCCATTCAAAACCACCACGAGGGTGTGTTTGTTTAGCTTACTTGAAACTGGTTAACCTGCGTATTTGAAAATTGTAGAGGTGGCAATTTAAGACCCAATGGTTAAATTTGGGTTTAGTTGGGTAAATTTTTTTAATGAGATGAGTCTAAATGGGTTTAGTTTATTTTAATAGATGAGTCTAGTTGGGTATAGTTTATTTTAATTAATTAATATTGATGGGTCTAGTTGGGTCTAATAATATACCCACATGGGTCTAGTACAATATTTACATGGTTTAAGTTAATTGTTAACTAAAATTATAAAAATCACTCACAATATAATTTTATCATTTTCGTCCGTTTTTCTCCGTTTTTTAACGGTTTTTTACATTTTTGTCCGTTTTTACACGTTTTGTCTGTTTTTTTACGTTTTTGTCCGTTTTACACGTTTTCTACTGTTTTTTTACGTTTTTGTCCGTTTTCGTCTGTTTTTTTACGTTTTCGCCTGCTTTTTCACGTTTCCGTCTGTTTTTTTACGATTTTGTCCGTTTTTACACGATTTCGTCTGTTTTTTTACGTTTTTGTCCGTTTTTTGACAATTTTGTACGTTTTTGCCCGTTTTCGTCAGATTTTTTTACGTTTTTGTCCGTTTTCGTCCGGTTTTTTACGTTTTCGTCAGTTTTTACACGTTTTCGTCCGTTTTTTTACGTTTTTCTCCGTTTTTACACGTTTTCGTCCGTTTTTTTACGTTTTCGCCCGTTTTTACACGTTTTCGTCTGTTTTTTTACGTTTTCGTCCGTTTTTTGACAATTTTGTACGTTTTTGCCCGTTTTCGTCGGATTTTTTTACATTTTTGTCCGTTTTCGTCCGGTTTTTTACGTTTTTGTAAGTTTTTACACGTTTTCGTCCGTTTTTTTACGTATTTGTCCGTTTTTACACGTTTTCGTCCGTTTTTTTACGTTTTCGCCCGTTTTTTCACGTTTTCGTCTATTTTTTTTACGATTTTGTCTGTTTTTACACGTTTTCGTCTGTTTTTTTACATTTTTCTACTTTTTTACTCGTTTTCGTCCGGTTTTTTACGTTTTCGTCAGTTTTTACACGTTTTCGTCCGTTTTTTTACGTTTTTGTTCGATTTTACACGTTTTCGTCAGTTTTTTTTACGTTTTCGCCCGTTTTTTCACGTTTTCGTTTATTTTTTTACGATTTTGTCCGTTTTTACATGATTTCGTCTGTTTTTTTACGTTTTTGTCCTTTTTTGACAATTTTGTAAGTTTTTGCCCGTTTTCGTCCGGTTTTTTACGTTTTCGTCAGTTTTTACACGTTTTCGTCCGTTCTTTTACATTTTTTGTCCGCTTTTACATGTTTTCGTCCGTTTTTTTACGTTTTCGCCCGTTTTTTCACGTTTTCGTCTATTTTTTTTACGATTTTGTCCGTTTTACACGTTTTCGTCTGTTTTTTTTACGTTTTTCTCCTTTTTTACTCGGTTTTCTCTGTTTTTACTCGTTTTCGTCTGTTTTTTTACGTTTTCGCCCGTATTTTAACTGCTTTTTTACGTTTTTGTCCGTTTTTGCACATTTTCGTCAGTTTTTTTACGTTTTTGTCCGTTTTACACGTTTTCGTCAGGTTTTTTACGTTTTTATCCGTTTTTACACGTTTTTGTCGGTTTTTTACGTTTTTTTATGTCTTTGTCCGTTTTTACACGTTTTCGTCCGTTTTTTAACGTTTTCGCCCGTTTTTTCACGTTTTCGTTCGCTTGTTTACGTTTTTGTCCGTTTTTACACGTTTTCGTCTGTTTTTTTCGGTTTTGTCCATTTTAACATTTTCTTGCGTTTTTATCCATTTTTGCATTAAAAAACAGACGAAAACATAAAAAAACAGATGAAAAAACGTGTAAAAACGGACAAAAACATAAAAATACAGGCAAAAACGTGTAAAAACTGGCGAAAACGTTAAACACGGACAAAAAATGTACGAAAACGTGTACAAATTAACAAAAACAAACGAAAACCTGTGAAAACAGGCAAAAAGATTAAAAAAAACGGCCGAAAACGTGTAAAACGGATAAAAACGTAAAAAAAACCTGACGAAAACGTGTAAAAACAGATAAAAACGTAAAAAACGTTAGAAACGGACGAAAACGTGTAAAACCGGAAAAAAACGTAAAAAACCGAACGAAAACGTGAAAAAAAGGGCGAAATGGTAAAAAAAAGGGACAAAAACGTATAAAAACTGACGAAAACGTAAAAAAACGAACGAAAACGTTAAAAAATTGACGGAAATGTGTAAAAACGGACAAAAACGTAAAGTAACTAACGAAAACGTGTAAAAACGGATAAAAAAATAAAAAAACAGGACGAAAACGTGCAAAAACGGACAAAAACGTAAAAAATTACGTTAAAAGCGGACGAAAACGTAAACAAACAGACGAAAACGTGGAAAAACGGACAAAAACGTAAAAAAACGGACGAAAACGTGTAAAAACGGACAAAAACGTAAAAAACGTGAAGAAAACGGACAAAAAAGTTAAAATACGGGCGAAAACGTAAAACAACAGACGAAAACGAGTAAAAACGGAGAAAAACGAGTAAAAACGGAGAAAAACGTAAAAAAACGGACGAAAACGTGTGAAAAGAGGCAAAAACGTAACAAACATACGAAAACGTGTAAAAACGGACAAAAACGTAAAAAAACGGACGAAAACGTGTAAAAACCGACAAAAACGTAAAAAACCTGACGAAAACGGACAAAAAAGTTAAAATACGGGCGAAAACGTAAAAAAACAGACGAAAACGAGTAAAAACGGAGAAAAACGAAAAAAAACGGACGAAAACGTGTGAAAACAGGCAAAAACGTAACAAAACAGACGAAAACGTGTAAAAACGGACAAAAACGTAAAAAAATGGACGAATAAGTGTAAAAACGGACAAAAACGTAAAAAACCTGACGAAAACGGACAAAAACGTAAAAAAATGGTAAAATACGGGCGAAAACGTAAAAAAACAGATGAAAACGAGTAAAAACGGAGAAAAACGAGTAAAAACGAAAAAAAACGGACGAAAACGTGTGAAAACAGGCAAAAACGTAACAAAACGGACGAAAGCGTGTAAAAACGGACAAAAACGTAAAAAAACCGACGAAAACGTGTAAAAACGGACAAAAACGTAAAAAAAACTGATGAAAACGTAAAAAAATTGATATTGAATACTTTTTGTCTTTATTTACAATAATTAATTATTATGTTCCATGATGAAACAAAAAAAACTAGCAAAACCCAAAAAAACCCGACCCGACCCGACTCTTACCCATTTATACCCATACCCATCTAGACCCATCCTTCCAAGTGACCCATTTAGACCCATACCCATATAGACCCATACCCATCTAAGACCCAAGACCCAACCCAACCCAACCCAACCATTTTGCCACCTCTAGAAAATTGGTTATCTGTACACGTGATGTATTGGTACTTGGAGCGATTTACAGTTGAGTTTAGTTTGGGCTCAACATACCAACATGGGTGAGTATGATTAGTATTAGTTTGGGCCGAAGCCCGTGGTTGGAGTCGAGTTGGAGTTTTGTGATTTTAAGTCTTGTTTGAAGTTATATGTTTGAGTTTGTATATTCTTATGTTTATTGGTATGTTCTTATTTTTACGGGGATTGATAACTTAAGTTCAGGATACATATACATCATAACGGACTTACTATATAACGGTCATGGGTTAGGACTAATGGACTGGGTATTATTGGATTGCTTATCGAACTATACTAATACATATCGAATTATAATATTTGGACAAGATGACATATATTGGACACATGAGACTCGTGACAAACTTAACATATTGGACTAAGAATACATTTGGGATTTGATAATAAATGTTAGACTTGGACATTAGACTTATATTTGGACCATTGGACTCGGTTGTTTGGACATTTAACTTATAACAAAACTTATATTTGGACATGTTAACTAATGATGGATTATTAATGAAATATAAACCTTATCGGACTATATATATTTGACATGCATCGAATTGATATTATTTCAAAAATTGTTGGAACATATCGGACTAGTTAACTTATTAGACTAAGAAATTATTATTAGACTGAATGTATTGGTACAAACTTATTAGACTTATTTTGGGACTTGACATTGAACAGTAAATATACCTTATGAATCTAAAAATATCGGACATGATGGACTTGGACTTATTATTTTAGACTACTCCTTAACGGATTATTATTACACTATTTATATTAGACAACTCTTTTACGAGCCATTATTGAACTGTGAAGCTCAATAACTATTGACACTTTCAACCTGTTAAGTTATTTTAAACTCATTTAGTCATATTAATTATCATCGGAATGTGTTTTGAATAACGAATCATATTAAACTTTTATTTACTTACTTATTATCGTTAAAAACTTATTTTGATCAAAATCAAATAACAAAATGAAGAATATAGTTTTATTAAATATAAAACTTTCCATATTTACTTTTATATTAAAACCTATGTTTTAATATAAAACATTCATTATTTGGGATACTGGGTAATCGTCCTAAGGTTAACCATTTACTTACTTTCTATTACTAATTGATCTTTACATGTTTATTTCCTGTTGTACTTGTGTTATACGTTTTATACTTTGGCGTGCGTTTGTCTTGAGTCTATGATGTATACCACCACACGAATGATGAAACTAAACTTTTTACAAACATTTATACGAAACTTCCACGAAAACTAAAATGTATTATCTTTTAAAACTCATACGCATCGATTACTATGCGTGTGTCACATTTTGAGATAAACCACATACTATCAGGCCGTGCCAATGACGTATCGTTGTGTCGGTACTCTTGTATCGTTGTGCGTTAATACCTTGTGATACATTTCTCGAGGCCAATTGTGTTAGTTGTGATTCTTGTATTTCTTCGGACTAAGGTGAGTTTCACAGCCCCTTTTTACTGTTTTACTCGTTTTGGGGTGAAAGCATGCTATAATTACTTAAAATTAATTGGTTGTGCATTCATGAAATTATGGATTTACTGAACTGATTCAATCTACTAAGCTATGCTCTGCTATACTGTGCAAACTGGAATGTATGCTTATGTTTGGCGCCTATGTACGACTGTAAAAGTCCTTTGTTACTACACTACTTATTAACTCACTCCCATTGTACGGGACGAGCCGTTGATATCTATGGATAGCACTATTTAGGGTTAGAGCCATCCCCTCACTCCACTAACCGGAGTGCATAGAATCACCTTCTCATGCTAGGTTAGAGCATGTTGCACGTAGGGGCAATTTTCGGATGAATCGGCTTAAGTAGTGGAACCTTTATGCCATGAACGCGCTGCATACATAATGAACCCTTTCGAAACTTTGACAACCAATTGATCTTACTGTTTTGGAAACTACTTGGTGTACTATAACCTGTGAACTCATCAACCTTTGTGTTGACACTTTTAACATGTATTTTCAGGATGGCGTTAGCTAAACTTTGGAGGCGCTTGGGCATTGGCATGACATGGTCATAGAAGACTCTGATATAAATTTGGGGACCACTTTAATTCTTCTATGGGCCTACATTCTATGATATATATTTTGAAAGATGTAAACATAAATCTTTACGAAATACGATTTCTCAAGTTAAACTGTTGTTCTATACATTGTGTTGTGGTACCAATCGAGTAATACCCCGGTAACACTTACTTTCGCTGCATCATCTTTATTTTTGGGGGTGTTACAGGAGATCATAAAGAAATTATGTTTTGCTGCTACAGTCTACCACATTTGGCATGAAAGGAATAGTAGACTGTTTAATGATTGTAAAAGAAATGCTGATGACATCTTCAACACAATATGTGATGATATTAAAGCCAAGATGGTATTTATCAGAGGCCAGCAAACTGCAAATGTTCTTAATGCTGAAACCATCTGGAATGTTAAGTTTGACAGGACTAGATAAATGATGGTATGGCAGTTGTTTTGGTTCAAGATTGTGTGACATATGTCAATATTTCTGATCAAAAGGATGTTTGGCTTTAGAGTGAGGATGATAGTTTTTGTGCCTTGACCTTCCACTTTATAAGGTCAAAGCTTTATTGCAGATCATAACAGTGTTTAAGTACCTTGTACCTTGGAGTCTCCTTGGTGTGACTGTACCTATATGAACACACAGCTTGCAAAATTGGCCTCGAGAGGAATTTAGTAGCCTGTGTTGTCTCTGTAGGAGGTCTAATTCAGGGGGATGTACCATAAAGTAGGGCTTATCTCTGTGAAGGGTATATGATCTGGGTGGACTGTCTATGTTGAATGGAATAGAGAGTGAGTGAAAGATGATCTTTCTTGGTCCATTCTATACACAGTCAAAGGAGGATAGGTTGGTTCTTCTTGAAGGTGAGTGTTTCTTACCTAGTGATGCCTACTCAATTGGCCTTTAATTAATTCAGTGAGGATGTAGCTAGTGTTGGATTTAAGGGTCAATGGAGTGGGAAATGTAGCTATGGTGAGAAGAGCCCTTCAATGAAGTGTGAATGGGGGCTATACCTTACTTGATGAAGCCTACTCATGTACTCCCCAAGTTATTGTGGATGTAGGTTGAATGATTTGAGGTTGTAATGAGTGTAGAAATGTAGTCAAGAAGGTATGGTCATATGGTGCTATAAAGATGTTGTGCACTTGGTATCTGAAGCTGTTAATGGTGATTGGATCTAGCTTTGTCCGAGTTCTTGTGTAGTTGTATCAGATATCGGATAACATTACATGTGTTTGTCTGATGTTTTCAGGTTGTATGTTGTTCAATAGTTGTATTAGATTGTATAAAAGAGAATAGGTTTGTCTATTCTCTTTTGATGTAATTTGTCATATTAATTAATAAAAATTTCACCTTTGCACAAAAAAAAAAAAAAAAAAAAAAAAAAATCATTATAAGTCTCATTTCTATTAATTACAGGTTGTGACTGTGTGTTTTGACTTGTGAAGCTACATAGAAGATCAAGAAAACTTGTGTTATCACCTCGAATCGAATTCATAAGGTATGTGTTTGCATGCGAAATTATTAATTGGTATAGATAATTTTGTTGTAAGTTGAAAGGAATGTAAAAAGATAAAAGCGTGTTATGAGCAATATAGAGATCAACTGGGACAATTAATTTGTTAGGTGAATTTGTTACGGTGATAATTAAATAATGTTGCTTTCTACTTTGTGTAAGAATATAGGTGACCCAATTTAATGAAAGCAAAAAATACAAATAATGAGAAATATAAAGGATTAAATTAATCAGATGAATGAAAGAGAACTCATATAATACTTATTTTGTAACTCATCAAGTATTCCAAATTTCCAATCTTTCTTGTTTTCTTTGTTTTTTTTTCTCATTTTAGTTAGAAAAAAAGGGGTTGATACTCACACGATTTTTTTTTATACTTACATCACACTGTACAACACTGTAATGCATACTGTACAAGTCAGTAATGTATAATTGTGTATGTATAAAAAAAAATAGTGTGGGTAACAAGCATAGGTTTGAAAAAGTTTTAAAAACTAAGCATAAAAAGGAAAAAACACCACGTCTCTTACGGCACTTAAAAGTTCATTGTTATTGTTTATTATCTTTTAATAATATTCACCGGTATATCTCTTTAAAAGAAAAAGTCGATCCATTATTAAGGCTTGAAAATAAAGGTCGATCAAGTCAATCCATTAATTTTTCTCATCAAGCATATGTATATTAACTCCTGTATTGAAAATATCTTTTATTTGACAAACATAAGTTAATATACTAAAGAGCCAAAAATATATGGTACACGAGATAATAGCTAATTATGATCCATGATTTCTAGGTTCCTCACTTTATTCAATTCGCTCAATTTAAAATAGGTATACGTAACTCAGTTTATGATTCTCCACGCTGTTGTTTAATTGATGGATTGGACTTGTGAAGCATATCTTGAACACTTTTAAGTTTGCGAAGAGCCTCGAGTATTGTGATTCGTTCTTCAGGAAAACTATTGGTGCAAGAAAGTGCAACTCCGATGACATTTGTTAGACAATCACGTTGTATCTTCAGGCTCATAGGTTGACGTTGACCATCCGAGCATAACTCTTCCAGGTCATGAAGCATGCCAGGATCCAACACTTGATCCAAGTTAGTGGGGAAAACAGATTGAACCCAAGTCGTAAGATTTAGACCACCGATGAACATATTGTCTGTGGGGCTTTTTCCAGTGAAGATCTCCATTAACATAATGCCGTAACTGTACACATCTCCTTTGATGGATGGTTTTGCTCCAATACCATACTCTGCACCATAATCAATTTAACATGTTAATGTATGTGAAGATTGACAAAACTACGGAGCATAAAGTAAGATCGAACAAATTATTCACTTGTGTGACCCAATAATAGAATATGTGAACGAACCTGGAGGTATGTAACCCATGGAACCTTTAAGAACATGGGCAGAACTAATAGATTGATCTTTATCAACTATCATGCTAGTGTTGACGTATATACCGGACGGTCCAACGTCCGGCCAGACACATGCTCCGGATGTCAAGACACATAAGCCGGACGACCATCCTGACGTCCGGCCAAATAATAATAATCCCGACCATGTCAGCAGGTTTTAGGGGATTTCCTACCACGTAGCCTACTAAGTAAGGTAGCCCTAGGCCTGCGGAACAGTGGCTGAACAGTAGGGGAATAGTAGCGTGAATAGGAAGTTGGGGTAGTATAAATACCCCAACACATTTATTACTTTACACACAGTTTTACACCTACACTCTTACTACATTTATCACAATATAACCCTTTACTTATCTTTACACCGGAGCTTCGTCTCGGGACAAACCCCGAGGCGAGGCTAACGTGTCCGTACATTGTGCAGGAGACGATCATCCTCCAACCGGACAGCTGGGATTGGACGGAAGCAGGATTTTGCTTTAACAAATTGGCGCCATCCGTGGGACCCTGATTCATTCTACCAACAAATCGAATGACAGGTGCGGGACCACCACCCCCGCCAGAACCCACATCCCCTCCGGAACATATAGGGGGAAGTGGGGTCTTCAATGCTCAAGCTTTCGGATTACCGGAGCAAATACAAGCCCAGATGGCGTCTTTGGAGGCTCTCTTTAGAAAATACAATGCAACGGGGACCGGTGTTGTCAAACCGACTCGACTCACTTTCACGGACGATGATGAGCCGGAGGAAAACACCGCGCCAAGACCTAAAGATGATCTCAGCAAACCTTATAAGGAATTGGCCCGGTCACCCTTTACAAGAAGGATAGTAGAGTTTGCCGGTCCCAAGTGCATAATGCCTACTAACTTAAAACTGTACGACGGCTCGGCCGATCCGGATGATCACGTCAACCGCTTCGTTGGAGCAGCGAACCAAGGAGAATGGCCAATGCCGGTATGGTGCAGGATGTTCCAACAGACCATGGACGGGGCAGCACAAGGGTGGTTCAGCAATTTGGAACCAGGAAGCATCGACAGGGTGACCGAGAGAACAATTCACCACGAGGTTTGCCCTACTACGAAGAACCTAAAGGATCCTACGGAAATCACTCGGATTGTCGGCGTGCAAACGAGACACTTCCAGTATTCAAAGAGCGATGGACCGACGAGGCTAGCCGGATTCCGGGAGTTCCGGAGCTCATGAAAATATCAGCATTCATGGATGCCCATCGATGCCCGACTTATCTAAAAATTTCGACCGGTCCCGAGATCCGTGAAGGAAATGATGACTAGAGTGGATGATTATATTCGGGCGGAAGAGGCGTATAAGAACACCGAGATGCCGAGGGAGAAACAGTGAGCTGTTCGGAGAGGAAACCTCCGGGTTGCAAGGGAAAGGAACCCCAGGGGACCGACAGGAGAAGAAATGATAGGAGAGCTGGGGACGAAGTGACTCTAGGCACGGGGAGGCATTCTCTCCATATGTGGCCCCGAAAGCGACGCCGCCCCGAAATGATTTCCGGAGAAACGATCTTAGCAAGCCCGATAATCACCGGGTCATGCTCTCGGTCCTATCCAAACAGCCTAAGGAAATCCTGGCCACCGAACATCATCTGAACCTGCCTCCACCACCACCATTGCAAGGAAAACTGAGCAAAGAAAATGAGGACAGGTTCTGTGAATATCATGGGGAGAAGGGTCACCTCACCAACGATTGCTATCACCTGAAGAAACAGTTGGAAACAGCCACGGAATCGGAAAATTGGATCATTTGGTAAAGAGTGTTCAACAAAGGGGACGAGAAAGACCGAGAGGTAATGGTGGAAAAGGAAAGGTCATAAACATGGTAAATCATTATGCTGAAGACCACAAAAGAAAGGCTCGGTATTACGAGGAGGAGTGGCTGAACGTCCCCATATCCTTCCCACGCATAGCCACGGAAGATATATCGGAGGAACCACTAATTTTAGAGGCCGAAATCGAAGGTTATTTCGTCCGGAGGGTATTTGTGGACGAAGGTGCTTCAGTTCAAGTGATGTATGAGCACTGCTTTAGCAACTTCAGTTCGTCTATTCAATCCAGATTACAAGAAAGTAACTCACCACTAGTGGGATTCTCCGAGGAAGTCATCCTGCCTCTAGGGAAGATTGAGCTGGAGGTTCGCATTGGGGATCATGGTTTGTACAGAACTGTCATGATGAAGTTCACAGTTGTGAGATCTCCGTCACCTTACAACGTGATTCTAGGACGTACGGGTCTAAGAGAGTTAAGGGCCATACCCTCAACCATCCACGCTATGATGAAATTTCCCACTCCCGGAGGCATCGCCACTTTGGTCACAAAGAGGGCAGTTGTCATGGAGTGTAGAAGATTCGAGGAAAGCCAGGATCCCAGGGATAATTTCTCTCCGGAAGGAGAGGTAGAGACAGCAAACCGGGAGGCTCAAGGGTCAAAAACAACGGAAGACATATTGGTTAATGCCGCATACCCCGAACAGCGCGTGACAATAGGAACCGGGTTCTCCCGCGAGTGTAGGAGACAACTCATCGAGTTGCTGAGAAAAAATAAAGAAGTGTTTGCTTGGGAACCGACAGGATATGACCGGGTTCCCAGACACTTCATCCAACACTTTCTTAATGTGAACGCCTGCATACACCGATTGCCCGAAAAGGAGGATGTTCTCCCGAGAGAAAACCAGTTATCGCGGAGAGGTTGAAGAATGGGTTAAAGCCGGAATAGTGCGTCCGGTCCGATACCCTACATGGATTTCCAATCTGTCTGGTAAAGAAATGCGATGGGAGCTGGCGGATGTGCATTGATTTCAAAAATCTGAATGCCTCCTGCCCGAAAGACTACTATCCTTTACCGGAAATCGACTGGAAGATTGAATCCGTTATGGGATATAAGTATAAGTGTTTCCTGGATGCCTACAAAGGATACCACCAAGTTCAGATGGACAGAGATGACGAGGAGAAAACAGCATTCTACACGGAACAAGGGACATACTGTTACACCAAAATGCCCTTCGGACTGAAAAATGCAGGAGCAACATACCAACGCTTGGTAGACTCTGCTTTCCAAACGCAGATTGGGAGAAACTTAGAGGCGTACGTCGATGATATGGTCATAAAAAGCCGAACGGAAAGAGATATGATAGCAGACATAGCGGAAACATTTGACAACCTCAAAAGGATTAATATGAAGTTGAACCCGCGGAAATGTTCCTTCGAGTGGAAGAAGGAAATTCCTCGGATACATGGTAACATCCGAAGGTATAAGGGCGAATCCCCGAAAGACGAAGGCCATCATGGGGATGAAATCTCCAGGAACATTGAAAGAAATGCAAAGCCTGAGTGGGAAACTAGCGGCTTTGAACAGATTCCTGTCAAAATCAGCAGAGAGGTCCTTGCCTTTCTTCGAAACTTTAAAGAATATCACAAAGGAGAATAAGGATGAATATCGCTGGACGAAGGAAGCCGAGGCAGCTTTCCAAGAGATGAAGAACCTAATATTAGAACTACCTTCGTTAACCACCCCAAGGCCGAAAGAACAGTTATCCATATACTTAGCAAAGATCAAAGGGGGTTAGTGCCGTTCTAGTGGTAGAAAGGGATGGGAGGCAGTCGCCGGTGCATTACGTGAGCCGAACCTTGCACGAAGCGGAAAGAAATTATGCTCCGATGGAAAAATTAGCTTTATGTCTGCTACATGCATCACGAAGACTGCGAAGATATTTCGAAGCTCATCCCATTCGGGTCATCACCGACCAACCCGTTAAACAAATATTGTACAAGCCGGAAGTTTCAGGAAAGCTTGCGAAATACGCCGTAGAGCTAGGAGCTTACAACATCACATATGCCCCTAGAAATGCGGTCAAGGGTCAAGTGCTAGCAGACTTTCTCACGGAAGTTCAAGTCGAATCCGGACGCCCGGGACGCCATGGAAAGGGTAAGAGTGTAATGGAGGTAGGAATGGAAGGAGAATGGCTGTTGTACACAGACGGCGCGTCCAATAGCAAAGGAGCCGGAGCAGGTTTAGTGCTCATCAGCCCGGATAAGGAGGAGCTTACTTACGCTCTGGCTCAATTTTCCCCAGCACCAATAATGAGGCCGAATATGAGGCTCTTCTCGCCGGACTCGGATCGCATGAAGCTAAAAATCAGAAGCTTGAACGTACGAGTTGATTCTAAATTGGTTGCTAGTCAGATCAAGGGAGAATTTGTGGCTACTAAAGAAAGCATGCAGAAGTACTTGGCTCAGGCGAAAGAACACATAGCGGGGTTTCAAGGCTTCAAAATCCGCAACATCCCAAGGGCTCAGAATCAAAAGGCAGATATACTGAGCAAGTTAGCATCGGTAGCTTTTGACCATCTCACTAAGAAGGTATTAGTAGAAGTCTTGGAAAAACCCTCGGGGGAAGAACGGAGAATTGAAACCGTGGTGGAAGAAGAGGCGGATAACTGGATGACGCCGATCATCAGATGCTTGGAAGAAGGGGTTTGGCCGGGTGATCCCAATGAGGCCAGGAGCCTACGAATGAAAATTCCGCAATATACTATGGAAGGAGGAGTTCTATTTAAAAAGGGGTACCTATTACCAATGTTGAGATGTGTGGGTCCGTTGCAAGCAAATTACTTAATACGAGAGGTGCACGAGGGATGCTGTGGTATGCATTCTGGACCGAGAACCGTAGTGGCGGCTGATGAGGCAAGGATATTCTCGGCCCACTATGCACAAAGACGCACGAGAAGAAATCGGGAAGTGTGACTCTGTCGGATACATGCTCCGGTACCTAAGCTCCCCAAAACATTGCTAACTTCCATCATGGCCCCATGGCCTTTCTACCAGTAGGGAATGGACGTGTTAGGCCCCTTCCCGAAGCACCGGCCGCCTCAAATATGTGATCGTAGCAATAGACTATTTTACAAAATGGATATAAGCAAAGCCGTTGGTAAAAACGACGGGAAAGGACGTTATAAAATTTGTCTACGAAAATATCGTATGCAGGTACGGCCTACCGGGGATCATAGTCACCGATAATGGAACTAATTTTGTCAATGACCCGTTCAAAAAATGGTGCGAAGGCCTAAAAATTAAGCAGATAAATACGGCCGTTGCACATCCGCAAGCCAATGGATTAGTAGAACGGGCCAACAAAAGTCTGATGGAGGGGATAAAGACAAGATTAGGACGGGAGAGAACCGGATGGGTGGATGAGCTACCCAATGTCTTATGGGCACACCGAACAACACTTAAAACAAGCAACGGTGAGACCCCATTCAGTTTAACATACGGAAGCGAGGCCGTGATACCGGCAGAAATTGGGATGCCTACATACCGAACGATGATGTTCCGGGAAGATCTTAACGAAGAGGAGCAGCGTGTGAACTTGGATCTCCTTCAAGAAAGAAGGGAAAGTGCTGCCATACGAGAAGCCAAGTACAAAACGCAGGTTGAGCAATATTACAACCGGAGGGTCAAGCCGATGAACTTCAAAGTAGGCGACTTTGTATACCGGAAGAACGAAGCTAGCCGGGTGGAAAACCAAGGAAAGCTGGGACCCAATTGGGAAGGCCCCTACCGGGTGATAGGAGCGAATCAGAATGGCTCTTATAAGTTACAGACGATGGAAGAAAAAGAGGTCCCTCGTACCTGGCACGCCATAAACTTAAGAAACTGTTTCTTATAATTGTTATTGTGATAAGAATCCCAGGATTATCATGTAACCGGACCTATATATGTATAATAGTCTAATGATGAAAGTTTTGCTAAGGTATGGAAAACAATTTTCTGGAAAAAACAAAGTGATGCATGGCTATTCCGACGGCTGGCCCCCGTCGAGCATGATTGCTAGAAATACACCCGGATAACATACCGGATGCCCGAAAACACCTGACTCGGATGCCCAAATAATGGACGGCCAAAAGTAGTAAATAATACTATGGACGCCTGGGGGAATACCCCCCGGATGCCCGCGCACTCTTGCCGGATGCCCTAATAAAGGAAGCCCTAAAAATGCATTAGGTTGCCCGGGTATACGGATGCACGGCCAATGCGCCGGATGCCCTTTAAAAAGCTTAAAGGAAGTTTATCAATGCGAAATATGACAAAAAGACAGAATATACAACACGCAAAGATTTATCTAAGTTAAATATGTGGTTACGTCTCAAAAAAGTGACGAACATGAGCCATAAACGGTGGAGTATTAATTATTACAATTATAATTGTTCAAATCATCGTTTACAAACATAAGTCAAGGGAACTTCAAATATTGGCCCCTGGATGCTGAACGGCCGGAGTGTCAAGTGGACCAGTAACGACTGGAGGCTGAGAAGAAACACCGGCCGGGTCCTTACGAGGAGGGGCGGCGGGTTCCATGTTCAGAAAGTCACCCAAGGGTAGCCGATAATAATCCGCTAGCTTCGGGATATAGGGATACTCGGCCTCAAAGAGTTTGTTGAACTCGGATTTCCATAATTTCGGAGCATCCTTATTGACGTTGGCAATGCCCTTCAGAGCTTCAACGATATCCTCCTCCTTTCTACCCATACTTGCCCCAAGTTACAAACCCAGCTGGAAGGTCGGTGTAAACTTTAGCCATACTCTTCTTATATTATGCACTTTGCCGAATAGGCGCTAACCACTGGAAGAAGAATACGGACGGCATTTTGATTTATTACCTCCGACTGGGCCACCTCGGCTGCCAAGCTCCCATTCTCCGCCTTCAGTGACTCCAAGGATTGATCTTTGGCACTCAACTCACTTTCAAGCTTCCTGATTCTCTCGACTTGTGCAGCGGAAGTTCCTCTCTACTCTCCCCTTTCCCGGGTGACCCTGTCCACCTCATCCTCCAGATTTTTACCCTTGTCTAGGATAACTTGATACTCGGCTTCCCGTTTCTTCAGCTCTCCGGCGAACCTCTCAATCTCCCCTTCGGCGACCGCCAATCTCTCCGCCAACCCCTGACAACCCTGATGAGTCTGAGTGAGATCCCACAAAGTAGACGACATCCCAGTGAACCTCTTCAACAATTCACCTTGGGCTATCACACTTTTTCCGAATTCTTCATAGGCCCGACGAGTGAGCTCAATGTTGTTCATTTGTTCTAAAGCCTCTTGCTCGGCCGGTGTGGGAAGATTATCGAGGAGCTCTTTGCAGGACCGGTAAGAATTTATCCGAACGTCATCCCGAAGTTCCCATGGTGGGACGAAGATGTTCGTGGCTTCATCTATATAACGAATAAAGGGGGTTAAGAAAACAATCGGTATACACAAAAAAGAAATGATAAGCGGAAGGCCAAAACGCACCAGAATCCAGGTTGATTTTATCAATCCGCTTAAGGCCGCGATAGTGGTGGGCCGAGAAACCTGAAAGACACAACATAGTAAGGTGGGGAAAATCACAAGTATGGACAACCGAACAATCTATACGTACCTTCGGAAACATGATGAGCCGAGTCCACTGGGGGTGTTTGGCCGCCTTCCTCGGCCGGAGGGGTCTACATTTGTTGCAATTGCTCACCGCCGCCAGCAACATTTTCTCCCATCCTTTCGCGGGCCGCACTACCACCTCCACCCTCGACAGCAATATTTGGGGCCCCCTGCTCAGCATCAACATTCATATCCGCCCCCTGGACATCTTCCGGACGGATTTGATTCAGAGGATCCGGGTTATCGATTGGCTCTCCAAAAGATAAGTGCTCAACAAATTGACGACGCGCCTTTTTCTTCTTGCCTTGCGCTTTGGAAGTCCCTTCTCCAGCGCCCCTCTTCTTTGCTAGCCGAGCCTGAGCCTCCTTCTCTTTCTTCTCCCTCAGAGCAACAACGTCACCATCTGCTTCTTCGGCTCTCTGATCCAAAGCATCTTTAGGGGGAGGGGACGCTCCCACAGCCAGAGGGTCAGAGGTTCTCTTTGGAATCTCCCTGTTCGGATCAGCGACCGGACCCTTGCTCACCACCGTTCCCTCCCAATCCGGAAGCTCAAGATACTCGACATATTAACAACGGAAAACAAGGAAGTAACAACAAAAACAAATTGATTAGAGACTTAAAAGGACAGAGCCGGGGAGACAAACGTCAAATCCCGGGGTGACAAGACTAAAACGAGTAATTACCATGACCCCGGGCATCTTTTAGAACAGGCTCGAACCCGGGATTCTTGAAAACCGAGGAGAGATGGCACATCCATAAAAGACTCATCGTCGGACTACGTAACTTAATAAGATTACGGCTAAGTCTTTCGGCGTCCGCATGAGAAAAGCCGGTGGGAAAAGTGTCGTGATTTTGAGTCCTTGTGTCTCCACGCCATAGCCATAGGGATGGCTCGCCTGTCGATCAAGAAAACTTTTCTTTCGGTGTTTGACCGGACGAACCTCCTTGAAACACTTATATGAACCCTTACCCGTCCGGTTCTCAAAGGAAAACCAATGCCCTTGCTTGCACAACCGGTAGAACGCCCGGAAGAGTGAGACCCTGGGCTGTATGTTGAGGCTATAACACCTAATCTCGAAAAGCATCACCCGATTCAATCCTAACGGACTAGCCGAGAAATGTGCACCCTAAAGTGTTTAATCACGTTCAGCAAAAAAGTTGAGAAGGGAATCCTAACTCCTCCTATCTCTAACTGCTTAGGATAAATACCTATCTTGTTCTCCGGCAACTGATCCATAGTCATATTATCCGGGGTAAACCGACGCAGATCAGCGGGAATGTCATACTCGGCTACTATATTGTCTAACTCAGATTGTGTTAACCTAGAAGTATGTACGTGCATATCAAACTTAGGAACGATCGGCTGAACGGTCTCCTCATTAGTCTCTTCGGTCGGACGGGCGGAGGTATTTTCTCTATCGGGAATGTTCCCATCGGTTCCAATATCGGCCATTTCTAAAAGATGCCGGGACAATTTACAGATATTAACAGAGAAGGGACGGAGACAAACCTTAAAAAGAAGTGAAGAAGACGTCCGGAGATACGAAAACAGTTTGTATGTGTGTGAAAAGTAAAACCAAAATGAGGAGGAAAGGGATATATATATACTGAGGAAACCCTAGCTGACTGACAAGGCGTCCAATCGGTCGAGGTGCTGGTGACGTGGACTTACATGGGCCATACACGTGAAGGGAAGCGACAACAAGCGCGGAAAAGCCCAAAAGATCACTGGCCCAATTAATCGGCCCATTCTCATGAAGTTAGCCAGGTTTGACCGGCATGGTGCGACGCATTTTTTCTCGGACGGGCGGAACTATGATAAGTGTTACATCATCGCTTACACGCCAAGAATATAACACTGGGGGACATGTTGACGTATATACCGGACGGTCCAACGTCCGGCCAGACACATGCTCCGGATGTCAAGACACGTAAGCCGAACGACCATCCTGACGTCCGGCCAAATAATAATAATCCCGACCATGTCAGCAGGTTTTAGGGGATTTCCTACCACGTAGCCTACTAAGTAAGGTAGCCCTAGGCCTCAAGGAATGGCTGAACAGTAGGGGAATAGTAGCGTGAATAAGAAGTTGGGGTAGTATAAATACCCCAACATATTTATTACTTTACACACAGTTTTACACCTACACTCTTACTACATTTATCACAATATAACCCTTTACTTATCTTTACACCGGAGCTTGGTCTCGGGACAAACCCCGAGGCGAGGCTAACGTATCCGTACATTGTGCAGGAGACGATCATCCTCCAACAGGACAGCTGGGATTGGACGGAAGCAGGATTTTGCTTCAACGCAAGCCCAAAGTCTCCTATTTTCGCAGTCAAATCATCATCCAACAAAACATTACTTGGCTTTAGATCACAATGCACCACCGGAGCCACCACACATTCATGATGAAAATAGCTCAATCCACTAGCTACATCAATTGCCACTTTTAATCTGTCCATAAAACCCATTTTGTTCCGGATCCACTTCTCCAAACTCCCATTCTTCATGAATTCATAGATCAGCGCAAGAAAATCCATGTTCTTGTGATCCAAACTTGAGCATGAAGTAATCAACTTGACCAAATTTCTATGCCTAAGATATCGTAGGGCAGCACATTCTGCCAAAAACCTAGGCAATGAGTTGGTGGTTTCCATGTCAAGAACTTTCACAGCGATTTCCTGGAAATGTCCTTCAAGGTTGAGGCACCCTTTGTAGACAGACCCAAAACTTCCACGGCCGATCAGGCATTCCTCGCTGAAGTTACTCGTTGATGATCGTAGTTGTTCATATTTTACAATTTGATGTTGGCCCTTGAAGGAGTCTGGACAGTCCATGATCATCATATTGTTTCTACGGAAGTAGAAAAACAAAGCAATAAATAAAAGAATTGCTAGTATAGGAGCTATTACTGTTACCGAGATCACAATTCCTCTGTGGTTATCACCTCTCTTGCATTTGGAATCATAGCATAGCTTTGGGTTGCCTTCAAGATGAACACTAGTAAGATTAGAGAAAACCCCATTACTAGGAACTTTCCCTTCAAGGTTGTTGAAAGAAAGGTTCAGCGATTGCAGGGCCATCAAGTTTTGGAGTTCAAGAGGGATTAGACCGGAAAGTTGATTGGAAGAAAGGTCGAGTGTTTCCAAACCTTTGATTTCACCCAAACTGCCGGGAATGTTTCCTGAAAGATAATTCCTAGAGATGATCAGCTTCTCTAAGCTCTTACAGTTCTTGATCGAGTTTGGAATGTTGCCTGACAAATGGTTATTGGAGAGATCAATTGTCACCACTCTTTCCAAAAGGTCAATTTCTCTAGGCAATGGACCGCTTAGTGAGTTGCTCGAAAGATTGAGGATAGTGGTTAAACTAGGGAGATCTAGAACTTCTAAGGGAATACTTCCATTGAGATTATTAATGGACAAATCAACCGAAAGTACCTTTCCGAAATTCCTGAAACTGATGGGTATGCTTCCTTCTAATTCATTGTTTGACAAGTCAAGTTGAGATAGATTTCTAAGATTTCCCAAAGAATTTGGGATATACGAAGATAATATATTTTTGCCTAATATAAGCTCTTGCAAGTTCTCTAATTGGCCTATCTCTCGCGGGATTTTACCAGAAATGGAGTTGTAACTTATATTTAATAAACCTAGTCCCTTTAATTGACCAATCGAGGATGGGATACTTCCGGATATCCGTTTTGAGCCAATGTACAAGCTTCTGAGTTGTTTGGAAAGATTTCCGATGAACTCGGGAATGACCCCATCAAAATGGTTACCATCAATAGCAAGGAAACCAAGCTTTGTACTATTTACCAGAGAATTTAAGAAACTAAGACCCTCACCCCGATCGCTGACGATATCATTGTACCCAATATTATACATTTCTAGCTTAGGGAGGTTCCCTAAACCTGGTGGTACAATCCCATGCAATCGGTTATGTGCCATTCGTATGATTCTTATGTTTGTGAGGTTGTGAAGTGAACCTGGAATTGTTCCTGTGAATCTATTGATGCAAAAATTGAAAACCAAGAGATTCGGGAGTGTATCCCCAACGTTGTAAGGTATATGTTGGGAATTATACGTTTGAGTTGATAAGACAAAAAGAATAAAACAAGAGGGACTTAATATGACAAGAAGGAAACCTACAAAAAGATGGAAGGACTTGCTTGCAAAAGAAGTTTTATTTATTAGTCCTTATCCTCTAGTATATAAAGAGGACATAGGTGTAGGTTTTAATTAAGTCTTCCATAATGTAGTCGACTAAAAGGTGTGTGTTTAGCCTAGACGTTAGGGGAGAACGTCTAGGGTATTAGGTTATTAGTTTAGTTAGTAGACGTGTTCCTATAAACGTCTATATTAGAGTATTAGTTAATGGTGATAAAAACCTTGTGTCAATAACAAAGTTTTGTTTTGATTATTCCGCTGCGTATTATGTTTATTATCTTTGTTATTGATCCCTAGCTGAGCTTATAAACGATATTCGCAATTGGTATCAGAGCGGGGAGCTCTTGATATAGGGTTTATTCAAGGTTTTATTGAAGCAGAAAAAGTTGTCGAAGAAAGCAGTTTTGAAGCTGATGTGATGAAGTTTTAAATTCAGATTGGGAAAAGATAAAAACTATTGGTCGAAGCAATATTTATCCAATCTGTGTAAATTAAATTGGGTGATCAATGTTACCTCGTACACATTTAATGGTTTGTCGTTTGCCTAACGATATTACTTTGGGTATGCAAGTGGGTTGATTATAATAAATAAATTTAATTGGTTGAAAAATCGGCAGTAAGCACATGGTACATGGTCATGTGATAAAAGATGGAAATTACTTATGATTGGTTTAAACGTGGAGATGAAATCAGGTCTCTTATCACCACACGTGCAAACCGGATGGATTCTATGTGATGCGATGCATAGTTATTATGGTGGTCTTGCATTGTGATTGGTCCAAAGTCTAAGGTATTTGTACTGCATTTAATCGTTTATATCTAATTGGTCAATGATGCGTTTGGTCAAGTCAGAAGTTGGTCATCAATTGCGGCATTTATTTTTTAAACGATTTTCATCACGTGGGTTGAAGTCAAACAAGTTTCATGATTTTGTTTAGATTTTAAACGAAAGTACTGATTATATTTGAAGATATTGCTACTCGTTCGAAAGTACTTTTGCTCATTAGTTTGCAAAGTACTGCTGCTATTATTTTCAAAGTACTGCTCGAGGATTTTTTAAAAGTACTGATGCTGCTGCTTCACGATTATTTGAAAGTACTGCTGGTCGAATTTTCTGCAAAGTACTGTGTCAAAGTACTGCAGATTTTGATGAAAGTACTGCTCCCACAAAGTACTGTTCGAGGCTTGTTCAAGGTACTGCAGATTTTAAACGAAAGTACTGCTGAAGTTATTTGAAAGTACTGCTTCGTTTTTCAAAGTACTGTTTATGAAAGTACTGCTCCTTCCCAAAGTACTGCTCATGGTTTATTACGAGGCGATTTTGATTTAAGGGGAAGTCGAGCATGATATTTGGACGACACACACACAGGTTATTGTTCACACACAAAAAGAGTTTGGTTATTTGTTCTTAAAAGGATTTAAAAAAGGCTAGTTATGGAGATTTATTGAAGAATTGATTACGAAGATGATTATTTATCACTTATTTGAAGGTGAAGTGGAATTACTTGGTTTGTGTTCTTATCATCTAGCTTGTTGAATCTAGCAATGTGTGATTTTTCTTATGATGCTCTATGCACACATTGGCTATCACTTGAAGGAGTTACATTGTAGTGCTCAGTGTCTCATACTAGTTGAGGATTCTTTTCAAGGGATTGCGGTCTACTTATATTTGGTTCGTATAAGTATGGAGTTCCGTGGATAGTAAAGATTTAAGACACAAGTTTGGGAAATACAAGGAGCTTACAGATTTTCTTCACAAGTTCGTTATATTTGGTTTTCTTCACAAAGTGATCATTACAAGGAGCTTACAGATTTTGAAGAATCAAGAAGATGGTTAACATATGGTTTTTAGAGGAAGCTTATTGTTAAAAGTTTAACCATCTACATGCATCACTCAAGGGGAAGTGTTTGATTCTTATTACTATTGATTAGTATTACTACTGATGGTTTAGATTTCTACTGTTTCAAGTTCATTTTTAGTTGCGGAAAACTTCATGGAGGGTAATTTGAGACATTGGAAGGATGAATTGGATGTGTAGTATTGGTTCGTGGTGGTCAAGATCATTATTTGCATATGTTCCCTATTTGGATAATAACAAAAAGGGGAAGAGATGTTTGAGTGGCGTGGCATGGATTAAGGGGAAGACAAAGGAAGACATACTTGTTTCATTCATGGTGAGATCCCTGATCTCAATTTCTCTACTTCGTCTAGGGAAGTTCGTTCAAGAATGGTTTTGTCATTATCAACTAGGGGAAGATTGTTGGGAATTATACGTTTGAGTTGATAAGACAAAAAGAATAAAACAAGAGGGACTTAATATGACAAGAAGGAAACCTACAAAAAGATGGAAGGACTTGCTTGCAAAAGAAGTTTTATTTATTAGTCCTTATCCTCTAGTATATAAAGAGGACATAGGTGTAGGTTTTAATTAAGTCTTCCATAATGTAGTCGACTAAAAGGTGTGTGTTTAGCCTAGACGTTAGGGGAGAACGTCTAGGGTATTAGGTTATTAGTTTAGTTAGTAGACGTGTTCCTATAAACGTCTATATTAGAGTATTAGTTAATGGTGATAAAAACCTTGTGTCAATAACAAAGTATTGTTTTGATTATTCCGCTGCGTATTATGTTTATTATCTTTGTTATTGATCCCTAGTTGAGCTTATAAACGATCTTATCAAGTGGTATCAAAGCCTGTGTGGAAACTCTGACTAGGAAGAAACCCTACTTCAACAATATTCAAGATGTCGACTGAAGCTGTTCCACCACCCTCAATCACCTCACTCAGAATTCCAATAATCAAAAAGGGAGAATATGATCTCTGGTGCATGAAGATGAGGCAATACATTGCCATTACTGACCATGCTCTTTGGAATGTTATTGTGAATGGGAATGAAGTTGTAGCAGACCCCATTGATATTCTTGGACAACCAAAGGCACCTAAACTAGTATTACCAGCAGCAACCTTAAGGAATCAAGAGAAGGCACTCAACATTCTCTTATCGGCCATTCCAGATGGTCATCTTCTCAAATTTCATGATGCTAAAGATGCTAAGCAGCTCGGGCTGCTCTCAAGACCAAATTTGGAGGGAATGAAGCCTCTAAAAAGATGCACAGAAATTTGCTAAAGCAACAGTTTGAAACTTTCACAGTTGGTGAAAGAGAGAGTCTTGATGCTTCATATGATAGGTTTCAGAATCTTCTCAACATGTTGGAGCTATACAAGGCGGAAGTATCAGTTGAAGATGCTAATTTGAAGTTTCTAAGGAGTTTGCCATCTTCATGGCATGTGATTGCTACAATGATCAGAGGACAACAAGGTTTGGATGTCATGGACTTTGATGATCTCTATCATCAACTTAAGGTGTATGAGCATGAGATGAGTGGTCAAACAAGTTCTAAGTCTCACAAGATTGCCTTTCTATCTTCGAAAAGAAGGCCAAGACTTCCATTAAAAGTAATGCTTCTCCTCAAAGTACTTGTTTCTCAAAGTATCTGCTGTCTATACACCCTCTTCATATGTTCAACAGGCCTCACCAACTACCACTATGGCCTCAGATGAAGTTATGTGCTCCTTCTTTGCACAACAAGCTAGTTTACCGGTCACTTATGAAGAAGATCTAGCACAGATTGAAGAAGATGCACTTGAAGAAATTGATATCGGGTGGCAAGTTGCTATGATCACTGCAAGAATCAAAAAGTACATGAAGAAGACAGGCAAAAGCATTGATTTCAAACCAAAACAGGGCATAACTTTTGACAAATCTAAAATTGAATGCTTCAATTGTCAAAAGACTGGTCACTTTCCAAGGGAGTGCAGGTTTGCTAAGTATTAAGCAAACAGGACACTGAACGACCAAAACTTGAGCTTAAGAAAATTCCAATTACTGAAACAACGGCTTTGGTTGCTCAAGAGAAGTTATCGAAGTTGATGGAGTGAAGAGTTTGATGATGAACCAAGGTAACTTATTGCATGGTAGGTGGAAGAAGAAATTGAAGATTCAGTAGAAGCATTGGATTGGAGCACTGTTTTTGCTGAAGAACCTAAACATGCTGTTTTGGAATCTGATGATGGCTTTGGAAGATTTGACTGGAGCAAGGAAAGTGAAGATGATCCTGTTCAACTCGCATTGGTGGCTACTTCACCAAATCAATATCCTATCTCTGAGGTATGCTCAAATTGCTATGATTTTTATCATAAATTGCTTAGCAGTTATGTGATTGAGAGAGATAATTGTGTTAAGGCTAGGGCTGAGGTAGCAGGTTATCAAATAACCTTAGAATCTATGGAAGCCAAAATTTTAGCACATGAAACTAATGAAGTAGCTTGGGCTGAAAAATATGCCCAACAGGATTATCAGTTAAAGCTTAGTGAATGGAAATAAATCTAAAATTGAATGCTTCAATTGTCAAAAGACTGGTCACTTTCCAAGGGAGTGCAGGTTTGCTAAGTATCAAGCAAACAGGACATCTGAACAGCCAAAACTTGAGCTTAAGGAAATTCCCATTACTGAAACAAAGGCTTTGGTTGCTCAAGAGAAGTTATCAGAAGTTGACTGGAGTGAAGAGTTTGATGATGAACCAGTAACTTATTGCATGGTAGCAGTGGAAGAACAAATTGAAGATTCAGTAGAAGCATTGGATTGAGCACCTTTTGCTGAAGAACCTCTGAACATGCTATTTTGGAATCTGATGATGGCTTTGGAGGATTTGACTGGAGCAAGGAAAGTGAAGATGATCCTGTTCAACTTGCATTGGTGGCTACTTCACCAAATCAATCTCCTATCTCGGAGGTATGCTCAAATTGCTATGATTTTTATCATAAATTGCTTAGCAGTTATGTGATTGAGAGAGATAATTGTGTTAAGGCTAGGGTCGAGGTAGCGGTTATCAAATAACCTAAGAATCTATGGAAGCCAAAATCTTAGCACATGAAACTAATGAAGTAGCTTGGTGAAAAATATGCCCAACCGGATTATCAGTTAAAGCTTAGTGAATGGAAATTAAACTGTAAAATTGCTGAAATTGAGAAATTAACTAGGGAAAGAGATGATTTGTTAGCTAAGTTTGCTGCTTGGGGTGAAGCCGGTCTGTCACATGTTTCTTATGTTCAAAAACAGCAAAGAGCCTACCTTAAAACTGGATTAGGTTTTGGAATGGATTTTAGTAAGATAGAAGAAAACCAATCTAGTAATCAGGATGCAGGTGAGTATGAGGATATAACCACTAGTGATGAAGAACTCATTAATTATGTAGATACATCTAGTAATGATGGTTCAATAAGTGACTCACCTCCGGAATATAAGAAAGCTAATGATTATCATGCTGTTCCACATCCCACTGGCATTCATCAACCCCTTAGGCCCGATGTTTCTCGTTTTGGAGTAGACAGTCTAGAGTTTAGGAAAAAGCTAGTTGCTCAATCTAGGTCTGAAAACCCAAAGAATCTGTTGAAAACGATGTTCAAAATCAAGCAGTACCTTTAAATCAAAGTATCGCTCAACAAGCGATACCTTCTTCAAAACCTTTTCAAAACAAGATCTTGCTAAACCTTTTTGGGATAATTTTGGTCAAAACAGGTTTAATCACTCACCAAGAAGGCAAAATAATTTTGGGCATAGACATAGAAGATGTCACTTTGACGAGTATGGGTCGAAATCGTGTTTTGTGTGTTTTATTCCTACTCATCTAATTAAGGATTGTGAACATCACTCAAAATACCTTAGAAAATTTCCAAAGAACAAGACTGCCAACCAGAAATCTAGAGAGTACAAACCAGTTTGGAATAATTCAAATAGGGTCAATCACGAAATTTGTCACCGATCATAGATACCCACACCAAAAAACCTTTTTCAAAACCTTCAAGATCTCACAATACTTTCCAAAGTATCGTTAACTCGGCCCAAGATACTTTCTCAAAGTACAGCCACAAAACAAGGTACTGCTCACAATACTTGGTATAGAAATTCTAGGAAATCTCACTATCAACCTAGAAGGTATTACAATTCACATAGGAGATTTAGATCGCAGGAACCAAGTGTTAAAACAGAATGGGTTAAGAGGGAAAGTACTGCAGAGGGACATACTTTCAACCAAAAGTGTATCAGATGTCTTTGTGATGACAGAAAAAGAGATTTGTGTTGAAAAACCAGAAAGTTTTGAAAATCCACATGCTAAAGATCAAAAGATAATTCGGGATCATCATTTGAAAGATAGTGGTAATTACATACTCAAAGAATTTGAGTTTGTAACTCCACAAGGGGAACACAAGTCAAGAATGGCTTGGGTTCCTAAAAGTTCTAACTCTTTTCTTTATGTGCGGGCAACCCGAAGAGGAGCTTAAAGATCATCTTATTGTGGATATTGGTTGCTCTGGAAGTATGATAGGAGACAAAGAGATCCTGTCTGATTTTAGGAAGATTAGTGGAGGAAGAGTTGCATTTGGGAATGATCCCAATGGAGGAAAGATTACTGGTAAAGGGACTATCAAAGAAGGGCTTATAGATTTTGAGAATGTTAGATATGTAAAGGAGTTAAAGTTCAATCTATTGTCAGTATCACAAATCTGTGATAAAAAGCATCCTGTGTTATTCACTGACACCGAATGTCTTATCCTTTCCTCTGACTTTAAGCCTGTTGATGATGAATTAGTAGTTCTTAGAGTACCAAGGAAGAATGATGTGTATAGTTTAGACATGAAGAGTCTACATTCCTATGGAAGAGCCACATGTTTGGTGGCTAAAGCAACATCTGAAGAGGCACATCAATGGCATCGAAGATTGGGTCATGTTAACTTCAAGAATATCAATAAACTGGTCAAAGGCAATCTAGTTAGAGGTTTACCTTCAAAGACTTACAAGAATGATCAATCATGCTTGGCATGCAAAAAGGGTAAACAACACAAAGCTTCCTGCAAGAAGCTTGAGGAGCGATCTATTAGAGAACCTTTGGAGCTGTTACATATGGATTTGTTTGGACCTGTTTCTGTGGCAAGTTTAAACACGAAAAAGTACTGCTTAGTTGTAAATGATGATTGCGTAGATTCAGTTGGGTATTTTTCTTGGGTTTTAAAGATGATACTTTTGATACTATTCAGACACTGATTATTGCTCTTGAAAACCAATTGAGACTCAAGGTTCGAGGTATTAGATGTGACAATGGGACTGAATTCAAGAACAAACTTATGGATGAATTTTGTGCAAACAAAGGCATAAAAAGGGAGTTTAGTATTGCAAGAACACCACAAATGAATGGTGTTGCAGAAAGGAAGAATAGGACTTTGATTGAAGCAAAGAAGAACAATGTTAGCAGATTCTCACCTACCTATTCAGGGGCGAAGTGTAAGTACCGCTTGTTATGTACTTAACAGAGTCTCAGTCACTAAACCACAGATGAAGACACCTTATGAATTGCTGATGGGCAATAAACCCAACATTCGTTTTATGAAACCTTTTGGATGCCCTCTTACTATTTTAAACACTATTGATAATCTGGGAAGTTTGATGGCAAGTCAGAAGAAGGATACTTATTGGGTTATTGCACTAACAGTAAGGGCTTTAGAGTATACAACAAAGTTACTAAGAAGGTTCAAGATTGTCTTCATGTTGAGTTTTTAGAAGATCAAGACAATGAGAAAGGTAAAGGTCCGGATTGGATGTTTGATCTTGAGGTTTTAACTCCATCTATGAACTATGTACCTGTTAGGGAAGAAAATCAACCAGTGCACAGTGGAGAAGATTTACAATATGTGGTTCATGGAGTTCATATTCGACCGATGTCGTTCGATGAAGATCCTGTTAGTTCAAACCAAAGTACTGAAGTTCCAAAACAAAGTACGGTTGCCCCACCGCGAAAAATACTTGCTCCGTAATCTTCTTTATATGCTGAGGATCAATCTATTCAAGAAGAACTTAATCAGATGCTTCTTCAAGATGTTTTAGCACATTCTTACACTGATGAACAAAGGAGAACTTATGAAGAGGCTAAGAGGAAGAACCAGACTGCAGAGTACTCTCACAGACTTTGGACAAGATTTCGAACAAAGTACCGCTTCACCAGTTGACAAGACTTTAGCCGATCCGATGATCATACCATGTCCGGATTAGAAGATACTGATGATGAATTTGAAGATGAAGGTATTTTCCCAAATTCCAATGAAGGTGCTGATGTTACTAATTTAGAGGATAATTATGAAGTTCCACAGTCTCCAAACTTAAGAACTCATAAGAATCATCCTTCTGATCAAATCATTGGTCCTTCTACTTCTGGAGTGCTAACTAGACACAGAGCTAAGACTTTTTCTACACCTCACAATGCTTTACTTAGCTTTGTGTATAAACAAAACAGGCTGAATCATAAGGACCATCAAACCTGTCTATTTACTTGTTTTATTTCTCAAGAAGAACCCAAGAATATTGCTCAAGCTTTGACTAAAGAAAGCTGGGTTGAAGCTATGCAGGAAGAACTTCTTCAATTTAAACTTCAAGAGGTTTGGGTTTTATGTGATCTTCCAGATGGGAAGAGAGTTATTGGAACCGTGATGGGTTTTAGGGTCAAAAGATATGAAAGAGGTAATGTTATCAAGAATAAGGCAAGGTTAGTAGCACAAGGATATAGACAAGAAGAAGGCGTAGATTATGATGAAGTGTTTGCTCCTGTAGCACGAATAGAAGCTATTAGAATATTTCTTGCTTTTGCTTCTTATATGGGCTTTCAAGTTTATCAGATGGATGTCAAAAGTGCCTTTTTATATGGCAAGATTACAGAGGAAGTTTATGTCAAACAACCTCCGGGTTTTGAAGATCCTAAACATCCAAACAAAGTCTACAAGGTAGTTAAGGCTCTTTATGGCCTTCATCGGGCACCTAGAGCTTGGTATGAAAGACTCTCCACATTCTTATTGCAACATGGATATAGAAGGGGAGCTATTGACAAGACTTTGTTTATCAAGAGAGTCAAGAAAGATATTATGTTAGTTCAAGTTTATGTTTATGATATCATTTTTGGGGCTACCAAACAGTCCATGGTTAAGGAGTTTGAGTACCTGATGCGAAAGAATTTCAAATGAGTTCAATGGGAGATTTGACTTTCTTTTAGGACTTCAGTGTTAAGCATCAAAGGAAGGTATTTTTTTCAGTCAAGACAAGTATGTTACTGACATACTTAAGAAATTCAATTTTGATGATATGAAGGTTGTTACTACACCCATTAAATTTATCAATTCATTGGGCAAAGATGAAGATGGACACCCTGTTGAAGTCAAGCTTTATAGATCAATGATTGGCTCTCTTATGTATCTCACTGCATCAAGGCCCGATATTATGTTTGCAGTTTGTCTATGTGCTAGATATCAAGTTTCCCCAAAGATCTCTCACATGAATGCAGTAAAGAGAATCTTCTTTTATTTGAAGCAACAACCAAAGTTGGGGTTGTGGTATCCTAAAGAGTCACCTTTTCACTTAGAGGCTTTTTAGATAGTAATTATGCAGGTGATAACTATGATAGAAGATCAACCACTGGAGGGTGCCAATATCTTGGAAGAAGGTTAGTCTCCTGGCAATGCAAGAAGCAGACAATTGCAGCAACATCATCTACTGGAGCTGAATATGTAGCTGCTGCAAGTTGTTGTGGACAAGTTTTGTGGATGCAGAATCAACTCTTGGACTACGGGTTCAATTTCAAAAATACTCCTATCAATATTGATAATGAGAGTACCATTTGTATTGTGAAGAATCCAGTTTATCATTCCAAGACCAAGCATATTCAGATTAGGCATCACTTTATCAGAGATTGTTATGAGCAATGCACTCATTAATGTTGTTAAAGTTCATACAGATGACAACGTAGCTGATTTACTCACCAAAGGCTTTGATGTTTCAAGATTCAATCACTTGGTGGTGAGTATTGGCATGATTAACTACTAAGCTATGTTTGAGGGGAGGACTATAAGGTGTTAGTATAGTCCTGTGTATTGCTTGAGGGGAGGATGATTGTATATACTTAGTTTCTATGGAGGAGTTTGGCAAAGTACTGTTTTTCTTGAAAGTACCGCTTGGAAAGTATCGCTTGGGAAAGTATCGCATACATGGAAAGTACTTTTTGTCGTATTAAAGTACTGTTCCAACGGTTATATTGAGGGGTAATTAATGCTAACGGTTATTTTATTTTGGGCAGTGATTTTTCAAATCTCTCCTATAAATAACTACTTTCCGATTTTCCTTCTCATATTATTACATTAGCATCGTTTCCATCTTTCTCTCATTCTTATTCAATTTCAATTTGTGCTTACATAATCACCAATGGCGAATCGACTTACTGTTTCAAAGCACAATATGGTAGCAAATTTAGACAAGACTGAAGATAATGTGGCGTTTCACGATATTATTGATTTTTAACTGGTCGTAATCAGTTATGCTCTTTAAGTGGAGCCGGATATTATTGAGCCTTGGATTCAAGAATTTTGGGCTACTGCAAGAGAAAACATGGAGAATGAAGAATTTTATATTAGGGCTACAGTTGTTGGACGACCTGTAAAGATTATCAAGCATCTATTAGAGAGGATTTGCGCTTTAATGATAATGATGGTGCTATTCGTTTTGCCTAGGAATTGATTTGGGAAACTTTTGGGCATATTGGTTATGAAGGTTCTTTAACGGAACAAACATTCAGAAAATAGTTGTTTTGTCCTCAATGGAAATTTTTGGTTCATGAGTTGCTACATTGCATAAGTGCTAAGAGTACTTCTTGGGAGCAGTTCGGGTCCAATATCGCATCTGCTATGGTTGGGTTAGCTACGGATCGAGTTTTTAACTTCTCAATGCTAATATCGGATGGGATGCTTTCGCATGTCTCACATGGGTCTACTTGGCTAATGTACCCACGGTTTATACAGGTTTTCTTAAACAAGCAACTTGCTGATGTTCCAAAACCTACGCCTTTATTGCTGTTATTGTTCAACAATCCAAGATTTTTACTTTTATGGCAAAAGGAGTGTTTTATTCAAGGGTCAAGATACTCCTTTAACAACTTCCATGATGGATGTTGTTCAGCCATGTTAGAGCAGATGATGAAGCTAATGCAGCTAGTGAAAGTATCTCTGCAAGGAACTGCACTGCATATCTGTTTCGCATGAAGGTACTGATGCAAGTACCGCATCACAGGGAAGGTACTGCATCTCTACAGTGGTACTTTGTCAAGCCCTCGAGGTACAAGAAGAAGTTTTAAGATCACCTTCTCCATCTCCACAAGGATGCTGTTCTGCTTCTCAATCAGAGGCACATTCACCTATTCAAGGAGAGGCTTCACATACCATACCTCCTGATGATATCACATTGGATAACTATGTTTTGACAAGGAGCCGGTAAAGTTGAAAAAGACTACAGAGGTCCAAGCCAAAAAGATAAAGAAATTACAATTGAAGTTTAGAAGGCTTAAGACTTTTGTGTGGCCATTAGTTCAAGAATTTCGTGTATGGGTCAAAAACAAAAAGAAGGCAAAAGCATCTAGGAAACACAAACGGGTTCATCAACCATCTTCTATCCAATTGGGGAGGAATTTAGAAAAAGAAAATTTGAAAGAAGATGTTACAAAGAAGAAAGAACCTGAAGGTACTAAAGAAAAGATTATTTCAGATATCTTGAGGAACAACAAGAACAGGTTCAAGTTCAAGGTCGATGATCAAGGTACTGAGGATCAAGGTACTGAACATCAAAGTGTTGCTTTTCAAGATACTTTTACGCAAGAGATAATAACACCAAGAGTATTGAATTTTGAAGAAGAAGCTGGTCCTTCTACAATTGTTATACAAGAAGAGGAGGAAGCTACATTCAAACCTATTTATTCTGTAAGTGATGATGAATTCATTGCTACAATTTTAGGAGATTTATCACAACCTAGAGGTGGTGTTACTATTAGAGATGTACAAGAAGAAGAACAACAAAGAACTTCTCAACCTGCAATTGATCCTAAGGATAAAGGGAAAGGTGTTCTAGTTGAAACTAAGAAAAAGAAACTAACTTTGGCAGAACTTAGAGAAATTGAAGTTGCTAGGAATGAAGCTGCAGCTAGAAAAGTTCAAGAAGAGTTAAATGCTAAAGATAGAAAAGATCGGAAGCTCAAGAAGCCAGAATAGAGAAGCGACTCAAAAGGTACAAGATGAATTAGATGTGAAGTCTGCTGAACCTTTTACATCACCTATTCTGTTAGATTTATGCCAAGAAGACTTAACAAAGCTAAAGACAGAAATGCTATAATGGCTTATCTGAAAAGTCAAGGGTATAAAGGATTGCAGAAGTTTAATTATTTTGAGATGAAAAGATTATATGATGCTGCTAGGGAGGATTATAAGAAGAATGTTGCAGGCATCAGAGATTTTAGAGAAGAAGCTACCTGGACTGAAGCTAAAAGAAAGAAGAGTTTGAAAAGAAAAAGGAAAAGCTGAAGTTACTGAGATGTTCGGTTCTCAAAGAAAGAACAAGTTGAATTAAGATCTGAGACTAGTGATGAATTAAGGAATTATCTCAGAGTAGTAGATTTTGATTATTCAAAAGAAGATAATGACATGAAGATGAACAGATCAAAGATTAGTGTTTTTGAAGTTGTGAAATCCAAGGAAGGAGATTACATGATTTTTCATAAAGAAGACGAAAGCTTCAAAGTTTTCAAAAGGCTATGGGACTTAATGCACATTATAGATAGAGTAGATCTATTCTATTTATATCATGTGGTGAAAGCTTACTTTGAACAAAATCCATTAGAAGGGATTGGTTTAGTTTTACAAGGTGATCTCATAACTGCATGGGAAACTGAAAAAGAGAGCACTGATGATGTTTGGAAGAATCAAGAAAGCTGGGAAATTGTTTCTTTGGAGATTCTTTGAAGAGTCCGGAGTTCATGTTTTAGAGCCGGAAAATGGAACGATGATACACATGTTTGCGAGAAGAAGATATCCTCTTATAGTTGAGCTCATGAGAAGAATGCTAGAGCATGGATTGGAAGTAGAAGAGGATAATGAAGCTGCTTGCATGGTTATCAACTTATTTATCAACGGACTACTATTGTGAAGATGATCAATAAGCGGTATGAATTTTATTTGAATAAAATACTTTTTGATATATCAGTACTTTTATTCAAAGTAATCTTGATCAGACATACTTTCATCAAAGTCTTGTTTGCAAAATAAACAGCTTAAATGAATTTTAGAAGATACCTTTTGCTAATTAATAAATATTTTGAAATAAAGGTTCAATAAATGGTTTTTTGATGATAACATCAATAGGTTATCAATCCACCATGGTTACAAAAGGATTGACTAATCCATGAGCAAACGGCTCGGGTAAAGATATATCAAATCCGTTTTTAGTTGACAACTTGCTAATAAGTTGGATGGTAATCAACTCACCATATCAGTAATGTGAAGAGTTGGCTAGCCCACAAGAAAATGGCTTATGGTAAAGGCAGTGGAAAAACCATTATTGGTAATTAGTTCACCATTAGATAGAAGAACTAACTAGTCCGAAGGGTACGGCTTTTGGTAAAGACAAATCAAATCTGTTGATAGCTGATGATTTGCTAAAAATCATATGGTTATCAATGTACCATGGTCTTACACACCAAAACATTTGGCTACTCCAAAGATAATGGCTTTGGTAAAGAGATCTAAATCCATTAAATTTTCAATGATTCACCTCTCACAGGAGTTAACACACCGGAAGTGATGAGAATAGTATGCAACTTAAACTGAATTAATGTGCAAATTGTCATATGTTGTGTGTTCTTTGAAAAGATGGAGCTTACTGGATGTTGCTGAGAAAGAACAATTCTAAGAGATACTTTGACAAGCACAGACACTACAGAGATATCTTGAAAAGACTAAGAAACAATCTGATCTTAAAGATGAAGCTGTTAAAGATGCATTCACAAATGAACTTGAAGTCAAGCAAGTAGAATTCAAGTTAGGGGAGGATTGTTGGGATATGAAAGTGTTGAAGACATGAAAGTACTGAAGATATGAAAGTACTGTAAGCTGCAAAGTACTGGGAAAAGTCAAAGAGTCAAAGTATTGCTAAAGACAAAGTCAAAGTACTGCACCTAAAAGTCAAAGTACTGCAAAGAACTAAAGAACTGTTATTCGTTTATGGAAAGTATTGTATTCTATGTTTAGATTACTTGTCGTACAAGGCTATCAATTGTAAACCGACTAGGATATCCTTGAGCCTATAAAAGGACTCCTAGATTGGCATTAGATGTACGATTGCTTATGAGTCTATGAGTTTTAGAGTTTACGAATTCACAAGTTAATTAGTGTTTTAGAGAGAAGTTCGATTATCTTAGAGTTGTATTAGTGTATCTGCATAATAAGCAGATTTAGAGTTTATAATAAAAGGTTATTCTTCTTAGCTTTGTTAAGTAAATTCCGCGTACTTAATAAAGATTGCTCAGTGTTTCTTTGTTAATAACTTAGGATTTATTCAAGGTTATTAAACTTTAACAAACTAGTTAAGATAGTTTGATTAAAGTATATCGATCCAACAGTATATCACCCCACAAATCGTTAGAAGCAACAGCAAGAGTCTCTAGGGAAGACATGTTGTAAATTGATGGGGGAATTGTGCCAGTGAGAATATTGATGGTGAGATCAAGATTCTTTAGGTTCCTAAAACGAGCCAAGTCACTAGGAATCGGGCCACTAAGTGTGGTTGTTCCTAAGTTTAAAGTGGACAACAAAGAAAGATTAGCAATGGATGGTGGAATAGAACCAGAAATATCATTTTTCGCTAGGTTAAGAGTTTGAAGATTGGTGAGTAACGTGAGGCCTTCCGGAATCAAGCCAGAAATCTTATTTTGCATAAGATCAATAACCCGGAGATCAACACATTGGCTTATGTTTGATGGGATGGGGCCTTGGATGTTGTTTGAACTTACGTAAAGGACTTGCAAGCGAAATAGTTTCGTGATTGTTTGGGGAATGTTTCCTTCATATTGGTTATCTTGGAGTTCAAGTGATTTAAGAAAGGATAGATTCCCGATATGCGGGCTAATTGGACCACTTATTTGAAGTACGGAGAGGTCAAGACCGACCACTCTCCGTCCACGATCACCACACAACACTCTGGTCCAGTTGCATGGGGACGCGTTTCGATCCCAAGTCGCTAAAGCATCAGGAGGTTGGGTGATTGTTTGAGATTTTATGGAGATCAAAGCTTGTTTATCCGTGTCAATACTTAAGGTGATAGAATACGTGTTTGATATAAAACAAGAACATAAAACAAAGATGATGAGATTATTATTAGATGAATAATAAATAGGCCCAAGCCCGATGTGTGGGTTTATGGCTTCTAAGGTTTTATGTATTAGCACTATAAATATATGATTAATGAAAGATAACAACCTACGGGTTTCATTATTCAACATGGTATCAGAGCTCTAGGTTTGATCCTTGGACGTGGTTGGCCACTTTAGCCGCCGCCTCACTGTCACCCTGTCAAACCCTAGCCACCGTCGTTTATTCGTGCTATAAAAAAAAAACAAAAACAAAAACTGCAGCCAAGTGTTTGACGAGATCAGCGGCCGTGGCTTTGTAAATAAATTCCGAAGAAAAGCATACCGGAATCGCAATTGTAGTCATAAGGATGCACCGTCACGCACCAGAACAAGCAGTCATTCGTAAACCAAATCATTTTTTTCGGATTACGCGATTGGCTACCTATAAAAGTCTTGATTATTCATCAAGATAACTATCTTTAGTTTTATTTTTATTTTTTTTAATAATTTATGTTTCTCGTTTGTATTCCAATCCGAGCTTTCGCGATTTCATCGCTCGGATTGCGGGAGGGTATTAGATGAATAATAAATAGGCCCAAGCCCGATGTGTGGGTTTATGGCTTCTAGGGTTTTATGTATTAGCACTATAAATATATGATTAATGAAAGATAACAACCTACGGGTTTCATTATTCAACAAATATGGTGTATGGAAAGGTGGTTGAGTGAAGCCACGATGCTTTTTTTTCGTGGTTTGAATCAGTGTGTAAGTGTAGGTATTTATAGATAAGGCAGGTTGATGAAAAGTCTCTAGTAATGTCATTTTCCATGCCCATTAACTCATTCGGACTTGGTCTCAATTGCGACTTTGTGACTTAAGTACGCAAGCAATTAGGGGTCTATAAATTCTTTTTCACACCAAAATATAGACTTTTTGTTAGAGGTAAGCATGGTTTAGTTCGGGTCGGTTTTTGCCCAAAACCGAAAGCCGATAAGTTTTTGTCTGTTCAATTATTTCGGGTATTTTATCGGTTTCAGTTTAGTTTTTGGTTATTTCAGTTTTTTAACTGTTTATAATTTGGAACAACAAATTTGTTTTACTTAGGAAAGTTGTTCATTGATCATTTTTCTTTATTTTTATGTTAATCTAAGCTTAACAAATTTTGTAAAAGAGATAAAGGCTGAGTTCAGTGACTGAAGTACAACAATTATGATAGTTTAGGAACTCATATGTAAATATTTCATATTTCAGTTATGTTTGTAATTTTCCCTGTATATATTCCTCCTTTGTACTCACTTCTAAATTCAATCAATGAGAATCATTTTTCCACTATGTGTTTGTGTGTGTGTTAATGTGTATTCTCTCAATTCATCATTGTCAACATGGTATCAAAGTTGAATGATGAGTTCTTGATCTGTTAATAACCATTACAATCACCGTACACCACCACAACTGAATTTTCCGATCACCTCACAACCATCATAAACCATCGTACAATCATCATTTTAACACCAAAATTCGTTATTTCTTCACTAATAACCATCATTTCTCAACAACAATCATTTTCTCAACTCGTAATTGGTTCAATTCAAGTTTCTTATTCAAGAATTGAATTTGTGAATCAATAGGTTGTTACTGTAACGGTTCTTGATTTCATTTGTGAAAGCTTCCGCAAAATTTTATCAATGTCGTCTTCTTCTTCTGATGCTCAAAACAATTTGTCACTCATGTTTCAAAATCCTCTGTATTTGCATCCATCTGATGGGCCAGGCACTCTAGTTGTGATTGAAAAGTTGTTGGGAGCACAAAACTATCGATCTTGGAGGAGATCAATTGAGTTTGCTCTGTCCACCAAAAGAAAGCTAGGATTCATAAAAGGGACTGTGCCAAGATCACCAGATGATTTTTGTTTTCAAGAACAGTGGGACAAGTGTAATAATTTCATGATAAACTGGTTGATGAATTCAATGTCTGAGTCAATTGCAAAGTCTATCATGTTTATTGGTACTGCTCATGCAATTTGGATTCAGTTGGAAACAAGATTTGATCTTAGTAATGGTTCACATAAGTACAAGTTTAACAGAGAAACTTATGAAACTGTGCAATCAGGAAGATCAGTAAGTGAGTATTTTACTAGTATGAAATGTGTTTGGTAGGAATTGGATTCAATGAATGAGTTGCCAAGAATTGTCAGTATTACTCCTGAAATTGTGGATTTCTTGAATTCTTTGAACACTCAAAAGGAGGAGCAAAGGTTGTTTCAGTTTCTTAATGGTTTGGATTATCAGTTTTCACACCAAAGAAGTCAGTTGTTATTCAACTCACCTCTGCCTAGTGTTGAGACTGCTTGTTCCTTGATTCAACAAGAGGAGTCTCAAAGGGGAGTGTTTGGGTCAGGTCAGTTAGGTGTGGAATCAACTGATTTGTTTAGCAAGGGTGCGGTCAAAGACAAGTGTAACATCTGTGGCTTCAAATGGCATCCACCAGATAAATGTTGGGAGAATGTTGGATATCCTACTTGGCATTATAAGTACAAACAGACACAGAAAGGAAAGGTAATTCAGAAAAAGTGGGCCTTCTAATATTAGGAAAACTACAGCTTTGGTTGAAAATTGAGGGCATGTGGTGTTTACTTCAAATCAATTTGAGCAGTTAATGAAAAGCATTCCTCAGTTCAACCAAGCTAATGATGAAACTGAAGGCCAAATGAAGCATCCTTTTGGCGAAGGTACATTTTATTGCTTTTCATGTGTGAATGGAGTTATTGAAGTTTGGATCATAGATGCAGGTGCTAGTGATCATATGTCACCAGATGATCATGATTTGCTTCATGTTCACTCACTTAAAACCAAACAAGTAATTAATCTGCCAAATGGTCACACTTCAGTAATTTCAAAAGTTGGGCATGCTGTTTTACAAAACAAAATTGAACTAAAAGATTTTCTAATTGTTCCTTCTTTCAAGTTTAGATTGTTGTCAGTCTCAAACCTGACCAAGGATTCTCAGTGTTTTGTCACCTTTTATGAACAATTTTGTGTCATTCAGGATGTCAAAACCAGGAAGGTATTCGGCTTAGGTAAGAAGAAGGCAGGTCTGTACCATCTGCTCAATTTGCCTTTGGATCAAATTCATGATCAGCTTTCATCCATGGTTTATTAAGCTCTTCAAAATTGTAGTCTATACTCTTTCTCTTCAAATTGTTCTGTACCAAACACTTACACTTTTGCTTTCAGTGTTTTCAATAATAAGTACAGTTTGTAGCACCATAGACTTTTGGTCAAGTTTCAAATTCCACACTGAAGCATATATCAAATGTGTCTGATAGTGTTATGCATACTATTGAATCCTGTTTAACTTGTCCCATGGCAAAGTTTTCAAAATTGCCATATTCAGTTAGTGAATCTCATGCTAAGGTGCCATTTCAGTTGTTACACATTGATATATAGGGTCCTTATAAGGTGTCAACTATAGTCTATAGGTCACAATAAGTAATTTTTTTTTACCATAGTAGATGATTGTAGCAGAGTTGTTTGGACTTATTTGTTGGTGAAAAAATGTGACAATTCTCAATTTCCGGTCATTTTACAAACTTTAAAATTTTTTACTATTCATCTCGGGAATTTACTATTCATCGGTTACTATTCATCATTTTACTATTCATCGTTTTTAAAGTCAATTTGATATTTTGAGAGGTTATTTCAAAATTTTACTATTCATAAAACACTATTCATTCCCCGGAGAAAAATTTATATTCATGATTCACTATTCGTCAATTTTCGTAAACTAGGTTTACGAGTATCAAATTCGCGTAACCGTAAGGGTTAAGCTGCGTATTCATGAAACATCATTGAGAACATTACATATAGACTAGAGTTAGTCTATATATCATCAGTAACATCATTTTCATATTAGTCTATGCATGGGTTTGCATATTTCACTAACGTATATTTATTTATTAAATAAACGCTATCGCACGATCACTTATTTTGAATAATTGATCCGACACTTCCAACAATTATCCAAATATATTTTTATACTCATTTTAAGACTATAAAAATTATATTATTAGTTTACCCGATGTTTTGAATTTATTTTGGTATATAAAATGTTATATATATATATATATATATATATATATATATATATATATGTATGTATGTATATATATATATATATATATACGGTTTTCGTAAATTATATCAGATAATTATTTATTAACTCAATACTTGTGAGAAATGCATTATTATAATTTTTATGACTTCGATATATTTTATTTTGTTCCGTTAAAGTCGATTTCTAGCTAACGCTACACTTAATAATTAATTATATGTACAAAATACACAATATACTTAACTTTCAATACATTTAATTATCAAAATACATCAAATCTCACCCCATTCTACCCCTTGCCGACCCCCTTAGTCATCCATTTTATTTAAAAATCCTGACAAGATTGTACACATACTCATTGTAGGCTAGATATTTGTAAAATACAAGTATTATATTTTCCAAAACACATACATAACACATATCAAAAGGTGAAAACAAACTAGAAATCCTCTCCTCTCTTTGTTAAGGATCGGCCAAGCAAGAACAAGAGAAAGAAACCATAAGTTTTTCAAGATCAAGTGTTAATCAAACTCTAGTATACTTCTATATTAGGTTTTGAAATAAAAACCAAGAAGTAATTAAGTACCTAGTTACCTAAACCTCATCATACTACTAAGTAAGCTTCTCATAATTTTTATTACTCTTTCATAATCATACTTGATCTATTTATTTATGCTAGTACAAAAATATGCAAGTATTATATGTATTCATACTCTTTTTACATATTTTTATTACTTGTTATGAGTTTAAATTATCCTATTAGTGTTCTTATGAAAACTATCAATTTTGATGAAGTTTAGGACCCCATGACACCCTAAGAAGGTGTATGGTAGGTTTAGAATAGCTTCGGTGTTGATTGAAATGGTTTAGAACAAGTTTCAAACTAGAAAAGTCATTTTCGACGAAATATAATTATTGGCTGTTCCGTTTTGTGAAATCTGGAAAAATCAGTAGGTCAGGGGATATTTTGGGTTATATTTTCAGAAAATAGACTTAAAAACGAAACCGTGGTCGCTTGAACGGGTTAAAACGGGTTTATAACGAAAAATATACGTTAATTTCAAGTTTAACGACGAAAACTAATTTTCTGAAATAATATTTGCTGTCAAGGGAATTTTAAGGTGCAAAACCGAGTTTTAAACATAATATAAATGAGTCATTTATCAAAAATATATTAGTATACATTAACACGAAACCAAGGATATATAGATCGTAGAAAACGGAGCTATAACGACTAAATTACAAGCGTTTTAATTATGACTATCGTAATTATTTTCACAAGTATTAACACTTACATATTTTCCAATGTTGCAAAAATCGTGAATCGGTAGTCGGGCGGTCGACCACCCTGCAGCGAGTAATCGGTCAAGTCGGGATTAATCGGTGATTAATCGGATTGGCATTTCCTGCAATTTTTTGGTATTTCTGGAGACCAAACTAAAAATCTTAACCGATTCAAAGCTGTATGTTTCCAAACCTCAATAAAAGGCTCCAATTCTGATTATGATGTCCATTGTGCGTTATAAGTGAAATATACGATCCCCAAATTAAGTAGAATGCCTAAATTATTATTACTTTTAAAAAGACCGATTTGCCCGATTCAGCCAATTTTTGACCGATTCGGCCGATTTTTTGACCGATTCGGCGATTTTTGACCGAGTCAGCCGATTAATCGGCCGATTTTTGGACTGCTTAGTGTCGATTTTTTGACTAGGCCGATTTTTTGACCGATTTTCAAAAATCGACAAGGTACTCGGCCGATTAACGATTAATCGGCGATTAATCGGCCGAGTTGATCGATTTTTGCAACATTGATATTTTCTATTAGTCCAAAATGGTTATCGCAAGTGACCATGTTTGGAGCCGTTTTTCATATTAATAGAGTACTTTTGAGAAAACGATGTCTACAAGTAAAAGTGAGTTCGCCTATCCTAGTTTCCAAAATGTTTAACCGTTCGTCAAACGAAGTTATAACGAATAATATACGATCACTCAAAGTTTGCCGAAAATCTAACCTTAAACTATAATTTCTTGATAAATCACTAAGCAACTATTGTAGGATGTCGTTTCAACGTAAGTACTTGTAAAGTATTTTATAACATGACGAGTTGTCATAAATGTATATTTCGACGATAAACTTTATTTTCAAATTCACAAATGGTATGGATATCATATGAGTTTGCATGCACAATATTATTTCATGACTTATATTAGAGCATATCATTCATATTATGTTGCAGATAGAGATTGCACCTCATTTCAGTGTATCCACTTTTGTCATCATAATTATTGCATCAGGTGAGTATTCACAATCCCCTTTTTACCGTTTTTACTATATTTTGGGGTGAAATGCATGAATCATACTAAATCGATTACTATTTTTATGAACTCTTTTGACTTGAACTTTTGAACTTGAATCAAACCCTTGAATTTAATTACGAACTTATGACCTGTTTTGAACTTAATGAACCGTACGTACTATGACCAAAAAGTCTCACCGTTTTGGTGGAGCGTTCATGACCCAAAAGTCTCGCCTTATTGGTGGAGCGTGCAAAGTCTCCCATGTTCGGAGCGTTCTTAATTGTATATAATAGTTGTATGATGTACCGTTCGTACATTCGCATTGTTAGTCTCCTATCAGTAGGTAGTATGGATAGCGCTATTAGAGGTCGGACAACCTCTCGTCACTATGTTACGGGACACATATTATTTATTCTAGGGGCTTTGCCTGGCATACATTATTATATACGTGGTGCTATATTGTGAACTATTATGACAACGTATACTTGACTACTAGACATACCATCTTTGTGCAATGGGTTGTGAACACACATGTTGCAAGTTTTGTATGGGCGGAATTTGCAACTGAGTGGATTGACAACGCCTTTGCTTTGTGGACTATTTTCATTGACCAAAACTTAGACTCTCTCTTAAGAGTTTTCATATTATATAAAACATGTGTACTTACCAACTATTTTCATAGTTGACCCGTTTTCTCTCATGCATTTCAGGTGATCGTTAGTAAACTTTTCTTCAAGGTCCTTGCATAATGAAGTTTTCACATGTCACTACTAATCATTATGTATTAAAACGCAATATTTTGGGAACTAAACTTTATATTATATTTGCCGATGTCGGATAAACTAGTATTGTAATGATGTATCATTTCCTTTAAATCTTAAACGTTGGTATGTTCTATTATCTTATGCTTGTGTTCCTTTCTAGTTACACCTCGTGTTTTCGCCTTCGGCGGGGTGTGACAAAAAATCTGATGCATTCTCAGTATTGAAGTCCTTTGTTACTTTTGAAAAAACTCAGTTTGAGAAGGAAATTAAGGTAGTAAGATCAGATAATGCCTTGGAATTCCTTAAGGATTCAATTGGTCCTTTCATGCAATCACTAGGAATAGAGCATTAAACCTCATGTGTGGACAGACCACAACAAAATACGAGAGTTGAAAAGAAGTATAGGAACATGATGCAGGTCTTACTGACCAGGTCTTAATATTTATAGTGTCTCGCTATACCTATGGTCTACCCTAGTGCACTAACAGGCAGTGTACCCGGTCGCGTGTAGTGTAGTAAATGGTAAAGCCAAGGTCGTCCCAAGAGCTATGTGTGTTGGATTATTACTAAGTCTAATTGTCACAAAATAATAATGGTTTCAATAGGGATTTAATTAATTAAACTACTAATGCAGAATAAAATAAAAGCAGATAAATGGATAAAGGGAAATCAATAGAGGAATAATGGTGCTAACCTAGTCAATCCTCCTAGCTAGTTATGTCTACGTCTACCTACTTCCAATTACTTCAGGTGGGGTCAAATTCGAGAGGACAGCATTTGGTCAATTCGTCCTAACCTATCAGCAAAGATGCCACCACAGGAGAAATCAGGCGCACCATCATAAGTCCTGTTGTTCCTAGTCCCCTAAGCCAAGTCATTAAGTACCGCTACATGCTAGATTCAAAATAGTGAGTGCCCGGCCGTTAGGAACTTAGACACTACACCCCCAATTCTTAAGTTCATCCAAACGATAGGTGATCGGTTGGTCAAATCGCATAAGTAGAACGGGTCGTCAGTTGGTCATATCTTACCCTTCCCATCTCAGTCCGCTCACCTAGGGTCAGTTGGTCATATCTCCTAGGCAATTGGCCTCTACCACCATTCAAAACTACCGAATCAAGGGTGACTACCAAAGAACTATGCATGCATACACTTAGAAATAATTGTACGGAAATAAAGGTAAACGCAAACAAAACAATTAAGGAATTATAACTAGGCTAGCACCAAAGGGTGCTTAGCCGCTCATATTAATCATGCAAATCAATTCAATATTCAAAGGTACGAAATACATGAATTGAAAGTAAAAGAAATATAAAACGCTAAAGCTTATCGTGATGGAGTGACTTATCCCTTGGAAACAGCTCCGTATGCTCCCCTAGACCTGCCTTGAGCTTTTTCCCACGTTCTCAGAGTGTTGTGTGTGGAATGGGATGATTAGAAATGCTTTGGAATTAGTGGGGTATTTATAGGCGGTGCGGGTTACGGCGTAACCAATAGAGGAGTTACGCCGTAACCTTCTATTCCTTCGTAAATGCACTAGATCTGCTAGTTACGGCGTAACCTAATAAGTGGTTACGCCGTAGTCTTCAATAAACTCAGTTACGTCGTAAGTGATGATGTAGTTACGGCGTAAGTATCAGCGGCGTAGATCCTCATTTGACCTAATGGAGTTACGTCATAACCTTTGGGAAGAGTTACGACGTAACCTCTTGACAAGTTGGTATTCTGGGTCACGCAATAGTACGACGTAATATGAGAGAGGAGTTACGCCGTAACTTCTTCAAAATAGGCATACTGTGATAAATCTTTAGTAATGTTTCCATTTCCACGTCTCTTTAGCTCCAATGCTCGTAATTTACCTGAAAGTGGAAAACAATGGAAAACAAGCGTAAATCCATATAAATGATATAAATAACGAGCATTATCGGGGGAAATTGACACTAAATATTCAGGACTATTTGATGTTATCAAATATCCCCCACTTAAACTCTACTTGCCCTCAAGTAGACCTTGTTAGATAGATTCCTAAAAGATATCTCCCAAAACCTGGAAAATATGAGTTTACAAATCCCTTATGCTAGAATAAAACAAAGCCGAACACCTCACGAAAGGGGAACAAACACTCAAATCTCTCAACTATTCTTAGTGTCAATTTTGGGGTGATCACTCAATCGCACAGTCATAGCATGTATTCTATCATAAGCTTGGCGGTTACACAAATCTCCACCACTAGAGTTAAGGGCTAAAAAATTCTCGAAGGCAATATGGGTAGACACGACAAAGGTTAAGGGGTGACTCGTCATTACTAACATGTCACGGCAAAGTGGACAAAATCAATGATACATGACCAAATCCATGGCCAAGACACCAAAGATTGCTCGCTGCATTACCTAGACACGCTTCATGACTAAAGGGTAGGATAAGACATGGGATATATAATTGGTGTAAAATAAAAAACAAACAGGTAGTCTAAATCTATAACCAAGTCATCACCACTTACCGTCTTCCCAAAGTTCAAGCTTAGAAGTCTAGAAACCGGATCATGAAATGCAAGGTAGATGTGTCATTAGAGGACGTCGTGATGGGCACACTACCTTTTCTTCTTCTATTGGTATAACTACCAACTCCAATCTTTAAATGTGACCGAGGTGGCCTCCTCGATACTAATCAATAAAGCTCATACTATAGTGCTTATAACATTGCACTTTACAATATCATAACTCAATCAAAATTTTTTTTTTCAACATAACATAATAACATAACATCCCCCACTTGAGATGAACAATGGGAATTCGGGGGTCTTCAATGATCTTCATAAATGTTGTCAATGAAAGCGTGATTTCCAAACCTTTCCACTCGAACCTTGAACTTAGGCAAATGATGACTTCCCAATCACAAATAAAGACTACAGGGTAGGCTAAGGTGTATATGTGTAACGAAACAATATATTGGGTTGACAAAATGAAATGAATGGCTCAGATGGGTGTATCTAGGGGTATCTTGCACTAAAGATGAGTGCAACAAAAGGGTTTCACATGGGGGTCGAAAAGTCGAGGTGACTAATCGATAGACTCCCAATGGTAGGCTGTTTGGGTGATAATCCTATAATATTGCCTTCTAAAACTGAAAAGTCCAAATACATCGAGCTAACTCAACATACCTCGTCCATGGTCTCGAAATGATGCAAAGGCCAAGTTCTAAAGTTTACAAGCTACCGACACTCATAATTTGGTGGATTTGGGGTAAAATATTGGAAACGGATAAGGCTAATCTCACCATGTAATGTCAAGGGTTGTATGTGCTCGGCTAAGGTCTAATCTAGTTAGGTTCGGAAAAACATGTCAAAATTTTAAAAATGGCATAATTTTTCAAAATAAACTAGAAAAATGAGGGCGAAATAAAGTTCAAGAGATAATTCTACTCCCGTCCCTCCACTTGAATTGTACAAAGTCCCTTTTGTACTAGGCATTAAAATAAAGGTGAAGAGAAAAGTAGAATTAGAGCGAGAACTTCCCTGAATTTTGCTCCAAAAAGAAGAAGGCCCACGAAAAAGAACCGTGCCTTCGTTTAAGCGTCATGAGCAAACTTCAATCCCTGAAATCACAATACCGACAAGCATAATTCTAAAAAGAAAAAATGAAAGAAATGAAAAACAAATCTAACTCACTTTCGTAGGAATCACGGTTGCATTTAGCGAATGCAACAAGCCTTTTAAACCACTTGGTGTCCCAAGTGGACGAGTGAAGTCTCGTGAGGGTTTACAGGGAACACACCCACAAAGTTCATGTTATACCCCTTTATCACGTATACCTTATCACTTTACCAAGCAAACCAAACACAAGTATAACCACGTAAACCAAACACTTATGCGTAAATGAGAAAGAAAAGAATAGAACTTGGTGACTTGAATATGAATTCGTGTATGTTAGAGAGATAGAGAGAAGAAAGATGAAACAATAAGTTGTATATTGCTTCAAGGAAAAACACACACACACACACACTCAAGCACACCCCTCAAATGACATACTTGAGGGGTATTTATAGTACAAGTAGAAGATGCCCTAAGGCTTGGCCATGGGCCTTGTATGGGCTTCGTGGGATTGGATTGGACATGGATTGATATAAGGCTAGCTTAACTAAACTAATACCCATTTAGCTTAGTCCAATCCATGAGCCCATTGACTATTCTATCACGATATCTAACACACGTTACAAAGTTCCTAAATGTGAATGACCATCACTTCTAATAAAAACTATTAAGGCTAACAATCTCCCCCTAAGGGGTGGTCATTCAAATGATGCTCCACTTGATTAGGTCTTTACTTTTCTTGAGCTCGAACTTTGTGCGTAGATATAGAATAGTCTTGATTCTTTGTTCTTTCATGCTTTGTGATCAGATAATGTGGTTGTCTGCCGTTGTCAACTTCGTTGGTTAGGTGTCTCCACGTCTTTCTCCACCATGCTCACACTTCTATTTGACTTTGAGTTTCCAATGATGAAGTTCTCGAGTCTTTACACTTTGTAGATTCTTTGACATTGATGAAGAATCATCTTTAACTTTGAGTTGCCTTTGATTATGATGAGAACTTTCATGTGTTGTTGGTATGAGCATGTGGCGAGTCTGCATGATCCATCCGCTCCAGAGCTTCCATAAGAAGAAAACATAAAAACAGTTAGTAATTAGCGGATTCCGGCACTTACAAGTTTGAATTTCGAGGGTGTTAACAACATAGTGTGAAAACACGTCTCTAATTCTCACAAGGGCCGTTCCTGAACTGGAGTCCCACAAGTGAGATAACACGATATACCGAAGTACACCTACATTTCGAGATGAGTCGAGGTACACGAAGCATCACCCCACGACTTTAGACCGTTTGAGACACACTAAGCGTAATCCACGAGGAGTTACCGAAGTGACTGCTTCAGGGCTGCTTGATGTTGACCCGGGCAGGAGTTTCCATTCAATCACTGAAGATCACAAATGTGAAACTTCTCATAAATGTTCTAGCAGATTGCTAAGATCTGCGTAGGACTCTATAATATATCACTTGTGTCTTTATTGATGAACAACAAGCGATGTCATGTCAAGTGTTCCTATGAGATCTTTTGATGAATCTCGTGGCTCTAGACTCAATAGTGCATTTTGGTTTTCTGAGCGGAGACTAGGGAGAGGGTCTCCTTCTTCAATATCAACGATCTCTAAGAGAAAGTCAATAGATTATGTAGGGTTCCCAGTGAGAATGAAACAAATCCTTTTAAGAGGAATTGAGTGGCTAGAAGGTTAGGTGCGGTCGTCACTAGGTCCATGACGTCTTTGTCTTCAATACCAGTGTCATCTAGTGACAACTAGTAGCATATGTATTGAACCCGGTTTCTGCCCTAAGGTTGATTATGGAGGGCTATTTCTTTTCACCCTTTCTTTTACATTTCTTTTTAATTCTTCAACCCCTTCTTTCTCCTTTCTCACATTACTCCTTTTTTCAATCATACCTAAGGACTTCTAATACTAACTATGGGTATTGTCCTTGGGTAGATCCCTCCGGCTCTGGCGGATCATAGGACGGATTTCCTATCCTTAGTCACCTTATAACTCCATGACTGTCCTATTGTTGCCATAAAACCATTTTTCTTGAAAATCTCTCGAGTGTTTTTGATAGAAAAACATGTTTGGAACACTCTGAGAGTTTTATATTTTTAGAAACACTCCCCCTTCACATGTGCTTATATTGTTTTGACAGAAATCTGCACATAGAGGGTAGAGTTCGCACTTTTTGAATTGATCGACTTTAAATGAACTAGACCGATTCGAGACACGTTTACATCACTAGAGAACTAGCTTGAAATTATTATCCGTCCTGGTCAAGTCCATAGAAATTTTCTCGAAATGGTACATTTCCCGACTTTGATTTCTCGTCAATTCATTGGTTACGACTGAGTCGAGCTCTTTTGAGATTCAAACAGCGATCATAAAACATTTTGATCACATTTTAATCACATTTCTCCCCCTCAAAAATAGCATATCTATGATGTTTTTGAAACAAAATGATTAAAAGATATGTTTTTCGGAAAGCATTTGGAGAGAAACTGATTTAGCATGAATTTTAGAACAATTTTGGTTTTATACTCCCCCTTAACGAAAGCATATTTTTCATACAGAAAATTTAGAATCAATTAAGGGTTTAGAGGGAGTTATCTTGGTACCAAATGTGAGAGATTTTGAAAAATCTTTTTGAAAAATTTCGAATCAATGGTACGCAAGATGAAGATTTTAAAAATCTTTTGAAGATATTGAAGAAGAATTATCTTCATTTGTTTTAGGATAAGTGCTCGATATTTATGAAAATCGATTTTGCGTAGCACTTTCCTTTCTTTAAAGATCGGGTTGCAAGCGGAAATACTTACAAGCCATTATGATTTTAGGAATAGCGCTTGAAAAAATATTTAAAACCTTTGATTTTGATAAGCACGTTCCTTTCTTTGAAGCGCGGGTCCTAAACTGATGTGTTCAGAAGCCATTATTTTGAAGTCCGGGTTTCGTACTGAAGTATACGAAAGCCATTATTGAAGAAATTTTGAGAAACGACATGTTTTGAAAAACATTAAAGAACTCTCGCTCAAGCATCTGTACATACCCGTATCATTGTTGAATGACATTTCTAGAAGCGTCTGAATATCGATTATACGAGATACATGTCGGAGAAGAATATTTTTGATTTTTTGATTTTATATTGTTTTTGTATTTTATGAAAATTTTCTATTTTTGTATTTTGCTTTTGTTGGTTTTATAAAAGAAATGGAAAATCAAAAATAGAAGAAAGAGAGAATGAAGAAGAAGAGTTTACAGAATTAGAACCCTCGATGAGCTGGGTTCGAGATATTTGATTCACCTGAAACCAAAGAAGAAGAGTTTTCACAAATAACAGTGTTAGAAGTACAAGATTCCTCACGGTGAGGGTGATCACTATCAACTGTTGTAGTGGTTTCTACTTCCTTAACTAGATGAGTTTCACTATTATATGTGTTGGTGCAAGTATCAAAAATCTTTCTAGTGGGAATCCATCTAAGACCTATTGTGCTGAAAACTTTTCCCGTGGGTTTCCACCTAAGGTAAGATCTAGGAGTTGTTTTCTTATCGGATGCAGCGGAAGACTCTTTTTTAGAAAAACTACGTCCTGAAGAGATCCACCTATTAGGTTTCCTTTTGATGTTCATCTTGTCAACGGGTTTGTTTCTATTTGGTGTCTTAGTGGATTGTGCCTTAGCACGAGAATTATCTTTCTTGAGATATTGTAAGGCACATGCATCATGATTATCTGAAAAGACACATTTTTTACATGTAGTACAGACAAATTCAATATTCTTGTTTAAAACAGCAGCTTTAACTTTGTCACTACAGTCTTTTGGAAATTGATTCTTGTTCGAAAAAGACTTAGAATTCCTAGTGATGTTTTCTAAGGGCATAGCATTTTCTTTTGCGCAACTACTCTTAGATGCAAGCCAATCCCTATTCTTATGTAGAGTGTTCCTAGGTAATGGTTTACTACTACTAGCAGTGCCTTGAAATCTTGTAGAATTCGTCACCCTAGATGTTGCACCTAAAATTCTGTCTTTTCGAGTCTGTGCCTTTTTCCTAGCTTCTTGTAGATAGTGATTGTTGACCATGTTGTTAGAACCAACAGATTCTTTAACTAGATTAGTGGTCACATTCCGTTTACTATTCCTAGAGATGCCAGGTGTAAACACTTTTTCTTTCTCAAAAACGGGTTTTTCAAAAGCTTTGATAATTCTCTTTTTGATAGGCAGGGACTGTGGAGTGACTGGTTTTGACAAATCATTTTTCTCATTGACTTTTGGAGGAGGCGAAATTGACATTTTGGTTTAAAACGGTTTGGGAACCTTTGTTTTCTCCTCAGTCAATGGTTTTGCAAACTTAGTATCCACAACCTTTCCTTTTTGACATTCCAGCTGAGCCCTCAAAAGATCATTTTGCTCTTTCATGTCCTTGTGGGCACGCTCATACGACAGTTTGTCATACTTGCATTCCTCGGTTTTTCGATCAAGTTGTTTAAAATAGGAGACCTTTTCTTTTTCAAGTTTTTCAAAAGCTTTTTCATATTTTGAAATAAGTGCGGAGGTCTCAGACTGGAGTCTTTCATGATCTTCAACAGAATATGTTTGTAAGATAATGGACATAATATCGGTAGTCATAACATCTTCGAAGAGAGAATCATTGAGTTTTCCAAAACTTTGATGTGTTCAATACTTTCATTAGCTTGCTTTACCAGGGATTTATGGTCCTTGACAAAGTCACTCGTTTCTTTCAAAAGTGCTTGTTCAACATGAATTACCCTCATAGCATGATGGTAGTTAACGGAGGGGCAATTTGGGTTTTATAAAACTCTTTTGTTTCGTCATCATGACGAGTAAACCAGATGTTAGTTGTAATATTGGTTTTAGACTTGACAGTCTCTTGAAGATACCCAATTCTAGTTTTAACGTCATCTAAAATGCTTCTAGTATCACTTGTGTTAAAAGGATTGTTTGAAGACATTTGTTCGATTTTCGAAAGAGATTTGGAAACTACAACTGGTTTTGGCTGGTTTTGAAACCGGTGTTGACACTTTGTTTGAAACACTTGGTGTGGTGGAAAACGTTGATTGTTCTTTTTGATTAACAAAAGTAATTCCATTAATTTTGTTCCATTTGTTATAATCAATCGGTTTGAGATCTGGATTCTTTTGTTTCATTTTTGATCTACTCTCCTCGGATAGTTCCAACGTTTCAAGAGAATCACGAACAATTATGGGTTCGTGCAAAGGTTTTCCATTGTTCAACACATTCGAGATTTCGAGATTTCTAAGCTTTCTTGAGGAACGAAGAAGGGTCGTTACCAAGTGCCATTTTATGTGAAGTATGAAAACGTGGATTTACTTGGTTTGAAAGCATCTTGTTTGTTTTATCTGAATGACCCGTTGTGAGAAGCAAATTGTCCAAAGATTTAATTTTCTCATTTTTATCAAGAATTTCATCAAGAAGAGAATCTTCTCGTTTTGAAAAATCAGCAATCAACTTTTTCTTCTCTTTTTCAAGATCGAAAAATGTTTTTGTTTAGAAAGGTGGTCATTTAGATCTGAAATTTCCTTGTTTAAAGATTTAATTTTCAAGTGAGAATTCACATCAAGTGTGTTATACTTGATTTGCAATTCTTTTTCTCTTAAAACAGAATCTCGATAACCAATTTCTAATTCGGACATTTTGTTTGTATGAAATTCATAGGCTTTGGCGTGCTCCTTGTAACTCTCAAGCTCAGTGGTCAATTTCTTATTCGCGACCTTAACCTCGCGATTGACCTTACTAACTTTCTCAATTTCAATGCCACACTTATTGATTAATGATTCAAAATAAGCACGTGTTTCCTCATCAGTCTCAGTATTTTGTGCCACACATCCTCCATTAGGATCCACATATGGAGTTTCAGAGTTAGTATTGCTACAACTCGTATTGTCCATGTATGTATCATAAGTAGGTGTTGATGTCACAGAATGCTGTTCATCAAGAGTAAACGCATCACATATGACATTGTTATAACATGGATCAATGATTGGTACCTTAGATACTGCATTTGCGTCATAGACAGGAGGTGCGTCAGAGTCAGTGTCGTACTTAGTCTCCTGAAGATTTGCCATTAAGACGCAGTTAGCATTGATGTCCTCTCGGTCTTCCAAATCATCCATAATAGCGAAAAAGTCATGTTCCTCAGCACTCAACTGTAACCCGCTTCTTGCTTATCTGCTAACAAAGCGCTTTCGAAGAAAATCACCATTCTTCTTGTGCGGCTTAGTGGGACAGTTTAGTGCCATGTGACCCATTCCTTGACAGTTATAACACTTAACCTGATTACCCTGATTCACATTTCCATAATTCCCAACGTGGAGCTACGCAACATTCCCATTCGATTACCCACGCTCTATTCCCAACATTACATCCCATCGATTTCCAACATTAGACCCAATGATTACCCGATACGGAACCGCTGATTACCCATGTGATATCCATAGCATATCCTGCTGATTCCCAATAACTCCAACCATTTGACCTTGATTACCCATATTCACACCGGTACATTGCAATTTGCATGCGAGTGTTTGACGACATCCTTTGGTTGTTGTTAGTTGGTGTGGAATAGCGACTTTTTAGTGCGTTACCCAATAAAGAGTGATCCCTAGTTCCTGGTATTGTTGATCTGGATAGAATTGTTGTTGTGGTTGTGGAATGTATTCCTGCAAGTTGTTGTTGTTGGAAGATGATGAAGCTTGTTGTTGTGTATTCACTGAAGGTTGAGTCTTTGCAATAAGTGCCAATGGATCATGAGTCTTTGCCAATCTTTCTTTCCTGACTTCATTGACTTCAGCTTGGTTTTGTTTCAGAAAATCGTTGAGTTGATCAAAGTTCACCGGATGTAAGTCTTTTGTTTGGTTGACAATAGTGACATATCGTCCCCATTCTTACGGAAGATTATTAGAACTTGATGTTTTGAGCGATTGTTCGGGTGCCAACTTGTTTCTTATAAGCTCATTCATCAAAGTGCAAAACCTTCCATAGTAGGATTCAATGGATTCTCATGGAGTTGAAGTAAACTTTTCCCATTCAGTTAGCAGCTTGTTCTCCATGTCTTGTTTACCAATTTATGTTCCATAACATAGTCGTCTAACACGTTCCCACATATCGAAAGCAGTTTCACAACTGTCTACAGCAGCAAAAATGTCTATTGGTAAACCCAGTTGGACAATATGAATTGCCATGTCATCTGCATCGACTTGTTTCGGATCCTCTTCAGTGTATTCGATTCATTTGAAGATGAGAGGCTGGTGGGATGGGAGGTGTTGCATCAGCATTTCCAGGGACATGGACTTGTCGAGGCTTGAAGGGTCCATCCCGAATGGATTTAATCATGAGTTTTCCATTAGGTTTGGTCTTGATGTAACGAAGCATACGACTTGTCCATTGAAGATAACCACCTTTGGCCAACATAGGAGGTCGGTTTTCGGCACCGGCTGCATGAATGTCTTGTTGAGTTGCCATAGATGAAGGTATGATCTGATAAAGTTGATGTAGGATCGGTTCAACGATAAAGGAGTTGTGGTTGATGACGATTAAGCCCGGTTGAGGTGTTTCGGAAAGTCGTACTCGTAACCTTGGTTCAAAAAAATTTTCGCCCAAAATTTGAATTTCACTATAAAAATCAATTCTAAGGTCGTATGAAAAATTTGAGTTATGACAATTTTGACGCCAAATTTGACCCGAAAAATTTGAATTTAGGCCCAAAAATTTGAATTTTTGACCAAAATTTTCACTGTTAAACCAAAATTTGAATCTCGCATAAAAATTGAACGTTTAGTATCCTCAAAAATTTAAATTTTACTCAAGTTTTCCCGCCAAAGAGCTTAGGCGTAGACCAAAGAAGTTACGAGTAGGATATGGTTACGAGTAGGATGTAGTTACGAGTAGGAAATGGTTACGAGTAGGATGTAGTTACGAGTAGGATCTTATGCGTAGGAAGCTTAGGCGTAGGATTCCTTAGGCGTAGGATCTTATGCGTAAAAAGCTTATCTTACGCGTAACCTTAAGCTTATGCGTAGACAAAAAGTTACTCGTAAACCTTACGCGTAATTGTGAAGTTATGCGTAGAGTTACTCGTAAGCTTTTAGCTTATGCGTAAACTATGGTTAAGAACCAAAAATCCTTTACACTTCCAGCGTAAAGGGATATCCACAAGTCGAAGAGTTCCACACACTTATCCAAGTGAGGGAAGCACTGAGTAACCGTTATAGCACGAAGATTCTTCACCAAAAAGTTACGAGTAGAAAACTTATGAGTAGTTGACTTTCTTACGAGTAGAACTAGGGTTTTGACTTACTCGTAAAAAATTTCCAACGATTCAAACAAATTCGCTTGCACAGATATCCTTAAAAACACTCGAATAACACAAAAATGTTAACCTTTTTCACCCAAAGTGCTTTGAAAAGTTACAAGTAGAAAACTAGGGTTTTGACTTTTTGACTTCTACTCGTAAGAAATTTCCAACGATTCAAATGATTTCGCTTGCACATATATCCTTAAAAACACTCCAATAACACAAAAATGTTGACCTTTTTCACCCAAAGTGCTTAGAAAAGTTATGAGTAGAAATGACCAATAACCAAATACGAGCTTAAAAATGAAGAAAAACACGTAAAGCTACGAACTTTTGCAAAGAACTGAAACTTTAGCACCAAATAAACCTTAAACCACAAGAATCTTGAATTTTTTGGTGAAAAAATGAAAGCTTTAAGCGTTTCAAATATGTAAAACGTGAGCTTATACGCGTAACCCTTCAAAACAAACACAAACACTCCTAAACCATTGTTAGGCGATTGATACCAATTGTTATACCCCTTTATCACGTATACCTTATCACTTTACCAAGCAAACCAAACACAAGTATAACCACGTAAACCAAACACTTATGCGTAAATGGGAAAGAAAAGAATAGAACTTGGTGACTTGAATATGAATTCGTGTATGTTAGAGAGATAGAGAGAAGAAAGATGAAACAATAAGTTGTATATTGCTTCAAGGAAAAACACACACACACACACTCAAGCACACCCCTCAAATGACATACTTGAGGGGTATTTATAGTACAAGTAGAAGATGCCCTAAGGCTTGGCCATGGGCCTTGTATGGGCTTCGTGGGATTGGATTGGACATGGATTGATATAAGGCTAGCTTAACTAAACTAATACCCATTTAGCTTAGTCCAATCCACGAGCCCGTTGACTATTCTATCACGATATCTAACACACGTTACAAAGTTCCTAAATGTGAATGACCATCACTTCTAATAAAAACTATTAAGGCTAACAGTTCATTTAAAAACTAATACAAGGTTACTGTGTTTTAAAATAAAAGAATTAAAGCAGAGGAAAGTTACGTCATAACTACTATGAGGGAGTTATGCCGTAACTGGCAAAACCTGGTATGAGCTGTCAAGCGAGTAGTTACGGCGTAACCACTGAGATTGTATTACGCCATAATTGGTAATGCGTCAAGAATTCTGCTGCTAAAATGTTGGTTACGGCGTAATCACCAAGAGGAGTTACGCCGTAACTCTATTCAGATCAGCAACTGCAGCAGCAATTAATTTCTCGTTTCCTACAAAAATGGTTAGAAAACACAAAACCCAACAGAAAGGAAATAAAAACAAAAGAAAGGGATAATTCGGGTTGTCTCCCGAAAGAGCAGTTTTCTTTATTTACGAGTCTTTAAGTTAGACTCAGAGCCGCGGGGCTACCAGTGCTTTTTTGTCATTTCGTGGACATGGCAGTCTCCACGCTGGATCCAACTTACCAAATTCTCGTCCCTTTTGTAGTCATTTCCCAATTCTAAACAACCCTAGTATAAACTTTTGATTTTATGGTGGGGGTGATTAATGCCTTTTTCTTTATCTTCCTCACTGATATCAAGTAAAGGTCGAGCTTGGCTTAACTGCCTCTTGTTCCAGTTTCTAAAGTTCTTGATCGTTCTTGGCATCTTGAAAATAGTCTTGTCATCGTTAATCTTCAACCATACTAATCCTTCTTTTTCATTTTTATCTAAACCAGACATTTCCTGAAAAGGCCTTCCTAAAATAACTCCCGTAAGTCCATCCTCCACAAATTCACTTACGTCGTCTAGAACCATAAAGTCCACCAAGAATGAATGGGTCCCAACAAAGACATGGATGTTAGTTGCAAACCCAAGAAAACTATTTCCCTTGTATTCTAATTATTTCCTCATAACTTGGTTGCAGCACTCCTTTGACATGATATTGACTGGGGAAGTCGTGTCAATAAATGGGTGGAAGTCGATGAACCCGATTTTGCATGAGATTTTAAGATAATAGGGGTTTCCGTGATGTATGCGGGTTCCTACCTCATGAAATTTAGGTTGAAGTGGCTGTGAAAAAGTCTTAACAGAGTTATCCTGCCAATGGGTCATCTCAACATCACTTGAGAGGTCTTCAGCACTCAATCCTAAGTCATCTTCCTCAAAATTCACGAAAACATTAAAATCTTTCCCCGAGTCAAACTCTCCAGGGTCCGGGGGGTCGCTAAGAAATTTTTCTAAAGCTTCACCAAAATTACCTACTGGGTCAATTGCACATACCTTCTCCGGGGTAGACAAATGTTCATTAGGTCCGAAAGTGGCAATTTCTCCAATAGCTTCAAGAGTCAATTTTTCGGCAAAGACATCTACCTTAGTGTGAGCAGTGGCAAGCATGGGTCTTCCTAAAATGACTGGTATCCTGTTGTCTTCCAGAATGTCAAGAATCACAAAATCTACTAGGAAAAGGAATTTCTTAATTTTCACCAACACATTTTCAACAATTCCTAATGGCGATTGCATAGATCGATCAGCCATTTCAATTTTCATCTTGGCCGGCTTTAAGTTACCAATTCCCATACGCAAAAACATCGAACGAGGCATTATGCTAATACTAGCTCCAAGATCTGCTAGGGCATTACACATGTTCAGACTCCCAATATAGCAAGGGAGAGTAAAGCATCCTGGATCTTTTTCCTTTTGTGGTAGCTCGTTCCTCAAAACCGCTGAGCATCTTTCGTTGAGGCGAATAGTCTCATGATAACTTAATTCCTGCGTAATATCATGACGATTAGTATTAACAGAATTATTAGTAGGAGGGTTTACCAGCAAAGTTTGATCCAGAAGTGATTGTCTCTCCATGCTGATTCGTCGCATAACTTTTTCTAAAAAGGTCAAAGGTTCTTCGAGGATAGTTTCTATAGTGTGGACAACTTCCTCCTCCTTGGCTGCTAAATAATCAGAGATAGCTTCTGAACATGAGCTAACACTCTTTTCCAATCTTTTAATCCTATCATCGTGCATTTTGAGAGAAGAGATTGTATTATCTACAAATGTCCTCATCAATTTTTCGATCCTATCATCTCGTTCTCTAGATTTTCTGATGTGGTCGAGAATTTTTCTTTCAAGATCGCTCTCGGTTTTGGTCCCAAACACGCTCTTAACCTTTTCAACCTTGCATGCTTCACCTTCTCTCTCCAACCTTCGTTTTTCGAAAAATTTCCCCGTAATTGTATTCTTGCTTTGTTATCGTCTTCATTACCTTATGATCGAAATTATCTCTCGGTCCGTACCCTGTATCCATGTGCTACTTGTAGCAATGTTCAAAAATCCGTTGAATACATTCTAAGGCCTGATCAGGAGTCATGCTAGGAATAGGTCTTGGTGAATCGAGAAGTTCTCGTGTTCGCGCATTAATCCCACGATAGAAGACCTATACGATCTGATGTTTGTTTAAATCATGAGTAGGGCATCGATAGAGAAGCTCATTAAATCTTTCCCATGCTTGGTAAAGCGTTTCTTCTCCAACCTGAACGAATTGATAGATTTTCCAAAGAATCTTGGCCATTTTTTAAGGAGGGCAAAATTTCAAGACGAATTCTTTTCTAAGTTTATCCCATGCTCCATTAAAATCGTGAGGGAGTTTGTTATACCATCTTTTCGATGTCCCAGAAAGAGTCATAGGAAAAATCTTTGCAGTGACTGAATAGCTTGGAGTACCTCTGACGTTGAAAAGAGAGGACAAGTGGAGAACTTCTTCTACGTGGTTCTGAGCGTCCTCATCTTCGTTTCCAGAAAACTCAAGTTCATGTAACTCTCGAATAATATGATCTAGAATAGAGTATTTTTCAGTGTGAGAATCTTGAGTAAAGCTTCGCTGGCAGTTCTCATTCGGTTGCTCTAAATACTGCTCCATAGTTAGGTCATCGATATTTTTTTCATTGATGACCTCCGGTTCTGCGTCCGACTGGTCTGACTTGTAAAATGAGAAGATGTTGTGAATAGGAACCGGAGAATAGATTTTCCTTTTTCAAAATTTCTTCTTCGGGTCAGCAAATGGGGTAGCCAGAAAAGGCCTCGAGTTGCGAGTCTTGTATCCTAACATTATCAGAAAGAAAATTAAAAACAGACTTAATACGAAATCCTAAAATAGCTCCCCGGCAGCGGCGCCAAAAACTTGATGCATGTTTTATTGACCAGGTCTTAATATTTATAGTGTCTCGCTATACCTATGGTCTACTCTAATGCACTAACGGGCAGTGTACCCGGTCGCGTGTAGTGTAGTAAATGGTAAAGCCAAGGTCGTCCCAAGAGCTATGTGTGTTGGATTATTACTAAGTCTAATTGTCACAAAATAATAATGGTTTCAATAGGGATTTAATTAATTAAACTACTAATGCAGAATAAAATAAAAGCAGATAAATGGATAAAGGGAAATCAATAGAGGAATAATGGCGCTAACCTAGTCAATCCTCCTAGCTAGTTACGTCTACGTCTACCTACTTCCAATTACTTCAGGTGGGGTCAAATTCGAGAGGACAGCATTTGGTCAATTCGTCCTAACCTATCAGCAAAGATGCCACCACAGGAGAAATCAGGCGCATCATCATAAGTCCTGTTGTTCCTAGTCCCCTAAGCCAAGTCATTAAGTACCGCTACATGCTAGATTCAAAATAGTGAGTGCCCGACCGTTAGGAACTTAGACACTACACCCCCCAATTCTTAAGTTCATCCAAACGATAGGTGATCCGTTGGTCAAATCGTACAATTAGAAAGGGTTGTCAGTTGGTCATATCTTACCCTTCCCGTCTCAGTCTGCTCACCTAGGGTCAGTTGGTCATATCTCCTAGGCAATTGGCCTCTACCGCCATTCAAAACTACCGAATCAAGGGTGACTACCAAAGAACTATGCATGCATACACTTAGAAATAATTGTACGGAAGTAAAGGTAAACGCAAACAAAACAATTAAGGAATCATAACTAGGCTAGCACCAAAGGATGCTTAGCCGCTCATATTAATCATGCAAATCAATTCAATATTCAAAGGTACGGAATACATGAATTGAAAGTAAAAGAAATATAAAACGCTAAAGCTTATCGTAATGGAGTGACTTCTCCCTTGGAAACAGCTCCGTATGCTCCCCTAGACCTGCCTTGAGCTTTTTCCCACATTCTCAGAGTGTTGTGTGTGGAATGGGATGATTAGAAATGCTAGAATTTGTGGGGTATTTATAGGCCAGGTCTGGGTTACGGCGTAACCAATATAGGAGTTACGCCGTAACCTTCTATTCCTTCGTAAATGCACTAGATCTGCTAGTTACGGCGTATCCTAATAAGTGGTTACGCCATAGTCTTCAATAAACTTAGTTATGTCGTAAGTGATGATGTAGTTACGGCGTAAGTATCAGCGGCGTAGATCCTCATTTGACCTAATGGAGTTACATCGTAACCTTTGGGAAGAGTTACGCCGTAACCTCTTGATAAGTTGGTATTCTGGGTCACGCAATAGTTACGGCATAATGAGAGAGGGGAGTTACGCCATAACTTCTTCAAAATAGGCCTATTGTGATAAATCTTTAGTAATGTTTCCATTTCCGCGTCTCTTTAGCTCCAATGCTCGTAATTTACCTGAAAGTGGAAAACAATGGAAAACAAGCGTAAATCCATATAAATGATATAAATAACGAGCATAATCGGGGGAAATTGACACTAAATATTCAGGACTATTTGATGTTATCAGAACATTTTGGAGATAGCTAGAGCCTTAAGAATGCATGCTCATCTTCCTGTGAGCTATTGGGGTAGCTTTGTTATCACCGCTACCTATTTAATTAATATATTTCCTACTTCTGTTCTTAAGTTCAGAACTCCATTTTAAGTTTTGATGGGAACTAAACCAGTCTATGATCATTTAAGGGTGTTTGGCTGTTTAGCTATTGCTAGTAATCCATCAAGAATTGCTGATAAATTTGAGGCTAGAGGCATTCCTTGTGTGTTTCTAGGGTATCCACAGCATCAAAATGGGTACAAACTGCTTAACTTGTTGACTCATACTAGATTTGTGTCTAGAGATGTGGTGTTCTATGAGCATATATTTCCTTATTCAAAGATCAATATGTCTCAAGTTTTGCAACTAATGCCTGCTCCTATGTCCTCACCTATGTGGTATAATGATTTTGTGTCTACTACACAACCAGTACCACAAGTAAGTGTCCCTGAACCACCTGTTAACATTGAGCCACCAGCAGCTCTTCATGATGAATCCAAACCTGAATTAGTCACTGAACCAGTTTCTATCCCAAACACCCATGTACAACCTGAAGCAATTAGAATATCTTTTATAGTTCCAGTGCAACCCAGCAGGCTGAAAGACTTTGTTACACCCCATCAACCAAGGGCTAATCAAGTATCTGTCATACCTCTGGAGTCTCAGTTTCAAGCTTTCTTATGTGCCTCACTAGCTTAAACTAGTCCAACTTCATTCAAAGAGGCTATTCAAGACAAGGACTGGTGCAATGCAATGAATATTAAACTCAGAACTTTAGAAGACAATGGGACTTGGGAAGTGACTGTATTGCCTAAAGACAAGAAGGCAATTGCTTGTCACTGAATTTTCAAAACAAAACTCAAGGCTGATGATCACTTGACAAAAAGAAGGAAAGAGTAGTGGTCAATGGTAACAAAAAAAGAAAGGGAGTAGATGATGTGGAAACATTTGCACCAGTGGCTAAAATGGTGACTGTAAGAGCATTGTTGGCAGTTGCAGCAATGAAAGGATGGACTACTATACAAATGGATGTTTCAAATGCATTCTTACATGGTGACTTGTTTGAAGAAGTTTACATGCAGATGCCACAAGGATATGTTGGTCAGGGGAAGAATGTGTAGGCTACTACTTCTGGACCTTCCAATCTTGTGTGTAAACTTAAGAAGTCCTTGTATGGATTAAAAAAAGCATCGAAACAATGGTTTTCCAAACTGTCTACTGCATTTTTGTCATCTGGTTATGTACAGTCAAAGGCAGATTACTCATTGTTCACAAAATCAAATAACTCTTTCTTTACTGCAGTTCTTGTTTATGTAGATGATTTGTTGATTACTGGTTCTAGTCAAACTGAAAAATAAACACTGTAATCTCAGCTTGCTTCTCATTTTCATATGAAAGACTTGGGAAATGAATTACTTTCTAGGACTTGAAGTGTGCAGAAGTGATCAAGGCATGTTTATCTCTCAAAAGAAGTACATTATGGACTTACTTGCAGAAGTTGGTGTCTCTAATGCAAGACCTTATAAACTTCCTATGGATTCTCATATCAACTTACTAGTACATGTAAAACAAGGTAATTTATCCTACATTCCTACCTGTGAATCGAAAATCAGAATAGTGTTCACTTTAATTACTCACTTCAACTAGTTGCAGTGGTGATGTCAAAGATGGGTTTGCCGGAGAAGATGGTGGTGACGGCGAAGAAGATGGTGGTCTTCTGTGGTGACGGGAGTGGTGGGAGCTAAGTATGGAGGGAGTGGTGTTGTGGTGGTCTGGTTTTGTGGTAAATGAGATATAAACTCATAAAAGAGTAAAGTAAGAGTAAAGTGTAATCTAGTGGCATAGCAAGACCTTTAGTCACAACCCCCTCGTGGCTAAAGCCATTTTAATTTTAATTTTCTAAATTATTTTAATTAGTTTTGTAAGTTAATTATCTTTAGTCACGACACAAGTCGTGGCTAAATGTATTTCATCAATATTTTGGAGGGGAAACTTGACTTTTCACAGAATTTTAGGAGACAAATACTTGTAGTCACGACATTAGTCGTGGCTAAAAGTATCATACTTATTGAAACTTAATTAAAATTTATTTAAAATGTTGTTAACATTTATGTTAAAGTTTATTTATATATTATATAACTAGATTATCAAAAACTATATAATATTTCAAATAAAAATGTTATACTCGTTTTTTATTATGGAGTTACGATTAGCGTTCAGCATATACGTTTTACATATCATGTTAAACGGATGAGTCAAGATGAGATGTTAAATGTATTAGTCGATATGATATGTTATACATAAGATGTTAAAGGGATGTGTCGATATGATATAGATAAACATAACATGTTAAACAGATGGGATTAGATGATATCGATATACATAAGATGTTAACCGTATGAGTCGAGATAATATGTTATACATGAGATGTTAAACGTATGAGTCGATATAATATGGATATGCATAACATGTTAAACGGATGATCGAGTCGAGATGATATGAAGGCCCGTTAGAAGATCTTTCACGAAGATGGAGATCAAAATCATCTTTCCATTTAAAATATCTACATCTATCCTTATTTATTTTTTTTGCTGTTTCATAGTAAGAAAATCATAAGAAATGTTTCTTTTAACAACTAAATTATTTTTATATCTACGTATATAAAAAACTAATGATTGTTCACCTTTGAAAGAGAACATGCATAGTAAACTCTAGCATAGCTTCTGATGTGATTCTCTGGGCTTTATATTTGCTCTTCCACAAGGACACTTAAAAGGATCATTTCGCTTCATCTGATTTTGTGTGGTTGGTATGAGGATAAGAGGTTTTGAGGTTGAGGATAAGTGTTTATGAGGTTGCTTTTATAGCAATAGATGACAGCGGGGAAGTTTGGAGCCAAATGTTTAGTGGAAAGTTTAGAGCCAAAGATGAAACGTAAAATTCTACACAAGCTAACCACGATCAAAGTTAATATACTCTTGAAGGACTTTTAAACTCTAAAGAATCCAAACGTTTTGTATTCTAAATTTCATATTCTTCACATTTCACACTTCTAGAGTCTTGAGTTTATCAAACATTCTATTCTGTAATCATTCAACCACTAATATATTTATTGATGAGTTCAAGGTTTTCAAGTCATGCTTAAGCTTTGTTCGAAACTTACTCAAGCCAAGCTCAAGACTGGATGATTAAAGCTTGACAAGCTATCAATCTAAGCTCAAACCTACTCTTTTTGTTTTAAGTCAAGCTCAAGCCTTGTCAAGCTCGAGCTCGACTTGACTCGATTCCTGCCCTAGTCAGAACTCGAGTTTTTTGGTCGTTTAGTGTGTCTTTTAGCGAAATTCATGACCTCGCCAATTCTTCATCCCCTGTTCCTTATTTTTTTGTAGTGTTAACTTCATTCTAGAGCCATTTATATATATATATATATATATATATATATATATATATATATATATATATATATATATTTTCTAATTCACTTTAATTAAGTTTATAAGTAAATTATCTTTAGTCACGACAGCCGTCGTGGCTAAATGTATTTCATCAATATTTTAGAGGGAAGATTTGACTTTTCACGAGATTTTGGGAGGGAAAACACTTTTAGTCATGACGTCTCTCGTGGCTAAAAGTTTCAAATATTTTATAAAATATTCAGAATTAATTGATTATAGTTAAATAATTAAATAACTTTTAGCCACGACACCGGTCGTGACTAAATGTCTTGATATTATTATATTATTATTTAGTCAAAGTTAGCAAGCAAATATAAAATAATAAAACTTTTAGCCACGACTAGAGGCGTGGCTAAAGATGAAACTGCATTTTTGAACAAATAATACTCATTGAAAGTCAAAGGAAAGGTGTTAAAAACATTTAGCCACGACTGGCCTCGTGGCTAAAGGTAGCAGCTCAGGTTTTTGACCAAATTATTCTCGTTGAAAGTCAAGGTCATGGTTTAGAAAACTTTTAGTCATGACATGTTTTTTTTAGCCACGAGATTGCCGTTACTAAAAGTAGACGCCATGGTCAAACGTTGAAAATCGATTATTTTGGCTGTTTGTGAGGTTTTAGCCACGAAATTTGACGTGACTAAAGATTTTTCGTTACTAAAAGCCCCGATTCTAGTAGTGTAATGTGTATTCTCTCAATTCATCATTGTCAACATGGTATCAAAGCTGAATGATGAGTTCTTGATCTGTTAATAACCATTACAATCACCGTAAACCACCACAACTGAATTTTCCGATCACCTCACAACCATCATAAACCATCATACAATCATCATTTTAACACCAAAATTCGTTATTTCTTCACTAATAACCATCATTTCTCAAAAACAATCATATTCTTAACTCATAATTGGTTCAATTCAAGTTTCTTGTTCAAGAATTGAATTTGTGAATCAATAAGTTGTTACTGTAACGGTTCTTGATTTCATTTGTGAAAGCTTTCGCAAAATTTTATCAATGGCGTCTTCTTCTTCTAATGCTCAAAACAATTTGTCACTCATGTTTCAAAATCCTCTGTATTTGCATCCATCTGATGGGCCAGGCACTCTAGTTGTGATTGAAAAGTTATTGGGAGCACAAAACTATCGATCTTGGAGGAGATCAATTGAGTTTGCTCTGTCCACCAAAAGAAAGCTAGGATTCATAAAAGGGACTGTACCAAGATCACCAAATGATTTATGTTTTCAAGAACAGTGGGACACGTGTAATAATTTCATGATAAGCTGGTTGATGAATTCAATGTCTGAGTCAATTGCAAAGTCTATCATGTTTATTGGTACTGCTCATGAAATTTGGATTCAGTTGGAAACAAGATTTGATCTTAGTAATGGTTCACATAAGTACAAGTTGAATAGAGAAACTTATGAAACTGTGCAATCAGGAAGATCAGTAAGTGAGTATTTTACTAGTATGAAATGTGTTTGGGAGGAATTGGATTCAATGAATGAGTTGCCAAGAATTGTCAGTATTACTCCTGAAATTATGGTTTTCTTGAATGCTTTGAACACCCAAAAGGAGGAGCAAAGGTTGTTTCAGTTTCTTAATGGTTTGGATGATCAGTTTTCACACCAAAGAAGTCAATTGTTATTGAACTCACCTCTGCCTAGTGTTGAGACTGCTTGTTCCTTGCTTCAACAAGAGGAGTCTCAAAGGGGAGTGTTTGGGTCAGGTCAGTTAGGTGTGGAATCAACTGATTTGTTTAGCAAGGGTGCAGTCAAAGACAAGTGTAACATCTGTGGCTTCAAATGGCATCCACCAGATAAATGTTGGGAGAATGTTGGATATCCTACTTGGCATTATAAGTACAAACAGACACAGAAAGGAAAGGCAATTCAAAAAAAAAGTGGGCCTTCTAATATTAGGAAAACTGCAGCTTTGGTTGAAAATGGAGGGCATGTGGTGTTTACTTCAAATCAATTTGAGTAGTTAATGAAAAGCATTCCTCAGTTCAACCAAGCTAATGATGAAACTAAAGGCCAAATGAAGCATCCTTTTGGTGAAGGTACATTTTATTTCTTTTCATGTGTGAATGGATTTATTGAAGTTTGGATCATAGATACAGGTGCTAGTGATCATATGTCACAAGATGATCATGATTTGCTTCATGTTCACTCACTTAAAACCAAACAAGTAATTAATCTGCCAAATGGTCACACTTCAGTAATATCAAAAGTTGGGCATGCTGTTTTACAAAACAAAATTGAACTAAAAGATGTTCTAATTGTTCCTTCTTTCAAGTTTAGATTGTTGTCAGTCTCAAAACTAACCAAGGATTCTCAGTGTTTTGTCACCTTTTATGAACAATTTTGTGTCATTCAGGATGTCAAAACCAGGAAGGTATTCGGCTTGGGTAAGAAGAAGGCAGGCATGTACCATCTGCTCAATTTGCCTTTGGATCAAATTCATGATCGACTTTCATCCATGGCTGCTTCAGCTCTTGAAAACTGAAGACTGCAGTCTATAATCTTTGTTTTCAAATTGTTCTGTACCAAACACTTTGTTAGGTCACAAGGTTTACCACACAAGCTTATATGAAAGATAGAGAGGCGATTGAACAAGTATCACACACACACACACGAGATAATAAACCGGTTATGCGTAGAGTATGTAGTGAAAGAAATAACTTGAACAACCAACCCTCAAGTGAGGGTTATTACAAAGTATTTATAGGTAAGGAGCTAGGGCAACACTCCTGCTCCTTCCCTTTCTCCTATGGGCTTGGGCCTAAGCTCATGGGCCTTCTACATAAGCTTAAGGCTAATAACAAACATAAAGGCCATAATAAGCTAACTATTACATATGAGTAACTAACACTTGAATAAGGTTTAGGAGTGATTCCAACAATCTCCCCCTCAAGTGTTATTACATATGAGTAACAAACACTCAAGTGTTGGTGATGAAAACGGTGAAGGCGTTGATGTAATAGTAGCTTTGACGCGTCTTCGACATTCTTCTTTCTTGTGAGAAGAATTGCCTTGATTTGAACAATCTCCCGAGTGTAGAGAGATAGTTTACTTTGAACAGTTATGCTTTGACGTCATCTTTAACTTTGTTCTTTGATGATTGTTCTTTGTGATGAAAGTGATAGTATGTTGTTGTCTGCATCAAATCTGCCTCAGTTCTGCTTCGCCGCTACAGTGTCTCCACGTCATTCTTCAACATGCTCACACGCTCTTTGACGTTGGAATTCAGTACAGATGAAGTTCATTAAGTCTTTAACTTTGTAGATTCTTTGTATCGACGAAGAATCATTCTGACAGTTGTGTTGCTTTTGGATAGAACTTCCATTAGTGATGATGTTGGCGTGAGCATGAGAAGAATCTGCACGATCATTCCGCTCCAGAGCTTCCATAAGAAGAAAACATTTAAACGGTTAGTAATAAGCGGATTCCGGCACTTACTAGTTTGAACTTCGAGAGTGTTAACAGCATAGTGTGAAAACACAACTCTAATTCTTACAAAGGCCGTTCCTGAATCGGAGTCCCACAAGTGAGATAACACGATGTACCGAAGTACACCTACGATTCAGATGAGTCGCTGAGGTACACCGAAGCATCACCTCACGACTGTAGACCGTTTGAGACCACTAAGCGCAATCCATGGGGAGTTGCCGAAGCGACCTGCTGTCAGGGCTGTTTGATGTTGACCCTGGCAGGAGTTTCCATTCAATCACTGAGGATCACAAATGTGAACCTCTCATAAATGTTCTCGATAGATTGCTAAGATCTGTGAAGGACTCGATAATGTACCACTGAAATTCTTATTGTTGAATATCAAGTGATGAAATGTCAAGTGTACCTAAGAGATCTTTGGATGAATCTCGTGGCTCTAGACTCAATAGTGCGTTTTGGTTTTCCTGAGCGGAGACTAGGGAGAGGGTCTCCTTCTTCAATACCAGCGATCTCTAAGATAAAGCCAATAGTTTACATAGGGTTCCCTGTGAGAATGAAACAAGCTTCTGTTAAGAGAAACTTGAGTGGATAAGAAGGTTTAGTGCATGCGTCACTGGGTCCATGACGACTTTTAATCTTCAATACCGGCGTCACTAAGTGACAACCAGTAGCATATGAATTGAACCCGGTGTCTGCCCTAAGTTGAATAATCTGGAGGGCTATTTCTTTTCACCCTTTTCTTTGCATTTCTTTTTAATTCTTCAACTCCTTCTTTCTCCAATTCTCATTTTCTCCTTTTTATAATCATACCTAAGGACTTCTAAATACAAACTATTTGGGGTGTCCTTGGGTAGATCCATCCGGCTCTGGCGGATCATAGGACGGTTATTCCTAACCTTAGTCACCTTATAACTTCATGACTAACCTATGTTGCCATTAAAACCACTGTTGTGAAAAATCTCTCAAAGTGTTTGTGAATGAAAAACATTTTAGTACCACTGTTGAGATAAGATTTTGCATAAATACTCCCCCTCCACATGTGCTTAAGAGTTTTAACGGTTAAAATGCACAGTGAGGAAAGAGCGCGCACACTTTGAATTGATGAACTCAAGATAGACATTCCCCCGCGAGACACGGTTACGTGGTATAGTTAAAAAGTTGCATTGTCAGCTTTTAGGTGACAATTAGCTCTAATAACTACCTTGAAGGTGTAGACAATCCTCGAAAGGTTGTCAAACCCGTCGGAGTTCATGTCTACCAAGAGTTTCTCGAATGGTACATTCTACTCAGACAAGTCCTTTGCGAGACACGTTTACATCACTAGCGAACTAGCTTGAAATTATTACCCGTCCCGGACAAGTCTTTTCGAGTTACTAACAGTTAAGATCTCGTCAATTCATGGGTTAAGTCTTAGCACAAAGATTCATTTGCATTTACACAACATATTTCTTATCACGTATTTTCTCCCCCTCAAAAATGGCATATATGATGTTATTTTTGAAAAGTTGAGAATAAATATGACCATTTCGAGTGTTGCGGGAAGAATGACCATTGTGAACAATTTTTGAACAAAGTTTTAATTCAAGTACTCCCCCTCAACAAGTGATATAAACGGTTGAGGTTTTGAAAATTATAAGAGAAAGTACTTGTTCTTTTGAGCAAAACCTTGAAAAATGAAAGGTTTGATAGGTTTTACTCAAAAGTAAGAAGCTATCGCTCCTTATATAAGGATTGTGGCACTGAAGCGTACCACAGGGTCCTTTATTTACAAGTACGGGTTGTACACTGTAATGTGTGCACAAGCCATTAACATAATCAATCAAACATCCAAAATTATATGAAGGAAGCAATTCAAGGGGTACCAGGAAGTGCAGTGATGTTCCCAGGAGTGTGCACAGGGCGTTGAAAGTCGGTTATGTTAATCCTGGGTCGACCACCGACATAACTCTCCAATCGTCTGAATTGATCCCTTCGAAACAACCGTTCATCAATCATTGTGATGATCCGTCTCACATCCCTCCTTTCCGGAGAATTCCAGCGCTTAGGAGACCCAATTTTCTGGCGTATATCCTTCAACCTGTATTCCATTCCATCCCTAACCAGCTTCAAAGTATGATCCCCGAACTTGTGGAGTTCGCTACACGCCATTAAGCAGTTTCTTTGAAGTTCACTACGGTAAACAACGCCGAAAGGTTTGCTGATGAGTGTATATTGAGATAGCTGGTTGATATCGGGAAGATCAAGCTTTGGAGGAGTGAAGTTGACACGCGTCGGATAAGATTCAACAGCCAGCTGGAGATCTTCTACACGTTCCTTGATGACAATGCGTCTTATGAAGATGAGAAGTGACTTGATAAATTCGCGTTGTACTTCAGTTGAGAATTGTCTCATGCGACCTGGCAAGGTACATGTCTTCGATGTCATTGAGAGACAAATTCTCAAAGTCGGCTTCAGAGAAAGCATAGTCCCGTTCATCTTGTCGTTTGACTACGATCTTCTTTAGGAATGTGTAGTCCCACTTAGACGAAAGGTCACCGTGTATGATGGCAACTATATCCTTAGAACTATACACAGCATGTTGAGACTTCGAACCGACAACTTCGTAGTAGATTCGTCGGTGTTCTAGCCAGTGATGAATCCCATACAATGCATCTCGGTTGTATGCTTCCACTGTGTTGGAGAACAAGTGATTGGCATGTTCCTCAATGGCTATGCAGTTTGAGTAGACAGATGCTGGGAATGGAAGTGTCAACGATGTAGCGTATTTTCTTGAATCATCGCCACCGTGTAGAAGAAAATCCAAGTCTTTGTTGAAGAAATATCGAAAGGAATCCTTGGCTCAGCTGGTTGGCCAATTGTTGGTAGAGGTTTGGTCCAATCGGTGTAGTATGGAGGGTTGTCCCTGTGTGTGAAGTCAATGTTTGCTTCTGGGTTGAGCCAATCCATGTTGTTAGACATAGCTCGAGCAATGTTTTCAAGGTGATATTCGACCTCGAGGGCACTTTCAGAGTTGTCTTTTAGAAGTTGAAACGCTTCATTCTTGATTCGCTTCAACTCAGATTTCGTCATTTTCTTCACATGGAACTTTTCTTGCAGAATTTTAGCATGCTCCAATGTAGAACCGTCTACCAAATCGACCTTCTTCGGGTAGGGAGTGTTGTTCACAAGAGTAGCAAACCATTCAAATTCCTCTGTTTTATCGTCATCTAGCCATGATACGACGTCGGTCTGAGGCGTCTTCTTCTTCTTCTTTTTCGAAGGCCTAGATGATGATTCGGTTTCGAACTTGTTTGGGAGAGGTGGGTTGTTGTAGGGGCTCAAGGACCTCTTCATCGTCACCACACGTATACTCAAATTGATCACCGGTTTTCGAGTCGGGGTGGTAACTCGGAATCGTCCCCGAGGTTTTTCAGTAGAAGAACGAGGAGGAGATCTTTGTTGAGCAGGAGGCCATTGGGGAGGAGGTTGCATCGAAGAAGATTCACCGGGCTTCGACGCGTTTAGGTGCAGAGTCTTTATCCTTATCCTTGTCTTCATCGTCTATAGGACGTTTAGACTTTTCAGCTTCAAATCTACAAGCTTCTTGAAGTTAGTAGTCCAGCAATGCTTGAAACAGCTTTCCTTCATCAGAAGTAAATGTCCCAGATCGTGCGGACATTTGTGTGACAAGCTTGGCCACCAATTCATTATCCGAGAAAACTACGGGATCGGTTGGATTGATTGTGACGGTTAAGGGCGTTGATCGAATAGTTTGCTTGGCGATCTGCATAAGATTTGGATAAAGTTGTTTGGTGAACAACTCCTTTGTGACTTTAGGAACGTACTCCAGAAGGTACTTTTTCGTGTATCCTTTGATCATTTCGTTCAGTTCCTCTTGACGGTGATTTTTCATGAATTCCTGAACAAACTTCCTTTCTCCTTGCATCTTTTCATTCTCGTCATACAGATGCTGTATGTGATCATCAAAGAAATTCAACTTCTTGTTGAGCATGTCTTTCTTTCTGACTTGTTTGACAGCATACACAATTCTTTTATGAGTGTAAGAAATCCAAGAACGGGGTGGTTTCTTCACTGATCTGGATGATGATTTGGTTGATCTTTTTGATGGTGGTGGTGAAGAGTGAGAAGAAG